>CM053588.1:94784553-94825890 GCA_028646515.1 Pseudochirops corinnae | reverse complement strand
GGGGGGGGCTCCATGGCTGCCTAGAGTCTCGTTTGGTCAAATCACACAACTCTTCTCAAAGTGAGCCCCAAACCAAAACCTCACATCAGGGCGTATATATAGCCTTATCCTGGCTTGGAGAATGTCACAGCCCTCTGGACCCACTGCCCAATCACAAAGTAATAAGGCATGGGCATTCCTGAAGAACAAGCCTCGCACCACAGGCTCCATGTGACCACATTCAGCCTATTAGAGGACAGAGTATACCTTCAAATCTGGGAAGGTTCTCAGAGTCACTTAAGCCACTTTAGCAAAGGGCCTAGGGGCAGGGAAGATCTTAAGAATCCCATAACAGACTTCAACAGGATGAGATTCAAATATGGACCACTGGAATGGCCATGATGACAGAGGGGAAAGCTTGTGACTATTGGTCCCCGAGGGGGGTATTTCATTAAATTCAGTATATATTGGAGTCAGGAAACAATGGATCCAAAAACCAAATTGTGTAAACTCTAGAAAACAGCATAAGATAATGAAAAGCTCACTGATTAGCCTGGGAGTCAGAAGATCTGGGAGCTAGTACTGGCTTTGCAGTTCACCTTTGAGTTACCTCAGGTAAGTCTCTTTCCCTCACTGGCCCTTACTCTTCTCAGTCTATCAACTGAGTAGGTGAACGTATATGTGCCAAGGTCTTTTCCAGTCCTAATTGCCTGTGACGTTAGTGAAGTGGTAAATCTTGATGATGTGGAATGTAGAGAGGCTGAATTTCATAAGAACAGCTAGCATTTATACAATGCATTAATGTTTTCAAAGTGCTTTTATTGCAATCTTTGACATCCTTACAGATGAGAAAATTAAAGGAGACACAAGTTAAGTGACTTGCCTAGGGTCACACAACTAGGAGGTATCTGATAGTGTATTTGAACTCAAGTCTTCCTGGCTCCAGCTCTACCGCTCTATCTACTGTGCTACCCAGAGGCCCCATGGTGATATCCAAAAAGGTTAGAGAGCCGGCCCTGGAGCCAGAAAGACCTAGGTTCAAGACCTGCCTCAGACCTAAACTCTCTGGATGACTATCAGCAAGACACTTAACCATTCAGGCATATAGGTAGCTCTTAAGGCTATAAGTTGCTGAGAAGGTCCTGACCCACATCAGCAGAGGAGGTTCACTCCAGGAGCTCGGAGAGCACAGGCCTATTCCTTGGCCCCTATTGATTGTTAACATTCAATATTTATATGGACTATACATATCTCCTCCTAGTTTCACAATCCTGGGAAATAGACGTATTGTTCCAATTTTGTAGATGAGAAAACTGAGTCAGACAGAGGTCAAATGACTTGCCAGCATGGATATCCTCTGAGAGTTATGAATTGTATGGTGTTGGGATGGGACAGTAGAGATCACGTGGTTCTCCCCACACATTTTACAGAGCAAGAAAAGGATGCTCAGAATCAGAGCCTTTTGTTTCTCTGAGATGATTGGACTCAACCAAATCATCATATTTGCAACACAATCTCCCATTAAAGGGAGGGCAGGAGAAGGCCTAAGAATTTGCCCAGGTCTTTGTCTGTGGGGTTTGCAGCAGCGTCTGTCTAAAGCTGACGTATCTTGTTCTTTCTAGGCACTTGGCAGAAAGAATGGCGGAGCTTGAGAGGACAATGAAGGTGAACCAAGGTCTGCAGGACAACTGGGAGAAGGGTGCTGAGCTGAAAAGGCATCGGGATATGGAGGAGAAAGTCTTTAAACGGTGAGGCTTGTTGAGGGCCCAAACTTTAACTGTTGGAACCAAATAACCAGCTCCCTCCTTGCCCCATTTCCCTGACTTTTCCATCTTTACTTCTCCTCAGAGGGGCCATATTCTCCTTTAATGTGGTGGTGTCCTTGGCCAGACAAAGAATGGGGACGCTTTCAGAGGGTTCACCTCAGTGCTAACAGACAGTAGGGGAGGGAAGAGTAGAAATTTCATTTCTGGAAATGGTGTTAATTGGAAGAGTGGTAATCCAAGTGCCTAGTCAGAGTACTGGTGGATAAGGATGAAGACTAGAAAGTGTACACATTCATTCATTTAGTCAGTTTTGTGTTAATCACCTATGACTGTTAAGTACCTTTGACCCTGTGGCCCTCTAGGTCCTCGAGTGCATCAGGGCCACATTTCAGGACCTAGAGGGCCACACATGGCTTCCAGGCTCTAGGTTCCCCAAACCTGGTCTGGATCTTTCCTTGGCCCGTATCCCACACTTCTTTGTATTTTTTTATGGTTATTGATAAATGCATATCTCCAGAACAGACAGTAAACACTGATCGTACTTCTATGTATATGTCACATACACTGTGTTATGCATACACACACATAAAAACATATATAGCTTATATGTAGAAATGTATGTGTAGCTATACAGTAGTATATACAATATGTATTGCACATACAATATGTGCCAATCATGTCCTATGACTTCACTGAAATGGCTAGTCTCAATGACGTGGAATGTAGAGAGGCTGTGTCATTTATACAGTCTGGTAAAGCTTGCAAAGTGCTTTATAAATATGAACTCATTTTATCCCAACACCGAGCCTGGGAGGAGGTGCTATTACTGACATTCCCCTTTTTGTAGATGAGGAAACTGAAGGAAACATAAACTAAGTGACTTGCCTGGTGTCACACAGCTGGGAAGTGTCTGACGGCACATTCCAACTCAAGTCTTCTTGACTCTGGGTCCAGTGTTCTATGTACTGCCCCGTCTAGCTGTCATGGCTAGACAGCTGACTTTGAGGTCGTATGTATGTGTGTGTGTGTGTGTATATATATATGTATATATATATATATATATATATAGATAGATAGATAGATAGATAGAGAGAGAGAGAGAGAGAAAGAAAGATTTTTTTTGCCTCTTGCCCCAGTGTTTAGTACTGTCCCATATACATAACAGGTGCTTAATGCATGGCTAAATAAACGAATAAATGTCTCAACTTTCCATTCTTCATCCTTATCCATCAGGCCTCTGACCCGGCTTTTGGATGGCCACTCTGTTGGTCACCACCATTTCCAGAAATATGAAATGTCTATGTCTTTGTCTATGTCTACTGTCCCTATTATTTAATTGACATAGGGAACTCATGGTGAGGAATCTTCCTTTACCATTGTAGATCGGCATCTACTCTGTAACATATCGTCTTAGAGGGTTGCCCGGGGGCACATATCCATCATGTGTGTGACCCAGGGACATGGGCCTTGGATCCTCAGTCTTCCTGACACAAAGGCATCTAACTACCCATTATACTGTAATACTTCTCATTTCTTTGTATATGGTGGTAGATGTTTTCTAAATCTAATGGAAGCGATGGATTTTTATTGTTTATATTCTTAGGGCTTCTGACAAGTTGTTCATCCTGGATCAATGTGAGAAGTATCGACGTTGCTGCCAGTGTAAGAGGCGTCTGAACAACTCTGGGGCATCTAACCTGTGGCCGATGACCAGACACTTACATGGCTCCAGAATGCTGGTTTAAAAAGAATGTTTGGGCCTGGGTTTCCTGGGGAAAAGTTTTACTCTTTTGGATGTGGTGATGTGACTGTGGACTGCTTATCATACCTCAATGAAAACAATATTATGAGGTTTTTCTTGTGCCTTCAGTTTTAGAAGTCTTTTTCTCTATGTTCACATAAAAAAATCACATGGGAAAAATAGGTTCCCCCTTCCTGGTCACTCCAGTTGATTTTCGATACTTCTGTCTGCTTGGAGTTAAGGAGGATGTATGGTGGTAAGGGCTAGACTACCACAGGCTTAAGGCCCTGGGGATGGGCCCAGTGGTTATTCCTGTCCCTTTGTTTGGTGGAATTTGTGAGATGTGACACTGGACTGGGATGCTACTGTGTTATCCCTGCCCCTATGTGACTTTGGGCAAGTCACTTTATTCCTTTGTGCTGTAATAAGCATTATTATAATAAATCTTTTTCAAAGTGCCTACCTGTGCGTGGCATTTGATAATGTCCACCCCTTAGCTAACCCTATCTTCTCCAGGCACTGGAAGCATTGAGGTTGGTGTCATGATCACAAGTGGGGCCCAAGCCTGAGAGATTTAATGGGACCTGAGTAGAAGGCTCAGGGGCCTGAGGCTTTGTCTGGTAAGAGCAGAAGGTAGAAGAAGCCAGCAGAAAGTCTCGGTGAAGGTCAAGCAGGTTTGAATTCTGGGTGGAGATCCAGGCAGTGTGGGGAACAGGGGACCAATCCTCTTACACTAGTGGAACAAAAATCTTATCAGGAGGGAGATGTGGAGGCAGAGTGGGGAGATGAAGGTAGATCAGAGAGGGATGATCCAAGGTAAAAGAACTGGAAGAATCTTGATAGCCCCTTCCCCTCTGGTTCTTAAAAAGGGGCATTTCATGGTCAGCCCTTGTCACTGAGCCGTGAGTTGGTCAGAACATTTCCTCATTTTTTTTTCCATCTAGGACATGACACACTTGTCAATGTACTGGCATGTTCTAACTGTCATTCTCTCCTTTGTCCCTCCTCATGATCAACCATCCACTAATCCAGCCATCCATAAGGTTTTATATCCATCTGCACTCTAAGCACCATGTGTGCATTCGCATAACCCTTCTCTTTCCACCATGCATACTACCATCTCCTTCCTCTACCCTTCAAGCCCAGTTGGACACAGAAAGGGGAATGAGAAAACCTGAAGTGGTGTGATACACTGCAATCACAATATTCTTTTCAGCAGACTTGGTTTCTTTTTTATACTTTGTCTTTGCTGGTTGTATAGATTGTGCCATCAGCAAACATCAAAGGAGAGTAGATGATCATATTAATACACAGAATACTAGATTCTTGGAGTTGGACTCATGGGTGACCTGATTCAGCCCCCTAAAGCATGGATCCCATCCTTGACAAGGTCATCTAGCCTGTGCTTCAAGAAGACTTCCAATAACAGGGAACTCACTAATTCTTTTGCACTGTTTGACAGCTTGAGTGGTTGGAAATTCTTCATGTTGATATGAAATTTGCTTTCTTGTAACTCACATCTAGCCAAGCTCCAAGTTTAATAAAGATCAGCCTAATTCTCATCTCTTCCGTACAAACAGGTTGTTATTTGTTGTTGAGTTTTTTTTTGTCACGTCTGACTCTTCATGACCCCATTTTGGGTTTTCTTGACAAAGATGGTGGAGTGGTTTGCCATTTCCTTCTTCAGCTCATTTTACAGATGAGGATACTGAGGCAAACAGGGTTAAGTGACTTAGGTGACTCCAAAAAGAAGGATAACACTCTGGCACTGATTTTATTGACCAAGTGGCTACTATAACTTTTTCCACAATAACTGTAGTTTTAGGGCATTTAAAAGTCATTTTTATGAGTCTTATTTGTTTGTCTTTTGTCTTTCTTGTCAATATCTGGTCAACACTGGTCATTCATTGATAATGCAATTTGTGCAAGATGGCTAAAGCTACTTTACAGTCCTGGAGTGGTAGATTGGCGCTAAGAAGTGGGTGGTCCCCTTGTTCAGATAAGAATGGTTGCAAACCCACAACCTCAAATACCATAGGAGTGATGTACTCATTTGGAGAGAGATGCAGCATCTCTCCAAATACTCAGTGTGTGTGGTACCTACCACCTCCCAAGTGAGCCCACACCATTGCTGCGCAGCTCAGCTTATTAGAAAGTTGTTCTGTGAGCTGAATTATAATCTGTCTTTTGGGAGCTCTTAAGCACAGCTCATAACTATACCAAAACAAAGCAAAGACTGAAGCTATAATCTAAGCAGTGTGTGCAGTCTTGAAGCTTAGGGGAAATGAAGGGAAGGGAGTAAGCATTTACTATGCCATAACCTACTATGTGCCAAGTGCTTCACAAAAATGATCTCCTTTGATCGTCACAACTCTGAGCTAAGTGCTATTATGTGATCACCATTTTTTTTTTACAGTTGAGATAACTGAGGCAGACGAGTGCTTAAATGACTTCTTAGTGTCACCCAACTCAGAAGTATCTGAAACTGGATTTGAACGCAGGTTTTCCTAACTCCAGGCCCAGTGGTTTTATCTATTGTGTTTTCTAGATTGGGGAATTTATATAGAGGGAGATGTTGGAGAGACACAAAATGATGTTGTATGTTGATGGAATGAATAGAACCATGTAAGGTTGAGTGCAGGAAAAATTATGTGGTGGGAATTTGTCTTGTCCCTCACCTTCCATTTCTATGTTCTTCCTTTAAAATTTTTACTGAGCTTACCTTCTTTTTTAAAAAATATTCCTCCTTCCTTCCCTACTTAGTGAGCTATCCTTTGTAACAAAAAAGGAAGGAAAAAAAGCAGTTTATTAAAGCTAACTGATATATATCACTTGAATCTTATGATATATTCAGTGCTTCACATCCATAGTCCCCCATTTCTGCAAGAGAGAGAGAGATCCATTTTTTTTCCAATTCATCTTTGGGGACAAGCTTGTTCATTGTAATTGTGCAGCATTCAGATTCATTTTTTCAAAATTTTTTGTCTTTGTAGTCATTGTGTACATTGTATTCTTGATTCTGCTTACAAGACTTTGCAGCAGTGGATAGAAATATTCCCATGCTTTTCCAAATTCTTCATAGTCGTTATTTCTTACAGTAAAATAATATTCCATTGCATTCAAGTGCCAACATTTATTCATCCATTTCTCAATCAGTGGACATCTACTTTGTTTCCAATTCTTTGTTAACACGAAAATGAAAGGACTTTTCTTCTGTGTCTGATGACCTTGAATTTCTGTGCCCTTTTAGACTCTTGAGTACTGGGTCCACTTCCCTCTAACACTAACTTCCAACAACTGCTTACAGCCTTCATTCCTCTCATTAGGAGGAAAGATATTTGTTGAGTCAGTAGTAACTTGGTATGTTTTTGTTGAATGAATTACCTATTCCAGTAGTATTTTAAGGAGAGAAGAATCCTAAGGAGTGTAGCTCCAGTGGTAGCATTTCAAGCATTATGGCACTTGGGTAGAGGAGATATTTTAGGCTAGAGTGTCTTTCAAACCCCATCCACTGAATTGCAATGGAATTGAATCCTACATAGGAGGCCAACCCTTGGGCCTCAGGAATTTCTCCAATAAAGTTTAATTCAAAAAGCATCAGAGGTATCTATAATTATTAGGTACAGCACATAGATATTCATAGAACCCAATACCAATGACAGAGAAAACCATTAAGGATAAGGAAACATGACTGAATCAATGGAAAGAGCTTTAGAGGTCCACAAAAGTGTTACCATGACCAAATCACTCCAAGTCTCTGATCCTTGGTCACTACATATGGAAAACAGCATTTGTGCTACTCATCAAATAATGTTGGTATAGCGGTCAGGTGAGATTGAAGGGGATGCCAAGTCATTTGGAATCTTATTACAATGCTTGAAAGACCTGCGATTCTCCCCTGTATGGATGCTTCTAACAATATATATTACAAACCCTCCATGCCTTAGCCATAGAATTACAGTTTTAGAGATAGAAGAGACCTCAGAAGCCATATAGTCCAACTTCCCATTTGTCAAATGTGGAAAATGAATTCCACAGGGTTGAAGTGATTTGCCCAAGGTCACACAGATCATTAGCACCTGGGCAAAGATTTGAATACAGATTTTTTTTTCCCCCTTTTTGGAGGAAAGGTCACATGGTTAGTAATTGGGTTAATTATCTGAGGCTGGATTTGAACTCAGGTCGTCCTGACTCCAGGACCAGTGCTCTATTCACTGTACCACCTAGCTGTCCCTGAATATAGATCTTCTGATAACAGAGTCAATGCTCATGCCACTGTATCAGGCTGCTTCTTCATGGCCCAAAGTATTCATAGGTATTCACCTCTAAGAGACACTCACTTGATCATACACACACATACGCACACACACACACACACATATATAGTATTTTATTATATTTATATACTTTATATATGACTTTGAAAATTCTTTAGCCTTTGAAAATCCAAAATCACAATACTATGACAAGGCATCATAGTAGGACTTTAGTGGCTAATTTTAACCCTAAAGTGCCATTTAAAAAAGTTATGATTGCTAATAACAACAGTATTTACATGCCCTCTAATTTGATGACATATACTCATAATTCTATGACCTCACTGAAGTTGATACTCCTTCCAGTGATGGTCTCCACTCATCTATATTTTCTAATCCCATGCCATTTTGTAAATCTTCATGAAAATCCTTCTGGGTTGGAGGGTCAGCCCAACATTCTTGAGTCATCCTTTTTAGATCTCTTGTCAGCATGTGTACATCAGTGGAGCACACAGGCTCTCCTTGTTTTCCCTCTTGCTACATGCTCAGCACACCTCCATTTCTGGTTATACATCTCTTTGATGTATACTACTTCTTGCATACCCCCATGATACATTTCTTTACTGTCCTTTAAGTAACCTACAATTATAATTCTTTGGAGACCGTGGAATCCCATGATTTCTGTGGAATTCCATTATTGTCAAAGACAATACTGTAAAAATTCTGTTACTGAAAAGACAAACCATTATTGGAGGGAGACACTTAGGATTATTAAGCACATGGCCTGATTTCCCCAAAATACTATAGCCTGATATCTTCTTGTTAGTTAACTTTGGGACCACTTCATTGTCAATCTGTAGCATCTGTTCAAGATATTTTACTAATGGACCAGATCAATGAGCTTTCCACCAAATTTTATAGTAAAACCTAGACATAGATGTTTTTTAAAAATCCATTTTGCTTTTTTTTCTCTGTGAATAGCTAGGCATCATTCTTTGGAATGATTTTGAGTCTTATTTAGGTAGCTTTGTAGTATTCTGGCAATTGAAGAAGTCAGCATTGTTATCTAAAAGAGGAGTAGCCTGAGAACCTCACCTCACTTAGTGCTTTAAGTATGGAAACCTAAAGCACTAAGCCCTCCATTGTGTTTTAAAAATTAAAATTAGTGTTGCAAAAGTTTCTTTGGTCTGGTATTCTTAATTTCTTTTGACTCTATGAAACAGGGACCATATTGAGATAGGACACGCTCTTAATTGTGCAAGAAATCATAATTGTTAACTAGAGGGGTGTCCCTAGTTTTCTGGGAAGACAGAACTTCTCCAAGTGTACATGTGACATCAACATTACTCTCTTTGGTAGATAATTCAAGAACTCTAGTGGAAAACCATGTACTTTTGGTTTTCATTGTTGTGGGATGTCTTCATTTTATGCCTCATAAATACTGGGTATTTGGGTAGAGGAGATATTTTAGGCTAGAGTGTCTTTCAAATCCCATCCACTGAATTGCAATGGAATGGAATCCTACATTGGAGGCCAGCCCTTGGGCCTCTGGAACTTATTATTGCTTAAGTCAGTGTGTTCTCTCTTAGGCAGGCCAATTCTGTTGGTTGAACCCTTGTACATTAATAATATGTTTCTTTGAAGACTTTAGCTAAACATAAAGTGTGGATTGTTTTTCTTCCATATAAAAAAAATCCTTCTTCCACTTGAACTCTGCTCCTCCATGCAAGTGGCAAATATCTTTGGTGACCATACATTTCCTTGTTCTTTATCTCAATACTAATAATCATAAGGTCACAAATGATTATTTATTAATTCATCTTCTAAGAAACTTTGTAAGAGTTTTACAAATGCATAGGAGACACTTTGTTGGAGGACAGCATCTAGGACTTCATTTTGCTATACTGAGTTAAATGCTTTTTTAGATTCAACAAGAGGACATCTTGGTTGTCTGAACCTTTCAGTCGACTTTGCATTTTTCTTCCTTTTATGGCTTTCATGGCTAAAAATTCATCACCAAGTGGCCAGCCTACCACTGCTGAACCTCTCTGTTTTTAGCTAGGCTGGTCACCAGAAATCAGACATTACTTGTCATTGGGTCTCAAAGACTTTTCAGCATAGTGGAATCTGGCAGAGATTGCATTCAGCTGGTACAGACTTTGAAAACTCAAGTCCACTTGAATGTCATGATGACACATGGGATTAGGATATAATGCTTTCATTATACCATTGTTTAGTAGATTGATCATTAATACCTCATTATTAGTATTAACAATCAATGTACTAAAATAACAGTATGGCAATTATTTTTTTTCCTGAAATCTTCTGGATATTCTGAACAAGTAATCCATTTGAAACTAATCTGTATAATACATGCCCTCTGTTCATTTTTTCCTCTGTAACCAGAGAGGGAAGCCACCCGTGGGAAGGAAATTGCTGAGTAGGAGTAAAACCAAAGTGTTAAGCAAAGTTTATAAGTGTGAGCAATCCCTGGATGTAAATAAATAACAGGCAGGGATCAAAGTCAGGAATTTTTGCCAAATCAGCTACGAGAACTACTCTCTGAGATGTACAGAATCTCAGGAATAGGCTGAAGCCGATGACAATTCTTCACAAAATCATAGAATGTCTAGAGCTAGAAGGGTCATCAGATGCCATCTAGCTCAACTGCCACCTAAAACATGGATGATTTTTATGTCTGGCTTCTGCCTGAAAACCTGTAGTAAAAGGGTACTCATTACCACCAGCCAATTCCATCACTGAACAACTTTAATTGTTCAGAGGTCCCTTCTATTGAATTGAACTCTCCAATTCTTATTCTGTCCTTGAAGGTCAAGGAGAATGAATCTGATTCTCAAGGCCTTTCAATTACTGGATATAGTCCATTTTTAGAGACCAATAGTTTCTGATACGACATTGCTTTTAAAAGACTCTGTTGTTGTTTCTTATACCTCTTGACACAAATTGAGTAGGTTCTGAGGTCGTCTCCTTTCACTTGATAAACTTGGCTTTATTTTTCTTGTATTGAAAGAATTGTATGTTGGTCTATGGGTAAATAGGTTCACAGAACTATATATATATAACTATATAGATGTATAGATAGATATAGATATAGATATATATGGATTCATAGAATGCTACAGCTGGAAGGAATCCTAGGGATTCTTAGGAATCATTTCATTCAACACCTCTCATCTTACACTTGGGGAAACTGAGGTGCCAAGAGGTTATATGACTTGTCTAAGATGATGCAACAATTAATAAAAGAGGAACTATTAGTACCTGTTCCCTTTCTAACTTTTACTTTGACCACTAAGAGACCTATTAAAATCCTAATCTAGATATTTAGAGTTTGAAGGCCTAGACAAGAAATGAGAAACTTAAGGGACATAGGTGGTGTTTTCATCACTGCTAGTGCCACTGTGGATAGAGTACAGGAACTGGAGTCAAGAAGAACTGAGTTCAAATCTGACCTCAGACACTTACTAGCTTTGTGACCATGGGCAAGTCACTTAACATCTGTTTGCCTCAGTTTCCTCAACTGTAAAATGGGGATAATAAGAGTACCTGTCTCACAAGGTTGGTGTAAGGATCAAATAAGATAGTATTTGCAAAGTGCTTAGTGCAGTAACTGGCACATAGTTGGTACTATCTAAATGCTTATTCCTTTTCCTTCTCTCTAACTGGACAATATATTGCATAGCAGAAAGAGTGCTGGATCCAGAGTCAAGGAACCTGAGTCTGAGTTCCTGGCTCTATCACTTATTACCCACATGATGTTGGGCCAGTCATTTATCGTTCCTGGGCCTCAATTTTCTCCTCCATAAAAAGAGGGAGTTAAATGAAGTGACCTCTGTGGTCACCTCCAGTTCTAAATCAATGATTAGATTTGGAACCTCAGAAGACAAAGGAACCCGTAGTTAAGAAAATGTCATGAGAAAAAAGGATTTAGATTTCTGTACCAGAGTTTCAGATACAGGAATGTACTCTCCAGAACAAAATTTAGATCTCTCACACACACAATGTAATGGTAATTAATTTAAATTTCAAGACTCCTTTTTGTTATGTCAAGTAAGCAGGTACTTAGCCCTTAGTAACTCATCACACCTTTGTGGCTAAGAGGCAGAGGGTGTGAACTCTGTCTCCTGTTGCTGACATAACAGGAAGGGTTTGGCTGAAACAGGAAGCCAATGCTTTGTGTGTATATAAGAAGAGCCCCAGAGAGAAACAGTCGGAATTAGGATTTTTCTCCTGGTAAGGTCCTGGTGGAAGAATCGTGGAGACTGAAGCCAGCTGAGAGTGAGAGAGACAGAGCGAGAGAGAGTGAGAGCAAGAGAGAGACAGAGACAGAGAGAGACAGAGAGAGAGAGATAGTTTCTCTCCCAGCATCTGGGAGAACTGATAGGAGACTGAGAACTAGGAGGTTTTAGGGAGGGAGGTGGTTTGGTATAGAGTGATGGCATTTCCCATGAGTTAATATAGGTGAAAAATCATAATGGTGGGCTGGTGGGGATGGAGACATGAGGAAGGGCAGTGTTAGATGGAGCTTTTTCCTATGGCCTTGGCAACCCTGAGCAGGGAGTTGAGGCAGAGCCTTTCTGGTGGGCCTCGACTGCCCAGACACCACACACCTTTCCTCTTTTTTCTTGTTGTGTTGGAAGTAGGAGCTTGAAAAATGAGGCAGAATGGCCTCACTTGGTGATTCAAACAATGTTCACCATGCTAGGCTGTTGAAATTAAATTACTATCTTTTTAAGTATTTTTGGTCATTGATTGATCTCCCATTATACAAAATAGAAATGCATATGGCAGCTACTTTACAGCAGTTTACTTTCTGAATATGCAAGTTAACCAACAAATCTATCAAAAACCACCCATTTAGTGTCAACTGCACAAGGGCATTGTGCCTTTTATCTCTTTTCTCTTTTCTCTATTTCTTTTAGGCTTGTGTTCTAATTGACAGATCCCTTAGCTTCTCCTCTCTCTTTCCCTCCCATCCCTGTGAGTAGTGGAATGGATGGAGAAGGAAAGGGAAGACCTACTCCCTGTCAGTTCCTATCAGGTACATTGGGACAGTTTCCCACTGACTCTGGTAGTTTGGTTTGCACAAACCCTCGAAAGGGAGGGGGAAACTTAAGGAGATCCAAGGAGAGCATGAAAATTAATTTCCTGTGAACAAGGCAGAATACAGAAAACCATAAGATGATTTGGCAAGACAATTGGGCTGAAAAGCAGTGAGGAATAATTCCTCTTCCAGATGCTAGTGACCCCTATGTATAAACGTGGACTCTTAGAATGTAAGGGAAGAGGCTCGTCTAATTCAACCACTCCCTGAAGCACAGATCCCTGACAATTAGTCATTCACCTTCCACTCGAATATATCCAATGACTCGGAACTCATTACCTCTGGGCCACGTCGGAGAGTTCTGTTTTTTAGAATTCTTTCTTTCTTATGTTGAGCTAAAATCGACCCACTCTGTAACTTCTGCTTATTCCTCATAGTCCTTCCCTTTCAGGTCAAGGAAAACAAATGGAAATGAGTGGACATAATCAAATTCAAACATCTTTATTAAGTACTTGTGATATATAAGGAACAATGAGATTATTTTCATTGCCCAGAGTTGTGATTCCATTGGCATACAGAACTCTTAGAACAAAACTTCTCTCTGCCAATGCCAGCAACTCTTCTCTAATTTGTAGTTTTAAAGAGGGACTCTCGAGCCAAGATGGTGGAATAGAGGCCGCCCAGCTGAACACTCTCAACGTTCTCCTCCGAACTACTTTGAAAATAACACCTCAAATCAAATTTTGGAGCCACAGACCCAACAAAAGATCAGGGTGAGATATTTTTCTGGCCTAAGAAAACTTAGGAGTCCAGCAGGAGAAATTTGTGACATTAGGGTGGAAGCATGTCTGGAACTCACATAGGTGGTGGCAGTCATAGCCACTTCAGCAGCAGCAGCCTTGGGAGATCTCAGCCTGGAGATGATGGTAAGAGGGTCAGATAACTGGTCAGAAAGAGATTACATGGGACCCTTTGCTGGCACTGGGTACAGCTGGCACTTACTGGCAACTCTATTGCCCATGTACAGTTCTGGGCCACAGTTTCAGGGTGGAGAGGATATTTATAGCAGCTCTTTCTGTGGTGGTAAAGAAATGGAAATTGAGGGAATGTTTATCAATTGGGGAATGGCTGAACAAGTTGTGGTATATGATTGTAATGGAATACTATTGTGCTATAAGAAATGATGAGGGGGGTGGTTTCAGAAAAACATGGCAAGACTTATTTGAACTGATGTGAAGTGAAGTGAGAAGAATCGTGAAATCATTGTGCATAGTAATAGCACTGTCGCAGTGATGATCATCTGTGAAAGACTTGACCGGTCTGATTAATATAATGGTCCAAGACAATTCCAAAGAACTCATGATAAAAGAATGCTGTCCACCTCTAGAAAGCAAACTGATGAACTCTGACTGCAAATTGAAATACAATTTTCTCACTTTATTTTTCTTGTTTTTTGAAAATATGGCTAATAAGAGAAAATATGTTTTGCACAATTTTATATGTATAATTGATATCACATTGCATGCCTTTTAGTGGATGGAAGAGGTGGTGGGAGGGAGGAAGAGAGTTTGGAACTCAAAATACAAAAAAAAAGAATGTTAAAAATAAATAATATGTATTTTCTTAAAAAAAAAAGAATTGCTTGGGGCTCTCAGAGGTCAACTGACTTGTCCACAGTGTCACAACTAGTAGGTAGCAAAAGTGGAATTTGAACCTAGGTTTTCCTGACTCTCAAATTGGTTCTCTTAGCCACTATACCATGCCGCTTTTTTTTATCATGGAAGAGAAAGGTGAAAACAATATAATCTCTACCCTCAAGCAGCTTAAAATCTAATGATGGTGATTTTATACACACACACACACACACACACACATATATATATATATATATATATATATATACACACACCTGTATATATAATGGCATTTTATATATATATATATATACACACACACATACACACACACAAAATTAGGTCTTGTACAAGATGGAATGAGATGAGTAAACATGAGGTTAAGACAAAGTGCTGTAAGAAACATGAGGAAGGAGGAATAATTTTTAGATTGGGGGAGTAGGGAGGGTGAAAAGTAAGGTTATGTGGAGATGGGAGCACCTGAGCTAGGCCTTGATGAAAGAGAAGTTTTTCAGTAGGTAGAGATAAGTAGGCATGCCTGGTATAGAGGGCCCATTCAAATGCCTAGAGGCTGAAACAGAACAGCAGGAGAATAGGGGAACAATTGCTCCCAGTCCACTGTGGCTGAAATGTATAATATTTAATGCACAATAGAATAAAACAAGGCTTTACAAACAGCTTTGGAGTCAGATTGTGAACCTTAAAATGGTTTCTAAGTGACAGGTTAAGGAATTTGTATTTTATCCAGTAGGCAATAAGGAGCCACTGAAAATTCTTAAGCAAAGGAATACCATAGTTAAGATTATGGAAAATTATTTTTACAGCTGTGTGAGGAATGGGTTTTATCAGAGAGACTGAGAACAAGATGATCAGGTAGGAGACTATTACAGTAATCCAGATGAGCAGGAATGAGGACCTCTAATGGCCACGTGAGCAGAAAGATGGGGGCATCTGTGTGAGATATTTGGGAGGCAGAACTGGTAGGACTTAGAGTCATAAAACTGACTGAATGTAGGGGCTGAAAGAGAGAAGAAGCTAACATGTCTCTTGGGTCTAGGAAGACTGTGGTGCCAACAACAGAAACAAACAGGGATGAGAGGTGGGGAGTGATGAATTCAGACTAGATTTATTGCTTGGAGAAAGGCCAGATGAGAGAATCCTTGGAAAGAAGACCAAACTTAGCTACTGATAAGGAAATTGGGATGAGAAATAACCACAAAGCAAGTGAGATCACAAATGACCTTGGAGATTGGGTGGGGATGTGAATTAGGTGGAGGGGGATGTGTCATTGACAGGCTATAATGATAAGCATATTTTCAACCAATTCCATCTATGTTTTGCAATAATGAAGAAATTTTTAAGTCTTTAAAATCCACTAAAATGGTCTTGTGATATAAAATGGAGACTGATCTTTGTGTTGGACCAGTTCAGGGGTTAATGTAGAGTACATTACTGTTGTTCAGTTCATTATACAGTTGCAAGATCTTTGCCGTTTCATTGCTGGTTGGGGCTTTAGGGCGTTAGAGAGGATGACCAAGTATAATCTGAGAAGCAGAAGAACCAATAAAATATTACTATCTGCTTGTTGCCAAGTGTCACTAGGAGATCTTTTGGCCCTATAAGACAGCAATGGCAGCTCGAGGTAGGGATGCCCGGCTAGGGGCAGAGAGTGAGGATTATTGGTACCATGGCCACTAAAAGACTGTTCTGAAGGGAGAAGAATAGAAGTTTTCCTAGGGAATTCTCCATTATTTAAATTTCTCCAGAATTTAAAGCTGGAAGTTTACTGAGAGATCATCCAACTTAACCTCCTTTCATTGATGTGAGAAAACTTTGAGAGATGATGCAACTTGCCCATGGTCACATAGCTAATAAGTGAATGAGCCAGGATTCAAACTCCGGTCCTTTGACTGCAAATTCAACACTGCCTCTGCTATACCACATTTCTTCATTTATGGTGCTTTATGGGAAACTACTATAATATAATAACTTGACAACCAAACCAGGGGATTGAGACAAGTGGTAATTTACAAACTCTCACTTACCTGTCTTAGCCCTGGGGGAAATGTTTGCCTATTAGCAGAAATAGGCCTTCCTAAAGAATAAAAAAAAAGCAATATTAACACAAATTCAATTACAGTAATGTTTTTGGGTTTACAAAGAAACTTTATCTATTTGTTTCAGGAATAGGTCCTTAGTGACTACATTCCCAGCTCATCTTCCTTCCCTAAGTCTAGAAATGTCTAAGTTCAAACACTTCCCTCTGAGAAGGGCAAAAGTTTTCTCCACAAGGAAGCTACTTTGGTCACTACACATCATAGACCACAGTTTTTTTTTTAAATTAAGATTGAGTCCCCTTATCTTGACCAAACTGGAAGTAAATAACAATAGTTATTCACAGTCCTAATCCTACTGTTGATTCACATGGAAGTTTGAATCTGCTTTATTTTTCTAACCTGAGTTGGTTTGCCCCTCCTGTGGAAGCCTGGTGGTCTTCTGCTCCCGAGGACTGACTGTTTTGGTGCCAGACTTAGACATTTGGCTCTAGCCCTACTGAGGCTCAGAATCCCCCAAATCCACTAGCCTCAGCCACTCCAGTGGCAGTGACTAGAGGTGTACCATAAATACAGTGGTGGGAGCAGTGAATTTGAGTGAATAACGGAGCACTACAGAAGGGAATCTAAAATTAATTCCCTTCCTTTCCCCTACTTTTCTGGCAAGTTTCCTTTCTCCTCAATCCCTTCAGAATTTTCTCAATTTTTCATGATTAAAACAAAATAATATGAAGCAAACCATTGAACATATTTCCACATGTTCACTTGAGTTCAATAGAAAATACCTTTATACAGTTACTATGCATTTCCTGAAATGGTCTTTGGGACCATGAAGGAATTGGTTTTATATAAACAGGACTGCTTTAGGGATTGGAGATTTGGAATCTATTTCTGCCTCCTAAGACTAATATAATCTTTCCCCACATTCAGTCTTTATCTCCTTCTCATCTCTCCTTGCTTTAGAATTGCAACTGAAGCATCTCCTCTTGCCTGGTCACAAAGTCCACATGGAATCTATCCTATCTCTGAGTGCAAAGGTTCTTCACTTTCTCCTGGGGTTTCTCACAGGATTTGGGGATGAAAAGGTGACCACACATTTCTCAAGTGTCATTGAATCAGGATATATCCTTGGTCTAGCCCCCGGTTGAGGAAATCTGTCCTCAAAACTTGTGAGACATAACACTGAGATTAAGGAGGGCACTTTGCAAAACCTCCAGGTTCCTATGATGCTTTGAAGCTCACTGGGACATGAGGTACTGAACTGTACATCTCAGGAGACCTGTGCCAGAAATCTTTGAGTGTGGGAAGTTTTGAAAAGAGCTCTGAGAGATGTGGGAGGGAAAGAGAGAATAAATGACAGAGAGGGATGGTGGGGATCCCGTCTGGACATCACTGACAATGGTGAAAGTGGCCCAGGGCTTTGTGATCCATTGGTATCTGTGCTGAGAAATACAAAGTGCCTGATCCTGCTACTCCACATGTTTCTCAAAGACCCTGCCAGCACAGAGGGCATTGGCAAGGGGAATTGGATCCTCCCTGATCAGAGGTTTGGAAGTAAGTGGTTTGGGGAAAAGGATGGAGTGTGAGTTACTTACTTTAATTCCTTGTTATTTACCTACTATTATATATATATATATATATATATGTATCTATATCTATATCTATATCTATCTATCTATCTATCTATCTATCTATCTATCTATCTATCTATCTATCTATCCTTTATATATAAATAGGCTTTTGTATTACTATTATTTCACTTGACTAATTATGGCTGGTTGGAGGGAGAGTCAAAGGAAAATGATGATAGCGAAAACAAACAGGGTTTAGGATTCAAAACTTGGAGATTTTGACAATCCATCTTTATTTTATGGAAGCTTAGAAAAAGAAAGAAGGGGAAGGGAAGGGAAGAGATGGGAAGGTGATAAGCATTTATATAGTATCTGCAATGTACCAGGGTATGTGCTAAGTGCTTTATAAAAATCTCATTTGATCCTCAAGAGGCCTGTGCAAACACACAGCCCACCCTGTGAGGTAGATGCTGTTATTATTCACATTTTACAGGTAAGGAAACTGAGGCAAACAGAGGTTAAGTGACTTGCCCAGCTACTAAATGTCTAAGACTGGATTTGAAATTAGGTCTTCCTGACTCCATGTCCAGCATCCTAACCACTGTGCCACCTAGCTGGTGCTCAGTGGTAGCAGAAAACATGGAAGACACCTGAAGCTTCTGTCTCAAAGATGGATCCAAGGAAGTTTGACTTTGGTGAGTCTTCAGTACCTGAATAATGAAAGCATCATCTCAGGAAAAAATCCAGCAACAGGACTGGTTTGTGACTAAGGTGTGGAGTGTGACCAAGGGACAATATATACAATCCACCACAATGACAGCTGATCCTTCATAAGCTGTCTTGAAAAGTTCCCTTCTCTAAGACAGAAGATGTCAGGAACCACCAGAGGGAGTTTTAGTCTAGTCTAATCATGGAATTCTGCCGTCTGTATGCCTTCCCTATAGTAATGGCACAGGAAAAGACTTTGAAATAAACTTCTGCAGTGTTTTGGAGCATAGAATATTGGGTTTTGAGCAATAAGACTAAGGCATATCAGAGATCTTAGATCAACTATTAGGTAGTAACTGGTGTTCAGAGCTGGACCTACCCAGTGACAATAAGGGTATGATGTCCAAGAACTCACACAGATCAGCCTTCCTGCTATTTTTCACTTGGGATACACCATTTCCCATTTCAGGGTCTTTGTACTGATGGTCCCCTGTTCCTGGAGAGCATTCCTTCCTTACCTCTGCCATTAGAATTCTTGGTTTCCTTTAAGATCCAGCTTAAAGGTGCCACCTTCTACATGATGTCTTTCTGATACTCCAGACTGCTAGTGCTCTTCCCCATCACTTCCTCTTTTTCTCCCTCCTTCCCTCCCTCTGTCTGTATTACACACACACACACACACACACGCATGTATATTCACAGGCAGACATAAATACACACATACATGTATATACACACATGCATGTATATACATATATACACATACACACTTGTCACATCGTCTCCCTTGATAGAATATAAGCATCTCGAGAGCAGAGTCATTTTCATTTTTGTTTTGTACCCCAGGGCCAACATGTGCTTACTGATGCTTGTTTAATCAGGCTAACTTTTCACTGCTTCAGGAGTAATGGGATAGGAAGTTTATATATATAGTTTGGTTCTAATTGGTTGAATAGAGAATCCTGTATAGTGAATAGTGAGGGTGGCACAATGGATAGAGCGCCAGGACTGATGTCAGGAAGACTCATCTTCCTGAGTTAAATCCAGCCTCAGACCTTTACCAGCTGTGTGACCCTGGACAAGTCATTTAACCCTGTTTGCCTCAGTTTTCTCACCTATAAAATGAGCTGGAGAAAGAAATGGCAAACCACTCTAGTATCTTTGTTAAGAAAACTCCAGATGAGGTCACGAAGAGTCAGACAGCACTGAAAACAACTGACCAACAACAACAATCAAGGTTGCATTATTAGAATTCACGATGCATATTTCCATTGGTGTATA
The DNA here is from genome assembly GCA_028646515.1 of Pseudochirops corinnae. Taxonomy (NCBI): domain Eukaryota; kingdom Metazoa; phylum Chordata; class Mammalia; order Diprotodontia; family Pseudocheiridae; genus Pseudochirops; species Pseudochirops corinnae. The sequence goes on along the minus strand of CM053588.1, from coordinate 94,805,835 downwards.
GGCAGTCATAGATTGCACGGATGTGTACTTTTGGATAAGATTATAACATGCGATGTTATGGGTTATTTGTGTCCTAGGTCTTGGTCTACTGCATGTATCTTTAAAATGGATGTTAAGTGCTATGTTTCTGCATACAAATACAGGATATAAGATGTTATGTGTCAAAACCCATGCAATATGTGCTGGACATAAGGTTCCGTTTCCATGGCTCTCTTCACACTGCATGGATGACAATGAGATGATAGCCTGTGATTTCATTTTTATCTAGCTCCTATTTGAGAAACCCAGAGCCCCCGAAGCTTTTGCAGTGGACTTGACATTAACATCCTGCCTGAGGGCCAGTGAGTCAGCAGGGATAGGAAGGCTAGAATCACGGGGTGACCCAGAATCACTGGGTTACATTTTCAGTGGGAGCATTTATACCTCAAAAATCAGCAAACACTACAAGTCAGGGCTTGGTTTATGACCCTGGGCAAGTCACTTAACCTTGTTTGCCTCAGTTTCCTCATCTGTAAAATGAGCTGGAGAAGGAAATGCAAACCCCTCCAGTATCTCTGCCGAGAAAATCCCAAATGGGGTCATGAAGAGTCGGACAGGACTGAAACGATTGAATGACAAGTGTAGTGTCTCACACATAATAGGTACTATATGCTACAACTATTATTTGTAGATCATTTCCAATCTCTTGCTACATCCTGTCCTTTATTCCTTCATAATATCTCTCATTTATGCCCCTTTTTTCTCTTCTGACACAGCCATCACCCTGGAGTGGATCCTTATCACCTCACGTCTTGAGCTGGTATTATCCAAGATTTGGTAACTTTGATTAAATGTGTGGGGTGAGAGACGGGGAAATGCTGAGGATAATGCCAAGGCAAAGGCCTGCTCTACTGATTGGTCTCTCTGCCTCCAACCTCTTCCCATTCTAGTCCATCCTCCAATCAGCTTTCAGTTATCTTCCTAAATCACAGGTCTGACCCTGTCACTCCCCCTCCTTGATAAGCTCCCTATTGCCTCCAGAATCAAATATGAAATCCCTGATTGGCTTTTAAAGCTCTGCGGAGCCTGGCCAATCTTTAGCCTAGGCAATCTCTGGATTTCTCCATGTATCCTTGTGACACTGGCCTCCTTGCTGTCCCTCACACAAGATGCTCTCTCTCCTGGCTCTGGGCTTTTTCCCAGGCTGTCCTGGGATGCTTTCCTGCCTTGCTTCCATTCATCTTCTGGCTTCTTTCAAGTCTTGACTAAATCCCATGCTTTGCAAGAAGACTTTCCTGGTCTCTCTTGATGCTAGTGCCTTTCCTCTGAGATCACCTTCAATTTCCCCTGCATATATCTTGTTAGTACCTAACTTTGTATGTTGTATGTATGTTGCCTCCCCAATTAGAATGGGGGCTTCCCAGTAGTGGCTGTTTTTGCTTTTGTCTGTACTCCCAGCGCAGTTTGACTAAATACTTGTTGACTGGCTAAGGCACCATGTGGTTAATTCTGGTTGGTTGGATAAAAGGTAGAGATTCAGAAGCTAAGGAAGGCTCATAACAAATGGCTTTGGATAGATGATGAACTCAAAGATATTCTAAGAACCTGTATGTGACAGTGGAGTATTCTAGCTCCAGCCTCTAATGTTACTTATGGGGCTAGCAGGACTCATGGAGGTGTTGGGGACTATTAATGGAGGGAAGGTTTCCTCAGTATGAGGAGTGCACTGCTGTCTGCTCTGGAAAGAATCGCTGGGTTCTGACCTCCCCCAGCCTCATCTCGCTTATCACCCAATTCCTCTTACTGGAAATGTCTTCTTGTCATTTTCTAGAAGGGAAATGGTTCTCTAAAGGGTATACAGGACCTGAGAAAGAGCCAAGGGGAGACTTATGTAACTGGTGAGAGGGCTGGCTTTCCTGGGCCTTCAACAAAACCACTCTCAATCACATAAGCTCCCGCAAGTCTTTACAGCACTCTCACTGCTTGGTATTCTTGTTCTTGTTCAGTCATTTTAGTCATGTCCTACTCTTTGTGACCATATTGAGGGTTTTCTTGGCCAAGATACTGCAGTGGTTTGTCATTTCCTACTCCAGATGAAGAAACTGAGGCAAACAGGGTTAAGTGACTTGTTCAGGGTGACACAGCTAGTAAGGCCAGATTTGAACTCAGGAGAATGAGTCTTTCTGACTTTAGGTTTGGCACTCTATCCATTGCCACACCTAGCTGCCTGCTTAGTGCTTTACCTAAGAGATTTAACTTAAAAAAAAAAACCACAAGGACAAGAACTACCATTTTTGGCATCCATTTATATTGTCAGTGTTCCAAACCTGAATATAGTTTCACTCATTAGGGTGTGAGGGGACCCAAACTTGCTAACATGAGCCAACAAGAAGGCCTCAGATTTTCTGTACTTCCGCTGCTTCCTTGGGCCACGTGTAGCTGTCCAGCACAAAGGAGTCATATTCTGGAGTGTAGACCAGAGACCTCACAAAGGCCTCCTTGTCCTCAGGCTCTGGGTACCATGAGGCCAGGCTGTGTTTGTAAGCATAGTCGAGGACCTGGGATGAAAAGGACAAGTTTGAATTGGGGAGTCAGTCATTTAAAGACCATTCACCAGGCACTTGTTTCCAAAATAATAATAAAGCAACCCTGAAGAGGCCTGGAGAAGGAATAGGGCCCAGCAGAAATAGACATTACTAGCTTCTTTCAAAGCTCAGCCCCAATGCTACCTACTACAAAGAGCCCATTCTGATCCCAGCAGTTCCTGCTCTCCTCCCTGTAGAAATTATTTATATTTTCTGTTTACTTTTCTAGGAACATACATTGTTTTCCTCAAGTAGAATGAAAGCTCCTGTGGGGTGGGAGTGGTTTGATTTTTTTTTTATCTTTGGATCTCCATTGCCTAGCACAAAGCCTGGCTATATAGTCTGTGGGGCTTCATAAATATGTGTTGCATTGAATGAATTGATCCTCTGACACCTAGATCAAGAGCCTCTCAGACTCTAGAAGTTTTCACACTCTCGTTGGGTCCTTGGGGTTCTGTCATCATCCAATCAATAAGCCCTTGGCCCAGGCCAGCTCTTACCTTGACTGCAATTCTTAGGGACACATCCCGGATGGTGCTGAGTGGTGGGTAGAGCCGCCCTTGGGTGAGATGCTCATCAGAGACCTCCTGGGCAATGTGCTGGGAAAAAGAGAAGAGGTGAATGAATGACCAAACCCATAGAACTTTCTTCCCCAGGACAGTCCCAGGCACTGGGGGATGAGAGAAGACCCTCAGGCCAGTCTAAGAAGGACAAAAATCACAGGAAACTCTTCAGGGCTCAGGGAGCAACCCTCAGGACAAGGGCCCAGGGATGCCCATCTCTACATGCCTTGTGGCAGGTGGCTTGGCCCAAGGTCCAGCCTTTGTGCTCCCTTCTCTCTGAGACCCCAACTCCAATCCTCTCTACCCCTAACCTCAATCTCCAAGCCTGCTAGTTATTGGGACTAGTGGTCAGCCAGTATTTCAGCTCAGCCTCATTCTCATGACTGGGAAACCAACTAATGTCTGTCTCCCTCCTCTGGTATCAAATTTAAGCTTCGGGGAAAAATAATCAGACTTTTCCGAGAACCGCTGTGTCATGAAATGGGAAAGGGGAGAGGGAGGGGCCACGACAAAAGAGCTGTGGTAACAGCAGCCTTATGCTCGTGTTTACAGTCACTAAGTACTTTCACAAAAATCATCTAATTTGATTCCTGGAGCAACTCTGTGAGGTGAGTAGTGAGAATATGGTTAGCTGCATTCTACAAAAAAGGAAACTTAGGTAAAGAGGAGGGAAATGACTTGCTCAACGTCTCCCTGCTAGTACATATCAGAGGGTAACACTTGAACTCATTTCTTCTGATGCCAGATTCTGGGATCTTCCCATTACAGAAAGGCAACGAGGATGTAGTAGAAAAACCACTCGTGGTTTGGGGTCCCAAGACCAGGGTTGGAATCCCAGCTCCACAAATGGATTGCCAAGTATCAGCTGTGAGCTGTTGTTAGTAAAGTGCTTTGTAAAGGGAAACGGGCTGTGAACTGTTAGCCCCTCTCCACTGGGTGAATTCTCTTTGGGTGAAACTAAGATCCCCTGTCCAATCTCCCTTTGCCCTTCCCTTGAAAAGGCCCTTCCTGGTCCTCGATGTCCCCTGGCTGGGTAGCACCCGGGAGGGCTCCTGGTCAAGGTGGGTTGAATCTTGATGGGCAAAGGCAAGGCAAGGCTGCAGTTTCTGCTAGAGGAAAGTGAAACAAGAGTGAAGGGCTGGGAATTTGGAGCCACAACTGAGTTTGAGTCCTCAGTCTATGCTTACTACCAGTATGCCCTTGGGCCAGTCACTTCCCCTCAATGTCACCATACTGTCTCCAAGTGCAACCCCCTTCCCTTGTGCTGTCTGCCAGAGGTAAGTGCCTGGCTGGGAAATCAGAATCACTAACCAGGTAACAGGAGCTAGGGGAGGCAGGAGGAGAGTGAATCAGGATGGGGAGATAGATTAATAAAAAAGAAAAGAAACACAAACGCTCTCTCCTAGGAAAGATCTTGGTCTTGGAGGTGACAGGTACCTTAGGGGTCAGCTAGTCCAATGCTCCCCATTTTACAGATGAGGATCTAAGGTGCAGAAAAGTTCAGTGACTTGTCCAAGGTCGCCCAGGTAGCTTGGGATCTCTGACTCTGAGGAGACAGTGTGATAACATGGAAAGAGCACTGGCTCTGAAGTCAGAGGCCCTGGATTTGAATTCTGCCTCTGAAGCTTACTGTCATGGGCAAGCTCCTTAGCTTCTATGGGCCTCAGTTTCCTCACTTGCAAAATGACGGATTTGACCTAGAGGATCTCAGAGGTTCCTCCCAACTCTGGATTTATGAGTCTATGAACCCGAGTCCATATAATAACAGCTAGCATTTAAATGGCACTTTAAGGTTTCCAAAGCACTTTACAGATATCGTTTGATCCTCACAACAACCCTGAGATGGGTACTCTTGTGATCCCCATTTTACAGATGAGGAAACAGAGGCAGGCAGGGGCAGGTCACACAGACAGTAAGTGTCTGAGGCAGAATAGGAACTTAGGGCTTATTGGCTCTAAGTCCATTGTTCGAACCACTGAGCAATGCAGTGCTTTAAGACTGGCAAACGTCTCTCCATATGTTATCAGAAGCAGCTATGTGGCATTGGACCTGGAGTCAGAAAGACCTGAGTTCAAATCTGGCCTCACGTACTTACTAGCTATGTGGCCCTAGGTAGGTCACATACCCTCTGTCTGCCTCAGTTTTGTCATAAATAAAATGGGAATAATAATACTCTACTACTCAGAGTTGTGAGGACAAGAGGAGATATTATTTGTAAAGTGCTTTGCAAACATTAAAGTGCTATATAAATGCTAGTTGTTATTACTGTTTGAAGAGAATAAGCATTTATTAAGCACCTACTATGTACAAGGCACTGTACTAGGCACTTTACAGTTATTATCTCATTTGTTCCTCACAATGACCCTGGGAAGTGGTGCTATTGTGATCCCCATTTTATAGATGAAGATGCTGAGGTGGACAGAACTTAGGTGACTTACCCAGGGTCACACAGCTGGTAAGTGATTGAGGCTGGATTTGAATTCAGCTCATTCTGACTCCAGGTCCAGCTGCCCTAATCTCTCCTCTGATCTTACCCTGCTGTTTTCTATACCAAGCTCCAGATATAGACTTGATCCCTTTCTGAGTATGTGAGAAATTATCCAGAGTACACTTTTCCTAGAGATGCTAATATTACATGTGCAGAGTGTGGCGGGTCTGGGGTGAGGGAGCATGCTGCACCTCAGCCGTGAGGAGGAAGATCTCATCAGGGATGTGCCGGACTCCACAGGCAATGACACCCAGCGCCACTCCGGGGAACACGTACGCGTTGTTTCCTTGCCCAGGGAAAAAGGTCCTGCCGTCTTCCAGGGTCACTTTGTCAAACGGGCTCCCGCTGGCAAAGATCCCTCGGCCCTGTGAGAGGAAAGGGCCCATGTTTGAGAGTTTTCATTTTTGTTTTTTCCTGGCCTCAGTGGTGGGTTGATTGCCTAAAGCCACAAGCCCTCTCTTCTGGGCATTCTGCGACCAAGAACATGCACTTGGAAAAGGCTGGTAGGAAATCTGTGGCCGAGGAAAAGAAATTTCTGTGAGTGAAGCCACCTAGCCCGGGGGGGGGAGTAAGCCTGACCCTGGACTGCCCGCTCACCACAGCCTGCTGCTGGCATTACTTAACCGTCTGTGCGCACGTCCCATTGCTCTGACACGCCTGTGCTCTCCCGGGAGCTTCTACGTCCCCATGGGGCCCAGCACTGGGTTTCACACAGAGTCAATACTCAGCAAATGTTGGTTAACGAGTGACTGACTACACAGAAACATAAGTAAACACTGGTTGGATGAATACATGAATACACAGAAGCATAAATTATAGTGTGAGTCCTTAGGGAGCCCAGAGCAGGCGGGGCACAGGGGAGGCCCTCGATATTGAATTAAATGCTCTGCCTCCTCTGAACTAACTGGCAACATGGCCATTATGTGCCATGTGTTGGGCTGGGGATAGAAAGAGTCTGCAATCAATCAGTCAGTCATTATTTATTAAGTGCCCACCTGAAGCTTCCAATTCTCACCATCATTTTCTGCCCAAATCCACTGTTCTTTCAAACTTTCCTTTCTCTCTGGAGGGCCATTCTGTCCTCCCGGTCTCCCGCATGTACCATCTGAGCGTTGTCCCGGACCCCTCCTTCTCCTTTACCCCTACAAAGTCAATCACTTATTGTTGTTTAGTCATCAATTATGTCCGACTCTTTGTGACCCCATAGACTACACCGTCTATTGAGTTTTCTCGACAAAGATACTGGAGTGATTTGTCATTTACTTTTCCAGTAGATTAAGGCAAACAGAGGTTAAGTGACTTGTCCAGGGTCACACAGTTAATAAGTGTCTGAGGCTAGATTTGAATTCAGGTCTACCTGACTCTAGGCTCAGTATTCTATCCAATGAGCTACCTAGCTGTCTTATAGGCAAAGAGAAGTTAAGTGACTTGCCCAAGGTTCCACAGCTAGTAAGTGTCTGAGGTCACATTTGAATTCAGGTCTTCCTGACTATAGAACTAATGCTCTATCCACTGAGCCATCTAGCTGCCTCCAATCACTTACTAGATGCTCCTAATTTTACCTCCACGACACTTCTCACATCCAGTTCTCTTTTCACTCTTCACCTAGTTACTACCTTACTTCTCATTCCTAGTGAGCAGGGATTGTTTCATTCTTTTCTCCTGTCCCAGCACTGGGAACACAATGCCCAGCACATAGTAGGCACTTCATAAATATTTGTTGGTTCACTGGTTAATTAATTAATTCACATGTATTTGCATCATGGTCAGTTCCTAAAACACAGGTGGATTGAATTGGACAGACACTTAATAAATGTCTCCTATGAGCAAGGTATTGGGGAGATGCAAAGATAAGAAAAGCGCAACCCCTGATGTGCCCAGACTCTAGGAGGGTGACAAAGTCTGTACACAGATAAGCAGAAGGCAAGGCTATCAGGGAGGGAGAGGAAGCTGAGTGCTCTGGGTGTCTGTACACATTCTAATAAGGTGAAAGGGAGGGCTCCAAGGACGTCTGACTCACGTCTATAATCTAATATTAACAAGAACAAATGAACAATATTAACCTTAAGAACAGGGGAGGGCTCCTGGCATTTGAATGAAGCACCTGACTGCCTCTCCAGTGAGTTTTCCCTTAGCAGCAGGTATGGATGTTGGCTCTTACGCCGTAGTAGATACAGAGCTGGTTTCTGAGCCAAGATGACCTGGGTTCATGTTCCTTCCACCTCCACTGGCCATGGAAACCAAGTCACTTAACCTCCCAGTGCTCTAGTCAACTCGCTGACCCTAAGTTGTACAAAAGGTACCAGCCTGCATTGGTAGAGAGAGTTCTCTGTTGAGGAAACTCACTCTGCCAATGAAATCTCAGGTCCAGCTCCCTCTCCATGCTGGTCCAGTTCCCTTTCCTTGGTGCCAACCCTGCTTTTTTCTGCAGCAGATTGCTCCCATTCTCATTCTCTCTCTAACCTTTAATCTGTCCCTATCTACTGATTCCTTCCCTGTTTCCTGAAAACATGCCCATTTCTCCTCCATCCTTAAAAAAACACTCACTTGGTCCTACTACCTCCACTGTTATCCAGTATTTCTCTTTCCCTTCTCAGCTAAACTCTTTGAGAAAGTTATCTATAATCAATGCTTATACATCCTCTCCTCTCACTCAATTCTAAACCCTCTACAATCTGGCTTTCTGGTTTCCTCATTCACCTAGAGCTGTTCTATCCAAAGAAACCAGTGACCTCTTAGTCTGCCAACTCTAATGGCCTAGTCTCAATCCACATTTTTCTGGACTGCTCTTTAGCCTTTGACACTGCCTATAACATTCTTCTCCTGAATAATCTCACCTATTTAGGTTTTTATGATGGTTCTTTCTGCCTGTCTAACCTTGCCTTCTCCCCAGTGCTGGATCTTCATCTAGGTCACATCTGCTAACCATGAGTATTCCCTAAGGATCTCTCCTTGGCTCTCTTCTCTTTAAATCTCACTTGATCTCATCAGATTCACCTTTATGCGGATTCCTGTATTCAGATACCTTGTCCTAATGTCTCTTCTTTAAGAGATTATATCACAATTGGTCTTTGGACATCTTGAATTAAATGTCCTAAGGGCATCTTAAACTCATCGTGTCCAAAAGAGAACTTCCCAGACCCTCTTCTCTTCTCAACTTTTCCCCAAACCCTCCCTTTTTAATGTTCTTATTACTGTTGAGGAGACCGTCATTCTCCAGGCACTCAAGTTCACAACCTCAGTGTTGTCTCTTTATTTTCAGTCACCCACCTCACATTTCCAACCTGTTGTCAAATCTTATCATTTTTACTTTCACAATGTCTCATATGTATGTGTGTGCGTGTGCTCGTGAGCGTGTGTTTGGCACACACACACACACACACACAAACACCCTTTTTCTTCCTTACATAGCCACCACACTGGTACAGGCTCTGAATTACTAGTTTATTATTATGAGGTGGGGGCAGGCATGCCCAGTTCTTTGGTTCTTGCTGGGAAAGACCATGATGGCAGTGGGAAGTGAGGCTGCAATCACACTTTTAAAAGGCACAGGGAGCGTAGGAGTGAACAGATACAGAAAGTACCGAGACAAGCAGTGAAAAGGGGTACAGCGGCTGATGGTGTGGGCAAGGGGCATAGGGAGGTGAAGGAGGTCAGACAGAGGTGGGAAAAAGGATAGGGTGTGAGAAAGGCATAAAGAATCACTCACATAACCATGGATGATTTGGGAACCCTGGGCAGCATGAACGTGATGAAGATGAAAGATGGAAAGGGCTTCAGGGGGCAGGAATTTGAGGTTTCATTTTTAAAGGTTTTCTTTTGGGAAGATTCTTATCTGTGCTACCTTGAGGTACCTTTATTAACATGTCCAAATCACCACAAGGTTGTTGGAAAAAACTTTGAATTTAACATATCTACACCATCTCAAAATTACCTGTAACATCTGGTATTCTGCTGGTCTTACAGTGGATGGAACTTGTCTGAGATTTACGTATCATAGGACCAATGGGCTCTGGCAGCAAAGCCTAGATGGCTTCCTTTGCTTGATTCAGGATGTGATTTTTGGTTAATACACGATATGGTTTGCAAATGATACACTCCTTTGATCTTTGGGACGTCTATGTGTGACTTCTAGGTTCCCCTTTGCAATCTTCTTGCTGCTCCTGCTCTTGCCACTTTATATTGGTTACTCATAAATTCACTATACTGGGGGATCAGAACAAAATGCAATTTTAACACAACTTCTCATTCTCTCTGTCTTGGATTACTGCAATAGCTTTCTACTTAACCTCTCTGCCTCAAAGCTCTCCCCATTCCAATCCATCTTCCACTCATCTGACAAAGTGACTTGCCCAAGTGTAGGCCTGACTGTGTCAACTGCCTCTCTTGCCTCCTTTCTCTAACCTCCAGTGGCTCCCTATTACTTTCAGGATTTCATATAAAGTCCTCTGTCTTTAAAACCCTTAACAATTTGTTCCCTTCCCACCTTTCCAGTTTTCCTATACTTTACTCCCCTCTATGTTTTCTACAATACAGCCATACTGACTTTCTTACTTTTTCTCACACAAGTCACTCCATTGGTTTATTTGACTCAGCTCAAATCCTACTTTCTGCAAGGGACTTTTTGTTCTCAGTCCCCTGCTGCTAGTGCTGAGATTACCTTCCACTAACATCACATTTATCTCATAAATATACTTATGCTGCATGGTATCTTCCCTATTGGAAAGTGAGCTCCTTGAGGGCATGGAATGAGTTTTCCCTTCCTTTGTGTCCCAAGAACTTAGTACAGGGCCAGGCATATATAATAAGCACTTAGTAAATGCTCTTTGCCTGATTGACTTCTTTTCTCTAGACCCTGCAAAGAGCGAGGGGTGGCCAAGGTAGGGCTGGGGGAAGATCCCTCAGGGATCTGAAAACCTGGAGTGCAGGGCTTGAGAATGGCACAAGGTTTATCTCTGAGCTTCTTCATCCCCCCATAAGCCCACAAGGGGCATCTGCTTGTTGTGTCTGGGATTGGGTTGGTTCCAGGGGAGGGATGAGTTCCTGGAGGGCAGTGTCTGGGCCACAGATTTTGGGCTGGCTCTGCCCCGGGGCTCATCTCCATCTCCTGAAGGATGTCTCCCTTGGGTGCTTACCTCTGTGAGCCGGTAGCATTTCTCAGCGGTACACTCAGCTTTGCTTGTGGGATTGCTTAAGGCGAAGATGATTGGCCGTTTGTTGAACGAGGCCATATCCTTCAGAATCTGGTCGGTGAAAGCTCCTGCAACAGCTGCCACCCCTGACCAAGAGAAAAGAGTTGTGTTCCTTGCTGTCCACAAACCTCTGGCTGCTGAGAGCCTTCCTGTTGTATCTCCCAGAGGGAGCATCACCTCACCCAACACTGCGTTGCATGCTGGCTTTGCTGTTCCTGACTGTGATTCTGGGCAAGGCACTTAACCCATCTGGCTTTAGCATCTTCATCAATGTAATCTAATTAAGTGCCTCCTGTGGGAAAGGTGCTGGATATACAAAGACATAAGCACAAGGAGTCCCAGGATCGGAGTTAGAGTTGGGAGGCATCTCAGAAACCAGCCAGTTCTACACTCTCATTTTTACAGGTAAAGACACTGAAGCCTAGGGGAATTAAGTGAATTGTCTAAAGTCACATAGGTAATAAATAACAACAACAACAATAATAATAGAATCTACTTAGTGCTTTAAGATTTGTTATATTAACTCATTTGATCCTCACAACAACTCCAGGAAATAAGTGCTAATGTTATCCCCATTTAAATAAAGAGTAATAATGATAACAATATAATTTATATAACATTTTAAGGTTCGCAAAGCACTTTACGTATAATAACTCATTTCATCCTCATAACAACTTTGGGAAATAAGTGCTATTATTATATCCATTTAAAAGATTAAAAAAATAATAGTAGCTAATGTTAACTTCTAATAATATTATATAGCATTTTATGGTTTATAAAGTGTTTTACATGTCCTAACTCTTTTGATCCTCACAACAACTTTGGGAAATAAGTGGTCTTATACCCACTTAAAGATTAATAATATTGATAGCTGATATTAACTTATAATAATATTATTTATATAACACTTTACAGATTGCAACTCAGTTGATCCTTGCCACAACTTTGCAAAATAGATGCTATTATCATCCCCATTTAAACAATTATGGTTGGTTGTTGCTGTCCTTTGTGCTCAAAGAGGACCAAAATGAAATCACTGTGTCAAGGTCAAGGTATGGTGTGTCTGACTGTGGCTGATGGAGCTCAGAAGGCTCTAACCCTAGGTATGGAATGAATAGTCCATTTGAATATTTGGAGTAGAGATGCCTTTAAATTTTCACACCTCATGTTTCTTTTGAGTTACTGCAATTCTGCTTTGCTTATAGAGCACAGTGCCTTCTTTGATGGAGGCAGGCCATGCTGGATGGTCCTGTGCCAGTTTCTCCCAGGTCACACAATCAATTCCAAAGTTCTTCAGAGAGACCTTGAGAGTGTTCTGTATTGCTTCTTCTGATCTCCGTGTGAATACTTACCTTGTGTGACTTCTTCATAAAATACTCTATTAGGTAAACGTATGTTTTGCATTCAAACAATGTGGCCAATCATCAGCTTGCACTCTCTGTAGTAGAGTTTGAATACTTGGCAGTTGTGCTAGAGAAAGGACCTCAGTGTCTGGTATCTCATCCTGCCAGGTGATCTTCAGAATCTTCCTAAGACAATTCAAATGGAAGTGATTCGGTTTCCTGGCATGGTGCTGGTAGACTGTCCAGGTTTCACAGGCATACAACAATGAGGCTAGCACAATGGCTCTGTAGACCTTCAGTCTGGTAGGTGGTCTAATACATCACTCTTGTCTCCTGTACTTTTTTTTTCAGAGCCTTCCAAACAATGAGCTAGCTCTAGCAACACACACATGGGTGCATCCCTGGAGAGTACACTGCCAAGGTAAGCGAACTTATCCACAGCATTCAAAATCTCTCCCTTTGCTGTAACCAATGAGTCCACATAGGGATGGTGTGGTGCTGTCTGGTGGAGAATCTCTTATTTTGGTGTTAACTGTTGGGCCACAATTAGTACAAGTAGCAGAGAATAGATCCATATGTTGCTACATCTGTCTTAGAGGCTGCATTGAAGGCGCAATCATCTGTGAACAAAATGTCACACACCAACTCTCTTTCCACTTTAGTCTTCACTTGAAGCTTTTTCAAGTTTAATAACTTACCATCAATGTGGTAGCTGACTTCGATTCTATTTTTAACCTTGTTGAAGGTGTCTGACAATAAGGCTGAACACATCATGCCAAAAAGCATGGGAGCAAGCACACAGTTTGGTTTCACTCCATTAGTAACTGGAAAACACGAGAGCATTGTCCATTATCCAGAACCCAGGCAAGTAAGCAGTCATGGAACTGGTATACGATTTGGACGAACTTCTTTGGGTGACCAAATTCTGCAATGATCTTTCACTCCTTTTGGGAGGCATACAAATTTGTTGACTAAATTAGTTTTGATTGCAAAATTTATGCCTGCTTTGTATCATTCCCTAGCACTGTGGCCACTTCAGAAAACCATGTATCTAGCTTCAACTTTCATTTGCCAGCCTCGTTTCACTCAGGGCTGCTGTTTGGAAGTGATACCTGCTCAGTTCTTGCACAACAAGAGCTATTCATCTTTCAGGTCTGACGGATTTCTTGATGTCCATAAGAGTGCACACATTACATGTACCAATGGTGAATGGAATCATTGTTGCAAAATCTTTGTGCTTTTTGTGTGACTACTGCTCCCAGTGTATCCATAACTCTTGCTTCATCACTTGCCCATTGCCACAGGACTTTTAGGTGGGTAAACATGGTAAAATGGTATGGGTGATGTCTTTTGTCTTGTGCATAAATTGGATGTGAGTGAGGCAGAGGTTGTGTAAAGCTGTCTGCCCTACTCTTTCTTCCAGAGTCCAGCGGCAAGACAAGTCAAGATAACTGGTGATGGCCCAAGACGCCGTCTAACCCAGCTCTAAGTGCTCCATAGTGCCTGCTTCAGCCATTTCCATGACTGTCGGAACAAATTGTTCCCATCCACCCATTCTGCCAGATGAAGTCTTCATGTGCTTGGGACTGCTACCCGTCTCACTCACTGATGGGTCAGACCCCTCAGGTTACTCTCACACTGGTTTAGCCCATCTGCCAAAATGGTTTGCTGGGGTTTGGCTGCTGTGCATGCTATAGCTTGTGAGAGCCACAGCTGAGAACAGGCTGATCTGTTGAATACCAAAGGTGGAAAGCAGCCCTGAAAAGGGGCTTTGCAGCTCTCATGCCAGAGGCACTTTCCTGAACACCCATATAGCCCTAAAAGATGAACACTAATAACTAACCTTTATGCAGTGCTTGCCATGTGCCAGGCACTGTGCTAAGCACTCTACAATTATCTGACTCTCACAACCCTAGAAGGTAGATGCTATTATCATCCCCATTTTACAGATAAGGAAACTGAGTCAAACAGAGGTTAAGTGACTTCCTCAGGACTACACAGCTAGTACGTATCTGAAGTAGTATTGGAGTGCAAGTCCAGCACTTTGTCCACTGTAGCATGTAACTGCTTAGGTAGTAAAAGACAGAAGTGGCACTTGAGCTGGGCTCCTCTTGATTCCAGCCTGGGTGTTCATGTAAGTGTAGTAAGTATATCATGGTGAGGTCCCATAGCCCTACTCGTTGATGCTTAGCATAGTGCCCAGGACACAGTAGGTGTTTAATAAGTGTTTGTTGATTGAAAGAGTGTTTTCAAGAAGCCTGTATTTTATGTTGTGGGTGTGGGTGGAATGTAAGATGGAAACACAAAAGCAGAAACGTGATGATTTGAGGAGGAAGGAGAACGAACCCTAGGGGAGTCAGGAAAGGTGTTAGACTGCAGCTTACCCTTGGACTGCCCCCATATTGCTTTAGGTCAACACAGACTAGGAACTCAATATATATTAAGCTGATTTTATCCATGAGGAAAAAAGAAGAGTATATTGTGGTATACTGGAAAGAATGCTGGATGGGGAGCCAAGTGGCTTGGGTTCAAATGCTGGCTCTGACATATTACTTTTTTATCTGCAAAATCAGAAAAATATTTGCTAAATTTTGTAGCTCATATGATGAGCTCTATAGGTCATCTATACACCTGATGCTAATGTGGACAATAGCCATTCTTCACCTTGTTGTTTTTTTCTGTGAGAATGGTTTGGCCAAAGTCTTTTGAGTAGTTATGGATCACTTCCAGGAGAACAGGGGTTTTTATATGGGGTTTATTTTTTGAATATTTTGATAGCTGTATTTTAATATAATTGATTTCTCTTTTAATCTTGTATATTTTAGTTTATGTATTGAAAAACATGATTCTGAGAAGAACTCCATAGGCTTCACCAGACTGACTGCCAAAGAAGTCCATGATGCCCCAAAGTTTAAGAAGTCCTGCTCTCCAGTCTTCTGGAGATGATGCAAGTAGAATGATGCGATCTGCACAAGTTGCATCTGGGGGGCTTCACCTTTCCAATCTGGTCTATGCATTGGCTCTGTCCATAACAATGGTGAGATTGATAACCCTTGGTGAGCATGTGTCTCCCAGTTTTGTGCCTCATCTCATATTTATGATCATGCGGTCCCTGAATTAGGTTATCTCTGTTGTTATAAGGTTTCAAAAATATCTTTTAGAAATTGTGTCAGTCAATTCCAACGGACTCATGATGAAAAATGCTATCCACATCCAGTGAAAGAACTGATGGAATCTGACTGTAGATGGAAGCACACTATTTTTTCACTTTCTGTATTTTTGTGTGTTTTTTTCCCTTTGGTTTGTTTCTTCTCCCACAACATGACTAATATTGAAATATATTTTACATGTTTACACATATATAATTCATATCAAATTGCTTACCATCTTAGGGAGAAGGGAAGTGAGGAAGAAGAAGATTTGGAATTCAAAATTTTTAAAATGAATTTTAAAAATTATCTTTACATGTAATTGAAAAAATAAAATGGTATTAAAAAAAGAAATTAAGTGTTAGTATTGGAGCTGCGATTGGAACAGAGGTCTTTGGACTTTAAGATCAGTGTTCTTTACCATAGAACATGCTGGGCAATATGGCGCCAATGGAGACTTTTGATTAGATGAGTTCAGTACTTGCTTAGAGACATTCAGATCAAGGCCTGCATTAATTTAGCCCCATCCTGCTTAGGCAAAGTTATCTCCTCCATTCCTTGACACCTTCCAGACAGGTCAAGCTCCTCCCTATCCCCTGCATTCTGATTCCCTCTCCTTGTCTGTGGCTCAAACAGGTCCCTGATTGGAAGTTGTCTCCACACACCTATGATGGCTGTGGGTTTCACCTGCCGGACTACTTCTTCCAGAGTATTCACTTCTGCATGATCCTGAGCAAACACCTCCTTCTCATGGTTAAGGTGACTCCTTCCCTGGGTGAAAGAAGTAAAAACAAGTTACAAGCCAAGAAAATTCCCAATGGCCCTGAGCCTTGGATGCAAACTGAGTGGTACTTTGGTACAGTGGGCTTGGAATCAGGAAGATTTGAGTTTGAATCCTGCAGGAGCTATATAAATGTCCATCCCTTCCCTCCTCATTTTCTTTCCTCTCCCTTTTCCTCTTTTCCTTCTCTTCTCCATTTCCCTCTCCTCTCTTTCCCTTCTTTAGGTACTGGGGCTACAAAGTAAAAAATGACACATTTCCTTCCTTCAAGTTGCTTACAAAGCCCATTGAGGGCAGATGATTTTTGGTTTCTCTCTAGGATCTGTGATTTTATCAGTAGAGGCTCTTGCCTTTACTAATGCAAATTGGTGCCTGCTTTGCTTAGCCAGGTGCTTGGGACACCGAGGGGTTAATGGACTTGCCCAAGTACACAGCCAGTATGTGTCAGGAATACACACTTGAACCCAGATCTTTGAGACTCCAAAGCCAGCTCTCTGTTTATTATACCACCCTGCCCCCTCACAAATTAGTGTCTACGAAAGAAATGCAAAATCATTGTTTTTTCAGGGTAAGGGGAGGGCACTAACCAGTGACTAAGAGAATCAGGAAAGGCTTCATGGAGAATATCCATTTTGAAACTCAAGCGCTGGTGATTAGGAGGAGGCCTGAGCTTCATGAAAAAGCTCAAACGACTCTTGTATAGGCTGAGTATGTGCTCACTGTCTCCCACTTTAGAATGGAAGCTCCTTGAGGGCAGGGGCTTTTTCACTTTTTCTTTGTGTTCTCAGCTCCAAGCATAATGCCTGACTCATAATAAGTGGTAAATAAATGTTTGTTGTTTGATTGATAGATTGGGTTTCTCAAACTGCTCAATTCCATGGCCTGAGACTTTAAAGTCAGCACCCAGGAAATAGGGAGGAAGCAAGAAGCCTGTGCTTGGCCTCCTTAGCCCTGAGCAGTGATTTCCTGTGGGGATGTGTCTTTTGGAGCATCCACAGCTGGGGATTTGATGGTGAAAAATGACCACTCAGTTAGTTACTTTAGTGAGAGAGCTAGAGGGAATGACGTTAGTATGATGATGAGAGAAGTCTACGCACTGGGCTATGAAAGGTCTGTGGTTACTGTTTTGTTTTTACCTGAGGCCTGATTATGCTTCGGAGACTTTAACAAGTGATGTTTCCTTAAAGGACAAAATTGGAGGTGTTACAAAATCTTTTCATGGGATAACTCCTTCAGCAGAACCTTGGCATTCCCACCTACTGGGAAAACCTACCTCTATGTAACTACTGGGCCGGGTGTGGAAAGGGCACTTTGGCTTCTTTCAATTCGCTGGGCATTATCATAGAACCATAGATTAAGAGTTGGAAGGGGCCTCAGATGCCACTGAGTCCAACTTCCTCACTCTACAGATGAGGAAACTGAGGCCTAGAGAGATTTAAATGACTTGTTAAGGTCAATAGGTAGCAAATATTAGGAAGAAAGGATCAGAGATTGGATTTGAACTCAAGCCTTCTATTTCCAGAAGGAATTCTCTTTTTTATAATGGCTCTGTGAGGTAGATAGCATTTTATAGATAAGGGAGTGGAGATTCAGAGTGATGCCTTTCCAAATATTCCTTCTCTTACACTGAGACGAGCCTAGCCTCTTGCATTTGAATAGCAAAATCTATTGCTGGGGCACCGGACCCTATCCAGTCTAGTTTAACTGCCAAACCCTATACAAACAAAATCATCCACATTACTGACCTAAGTGCTGCCTAGGTGCTTGGGAGCCACGTGCAGCTTGCAGGAAGCAGGTAAATGTTACCTTCACGATGAGCCCCTTGGAATCCACCATCCAGATCTTCTTGGTGGCCTCTGCCTTTGGGATGCCTTCTTTCTCCAGGGCCATGACAATGAGGTGGGCAATTCCCATAGCTGCCTAAAAGTCCAAAATGTGGCTTTATGCAGAGATTTGGGATGGAAAGGAGGGTCTGTTCACTATGAGATTTTACATTCGATACTTTGCAAAGGTTAAACGTCAACGTTTCCCCACTTCCTCCCTGGCAGTCTCTTGCTCAGTATTTGCACAGAGAGATCCAAGCCTTAGTGTTCATCACATCTCCAAGGAAGCAGGCCTCTCTGCAAGGCAACACTTGACCTCCCAGTTACTAAAAACAAGAACAAAGATCCCAGGTTGCACATGACACCCACCTCTCCTGCTCCTTGGAAAACAAACACATGGTTGGAGAGCTTGTTTTTGGTAATCCGCAAGGCAGCAAAAATGCCGGCAACAGCAACAGAAGCAGTGCCTACAACCAGATCAAAAATTAAGGTGAATCTCTTGCCACATACTGATCTTCTCACACTGAATCATGCCCTGGTGGCCAAAATAATACCTACTCACACCTATGATGCCTTAAGTTTTACAAAGTACATTCCACATTACAGTGCTGAGAGACAGGTAGCTAGAGCATGAACACCCTTGTTTGACAAAAGAGGAAGCTATCAGAAAGGTTAAATGTGGTCAGATAGCTAGTTCGATATAGAATTTGAACTCAGGTCTCTTGCCTTTAATCTGCAACAATTTTGACCATGATATGCTGTTACTCATGAAGAGCAGTGTAGCACCATGACTAGAGTGCTGAAGTTAGGAGTCAAGAATGCCTGTGTTTGGATCTTACCTCAGACATTTACTGGCTCAGCGACCCTGGCAAAATCCCTTAACCTTTCTAAGCTTCATCTGTAAAATGGGTATAATAACAGTACCTACTTCACAGGGTTGTTGTGAAGATCAAATGAAATTATGTATATAAAGTGCTCTGAAAATTTTTACTATGTAAATTCCACTATTATTATGGTACACATTAATCCATGAGTGAGGCCTTTCCCTTCAGTCCTTCACTATCCATATGGCACAAGGAAAAGACTACTAGATTTGTCATTAAGACATCTTGGCTCATATCTCAGCTCTGCTATTTACTGTGTGATCCTGAGCAAACCACGAGACTTCTCTGGGGCTATTTGGTTCCCTTGAATAAAATGAAGAAGTTGGAAGAGCATTACCATCTTTCCTAGCCCTAAAACTTGGGATCCTAGATAAAGAGCAGGATTTCTGAGTCCCTTATATCAGAGCTGCTGATTTCAGGGATGATTTTCTCCCCACGGTGCTCTCAGAACTGGAAGGGGTCTTCTCCCTGTAGGCTGATTGATTTCTGGAGGGCTTGTGGTGATGTCACCACTAGGTGGCATAGAAGACTGGGCTGTCTTGACTGGTATTAATAAAAGTCATTTATCATTATGCCCTGTACATGCAGACCAATTGAGTGCAGGAAGATGAGAAGGGGAAGGGGAAGAGAAGATAAAAAGCAATTTTGGTCCCTGACTTCACAGAGTTCATGATCTGGCTGGAAAGACCAACCATAGACACATGAAAATAACACACAATACCTATTTGTTGAATAAAATTGACTGGGTTATGGAGGTGGGCTATGGAATCTTCATCTTGGAGGTCTTAAAGCATAAAAGAGAGGTCCTCAATTCTTTGAGATAATTTAAATGCCAGGTTGCCAGCAGGCAGAAATTTAGATTAGATGACCTCTCTGGACACCTTCTGGTCGTAAGAAGAGGGAGGTCCGCTTTTCAGGTTTATTCAGGTATTTTCAGGACAACCGCCATTCTGAGCCACCACTAGATGGCATTCTACCTGTTCTGGTGTCAAGAAATGTTTTCATAGATGTCTGAAAAAAACATAGTTTTTCAGGCCATAGAAGAAAAGAAAGAAATGCAAGGTAGATTTACTGCCTCCTAGATCCATCTCTACCCCTAGTATCCAGTATCTCCTGGTATGAGGAGGCATCTTTATCAGTCAATTTATCTTCCCACCCATGGACTTCCCCAAGTCTGAAGACTAAGGTGTGTCTGGAGAAATATTATAGAGTATTCCAGTGAGGCAGGTGTTTTAGGTGAGGATGGAAGGAAGATTAATGATAATGGAGTAAGAGAACGAGATTTTTTTGTTTGTTTGTTTTTGGAGAGGGTTGTCATACAACTCCTAATCATATTTACATCTAAAATACTTCAGGGAAGATGAGAATTTGTCCATTGTTTAACGACCTTACTGACCTTCAGAAAGAGAGTCCACAATTTCTTTGAGGGGTGGTGATGGTGCTACCTAATGCACCACCTAACAACCCTTTCACTGTTGGAAAGGCCCTTCTGAGATCCAATTCTAATCTTTCACGCTGAAGGCTACTCCTTTTTGTTCTATCTTCCTTGTTGGGTATTTGAGTCCACCCATAATCTGTCACTGATTATTCAGCTTTATCTCATGTTTGCTCACTTTAAACGCCAGCCAAACTGGACTTTTTGACCACTCTCCAGGTTCCTGCTGGTCTGCCCCCTTCCCTGTGCTCTCCTGCCTCCTTAGCTTGGCTAACGCTTTTGTTCCCTGTCTGAGAAATTCCAACCCATTCTTTTAAGCTCATCTCAAATGCCTCTTGGGATACTTAGATACAACTTGGTAACCCCTATTTATATTTGAGTTTGACATCTGTAAGGAAGAGGGAAGCCTTTCTGGGCAAAGAAACCAACCTTTAGAAACAAAGGTGGCGTTTATAGTCCTCCCAGTATTGTCTGAGATCCTGACCTGAACAGGGAAGGAGAGAAGCTCTTAATTCAGGAGGCAACAACCTATTTCACTTTGAGTACCAATAAGCAGGCTTAAGGCTTAGGCAGAGGAAGAAGAAAAGGGAAAGGAGAGGGAGAGAAGGCAAAGTAGAAAGAGAAGAAGAGAGGAAGAGAGAAAGAATTGGAAAAGATAACTAAATAGGGCTACAGGTAGTAAAAGGTGAGCCATAACCAACTTCATGGCATGGAGAAATCACTTTATATCTTTGTATGAAAACCCTCTCATATGTCCACAGAATCTCAATATTTCAGAATTGGAAAGGAGGGACCTCAGTGGCCACCTAGTCCAAGTCATACTAGAACATTCCCCATTACAACACACTCAATAATGGATTACTTAGTCTTTGCTTGAAAGGTGTGTGTGTGTGTGTGTGTATGTGTGTGTGTGTGTGTATGTGTGTGTGTGTATGTGTGTGTATGTGTGTATGTGTGTGTGTATGTGTGTGTGTGTATGTGTATGTGTGTGTGTATGTGTATGTGTGTGTGTATGTGTGTGTGTATGTGTATGTGTGTGTGTATGTGTGTGTGTGTATGT
>CM053588.1:94762655-94784053 GCA_028646515.1 Pseudochirops corinnae | reverse complement strand
GGGGGGCTCAATGGCTTCCCAGGGTCTCGTCTGTCCAAATTACACAACTCTTCTCAAAGTGAGCCCCAAAGCAAAACCTCACATTAGGCTACATATAGCCTTCTCCTGGATCAGAGAATGTCACAGCCCTCTTGACCCACTGCCCAATCACAAAGTAATAAGGTGTAGGCATTCCTGAAGAACAAGCCTCCCACCACAGGCTCCATGTGATCACATTCAGCCTATTAGGGGGCAGAGTATACTTTCAAATCTGGGAAGGTTCTCAGAGCCTATCAAAGGGCCTAGGGGCAGGGAAGATCTTCAGATTCCCATAACAGACACCTAGCTGCCCAGATAGTAAGTCAGTTAGGGAAGTATAAAAAGATTATCTTGCTTCAGTGGATGACTAGTTGAGATTATGTAATATAAATTATTAGTGGACCTAGTCAGCACATTTTCATGATTTTCTCTAGCTAACATTCAACAGTAGATATCTAAGAGCCAAGGCAGTGGATGGTAGGAGTGATTTAAGGCTGGGGTTTTGAAAATCAAGTTCAGCAATAAATAAAGGGGCAAGGAATACAAGAGAAGAGGACAGTGTAGAGTTGATCTGATTCATCAAGGAGTTAAGATAAAGAAGAGAGCATGTACTGTAGCCAGTACAGGGGTATAACCTGGAAGAGAACTGAGGGATTGGAGGTCATGCTATGGAAGAAGAACAAGGTTTGGGGTTTCAAGGCAAAGAGAGAGGTGGGATGACAATAGACTGATCACATAAAGGAATTAATTCCACAATTCATGGACATGCAAGCGATGTAGTTGTGGGTGTCAGCCAGATCAAGAACGTGACCATTTTTGTGTATGCCTGAGGTGGGGTGGAGGAGAAGGTTATGTGAAATTAGTAAACTGAGGAACGGCTGAATTAGTATGTTTGAGGAAGTATCAATATGATGCCATTGATATCAATATCATGCTAATCCCCCAGTGTGAGTCATGTCATCTCTGTGGGCCTCAGTTTCCTCATCTGTAAAATGTGATCAAAGCATACAACCTCGAAGGTCCTTTGCAAATCTAAACCTATGATACATACATTTATATGTTTTAAGTTTTATAAAGCAATTTCTTCACAACAACCATATCAAATAATTCAAATATTATTTTATTCATTCTGGATATGAGGAAACTGAGACTCAGAAAAGTTAAGTAACAATAATAGTATATATGTATATTATATATTATATATATACACACACTATTTCTGAGGTTACATAACATTTCTATAGCACCTATTAAGGGCCAGGCATGTATTAACCACTTTTACAATTATTATCTCTTTTGATATCTCACCACACCCCTGGGAGATAAGTGCTATTACTATCCCCATTTTAAAGATAAGGAAACTGAGGCTAACAAGTTAAAAATGAATACCTGAGGGTCACAGCTGGTAAGTATCTGAGGCTGAATTTGAATTCAGATCTTTCTAAATCTAGTAACTGTGGTTTTATCCACTGTGCCAATTAGCTGCCAAGTAACTTCCCCTGGTCCACATAGCAGGCAAATTCCAGAGACAGGACACTATGCCATAGTTCAACTACTTGATACATTTCCAAATACTATTTCCATTGTTTGTTTTCAACTCCTAAGTCTTCAGCCCACCCTATTTACTTCCTTGGGCCTCTGTCTGATGTCTGGGGCCCCTTTGGGGGCCTGAGTCTGTAGGGGTGGTAATTACAACAGACTGGAGCCAGCTGTCTGCAACCAGGTTGAAAGAGCACCTGATTTCTAACCTCTAGTTTCTCACTAATTCATTGCATAGCTCCAGGCAAGTTATTTATTTTCCACTGGGAGCTATCTTCTTCCTAGGGAAGCTTTTTGATTCTCTGTTCATTTTAAAAGCACTGGTATATATGAACTTGCCAGACAATACCTGTGTTACAACAACTCCTTTGGGACAACCAAGTAATCCTTCGGTCTCAGAGCACCTAAAATTCCTGGTGCCATCCAATTTTAGCCCTCTATAATACTTTGGAAAGCATTGACTGGGCTCATCATTCACTTTTTTAATGGAATGGATACCAGTTTGCTTTTCACCCTAGAACACCAATTGCATAGTGTGACAGACAGTATAAGCCAGTAGAATAGAAAAACTGGTAGATAGGAAGTCAGGACACTGGTGATTCAGTCTCCAGCTTTTTGTGACATTGGGCACAGTCCCTTTCGTGATAAGAAAACCACAGAATTTTAGAAGTTGGAATGGACGTCAGATATCATTCAAGCTAAGCAAGAGTATCATCTACCAAATACCTGACAAGTGGTAGTCATTTGGCATCTTAATGAAGATACCACCTCTCAGGCAGCCCCTTCTATTCTTCTGAGTCAGTCATTTCATCATGTCCAACTCTTTGTGACCCCATCTGGGGTTTTCTTGGCAGAAATACTAGAGCAATTTGCCTTTTCCTTCTCCAGCTCATTTTGCAGATGAGGAAACTGAGGCAAACAGGGTGAAGTGACTTGCTCAGAGTCATACAGCTAGAAAGTATCTGTGGCCATATTTGAATTCAGAAAGATGAGTCTTGCTGACTCCAGGAGGCCTGAAACTCTATCCACTGCACCACACAGCTGCCCTGACAGTAATGTAGTGTCCCAAAAGACTCAGTGCAGTTTTAAGCTGTTAAAACTGATTTTATAGCTTTAGTAGTTTAAAGCTCCACTAAGACTTTTAGGACATATGTTTTAACATAAAGATAGCATAGTATAGTGAATAGTGAGATGATCTCAAAGCCAGAAAGGCCTAGGTTCAAGTCGTGATATATCCTGGCTGGGCGACACTTTAACCTCTCAATATTCAGACTGTAAGTTGCAAGAGAAGGTGCAGACCTACATTGATAGGAACAGTTTCCTCGAGGGAAGCTCCCTACAACCAACAAAATCCTATGTCCTGGCCCTATCTCCCTCCTATCCCCTATAAGCTTTACAAGCACTTCACATGCATGCCCTCACTACAGTCTCACAAGAGACCTGTGATCCAGATAGTGCAGCTGTTAGTAAGATATGTGCACAAATAACTCAATTACAAAGTAAGATAAAATTGAAGAAAGATAAAAAGCACCATGCGAGATAAGAGGGAAAGATTGCTGCCAGCCAGAGGGACCAGGTGAGTGTTTGGTCTGGACTTTGAAGGTTGAGTGGAATTTTACCTGACTAAGCTTCTGCAGTACAGAAGGCAGAGAACAAAAGTGGAACGATTGGCCGATGATAGGTTGCTTAGTTGGGGGGTAGCTTAGCTTACTTGGTAGGGCAAGATTAGTCTGGGAAGATAGATTCAAATCAGATTGTTAAGACCCTTGAACTAAAGTCTAAGGAGCAGCAGTAAAAACCCAGCTGAAGGTAGATGACAGTATGGTTTAATGGCTTTTTGCAGTTACTTTCTAATTTAAAAAATTATTATGAACTTAAAAACCTCAACAAATGTGAACATTGCAAGGTCTGAAGAACAAAAAAAGAGTTGGGATATTGTAGATGTGATTGTGAACTGCTGTGTACAGTTTGTTTTTAAAGAATAGATATTCAGTGTAATATGTTAATAAAATTAACCTACGTCTTTTTTTCACTTATTTTTTATTTTCTGACTTAAAATGTTTATTGACATTTTTCTGTCTTTTTTTGCATTTCTCTTGCTACAAATGACCTCTTCCCAACTCCCACTGAAGACCTCTTTGTAATAAGTAATTATAAAGAAGTAAAACATTGCGATACATTCTCCATGTCTAAAAATATATATATCAGCTTGAAATTCTGGTCCATCAGAGGTAGAAAACATTGTGATCAGTCTTCTGAAGTCATGATTGTCCACTGAATTGATCAGTTTGGGGGTGGCTAGGTGGTACAGTGAATAGCACACAAGGCCCTGGAGTCAGGAGGACCTGAGTTCAAATCCAGCCTCAGACACTTAACACTTACTAGCCATATGATCTTGGGCAAGTCACTTAGCCCCAATTGCCCTACCTTCCCCCTCCAAAAAAAAGCAAAAAAAAAAAAATAGAATTGATCAGAGTTCTAACATCTTTCAAAGTTGTTTTCCTTCACATTACTGTGGCCATCAACTAAATTATGGCCAAAACTAAATATTCTCCTTATACTATTAATCTCACTGTTTGTCAGTGCATACAAGTCTTTCCATGTTTCTCTGAATCTATCATCTTATTTTCTACAGTACATAAATATTCTATTAAGTTCATATACTATAAGTCATTCTGCTGTTTGCTAATTGATGGACACCCACTGTTTCTAGTTCCTTGCTACAGCAAAAAGTGCTGATATAAATATTTTTGTACTTTCTGTCTTTGACTTCTTGTGGAATATATGCCTAATATGTACAATGGACCATATGCCTAAGAGTGGTGTTTCTGGGTCAAGGAATATGCATGAGATCGTGACTTTTTGAATATAGTTCTAGATTGCTTTCCAGAACCAATTCACAAATCCACCAACAGTGCATTAGTGTGCCTGTCTTCCAATAGACCCTCCCAACAATTGTTCTTTTCTTCTTTTATCGTTTGTGCTAATATGTGAAGTAGAATTTCAGAGCTGTTTTGATCTGTATTTTTCTTATTATTAGTGCTTTGGAGTATTCTTCATATAATTGTTGATATTTTGTATTTCTTATTTTGAAAGTTTCCTGTTCATATCTTTTGACCATTTATCTATTAGGGTAGTCACTTTCTATAGTCTGGGAGAAGGGTAGGTGAATAGTGAGGGTGCACTAAGGTTGGGAAAGCATCTGGATCAGAGAAACATCTACTACATAATAGTGGTTAAGGCACTGGTCTTGGCTTCAGGAGAGCCAAGTTTGGATAGTAATTTTGGTAATACTAGTTGTGGGTTTAAGAGCAAGTCATATAACATCTTTAAACTTCAACTTCCTCATCTGTAAAATGGAGACAACCATATACTAATCTCATAGGGTTCTTGTTCGAAAAAGCCTTTCACAAATGCTGAACTGCATATGAATTGTTAGGATAGGGTCAGCTTGAGGCAGAACTACAAGAGTAGAACAAAGCCTACCCTGTCAAGGAACATCTAAAGTTGTTCCCAATTTTCACAAGTGCTCCTGGGAATCACAGTTCTTCCAGTGCTTGGTACCACATTTGTTAAGTGTTAGCATCAAAACAGTGATGCTGAAGAGACAAGATGATTGAGGACTCTGGTGGATCAGGAGAGAACTGGAGCAGGACAACCAACAGGAGAGGATTGTGAGGAATGAAATGACAACAGAGGACAGTCAATGCATTTATTAATTACCTACTATGTGCCAGGTTTCACTTAGTTTGATTTATTTTCTTAATTTTTTATGTATTTTCTTTTTACTCTATGGAATAAAACAAGCATTTCCATAACATAGTATAGTAATAATAATAATAATAATAAAAGATTACACATGAAACTGCAAATCTATTATGTACAACTTGCTATTCCTTTTAAATATATAATAAAGTTAGCATGTAAATTTTTTTTCTTTTTTTCCCTGTTTTTTCTTCCCTTCCTCCTCGCACCCTAGAGATGGCTACCATTACACACAAATACATGAGATGGATAGGATAGACATAGATATTTGTGTGTATGTAAAATCATTCTATACATACTTATATTTGTCAGTTCTCTCTCTGGATGCAGATAGTGTCTTCCTTTATATTTCCTTTGTAGTTAATTTGGTATTTACAATAGTCAAAATGACTTAATCACTCAAAGTTGTTCTTAAAACTATTCCATTGCTGTATAAAACATTCTCTTGGTTCTGCTCATTTTGCTCTTTGTTATTTTGTGCAAGTCGATCCATGTTTTTCTAAGATCATTAAGCTCATCATTTCTTATAGCACAGTAGTACTCCATCACAATCACATGACACAACTTGTTTAGCCATTCCCCATTTGATGAGCATCCCTGCATTTTCCAGCTCTTTGCCACCACAAACAATGAAAAGTGAAATTTAGAGGATTAGGTAGGGTTTTAATAATTGGAAAGGAGAACTATATGTTCCAAGGTTTTGTGGTGGGGGTAGAGGAAGCATAGCTCATGTTCATTTAGTGCTGTACAAAGTTCTTTCCCCATCACAACCCTGTGAGGAAGGTAAGGACTGTATTCAGTCCACAGTACCTCATTTCAGAAATTTTATTATTTGGTAAGCTGGAGAAGGTCCAAAGGAAGGCAGATGGGATGGTGAAGATGATGCCTCATGAGTTCTGGCTGAAGGAGCTGTGGCTCTGAGTCTGGAGAAGGGAAGACTTAACTCTTTTTGAATATTTAAAAGGGTCTAATGTGGAAGAGAGATTATACTTGTTCTAATTGGCCTCAGAGGGCAGAAACAATGGTTGGAAATTTCTGGAAAGAGACATAGCTTTTGATGTCAGGAATCATTTCCAAGCTACTGGAGCTCTCCATGAGTGGAATGGTTGCCTGAGGAAGTTGGGGACTCTCTGTCACTGGCAATTTTTAAGCTAAACCTTGATGACTACTTATGCAAAGTATGTCATGGAAGGGATCCCTATTCAGGTATAGGTTGGACTCAATGGTGCCTGACATGTTTTCCAGTTCTAAGATTCTATACACATACAAGTATATCACAAGATAAAATATGCAAAAGGTCAGTCTTGAAATAGTGCTCTAGGAAAATGTAAAGAAAGAGCTTTCTCAAGGGAGGGAAAAGATCAAGGAAGACTTCATGGAGGAAGTAGTACTAGAGCTGAGTTGAAAAGGAAGAGAAGAATTCAGAAAAGTGGAGATAAGGGAGGCTGTGCCTTCTAGGAAGAGGCATGGTTTTGGGGGCAGCTTATGAATACATACATACTTACACACATACATACATAAAAACCTTGCAGCAAGATGACAAATAGCATGGTCATCCGGGGGTTCAGTAGTCATCTGTTTGGTGAGCATTCCATGATGTTTGCAATAAATGACCATGGAGCTTCTGTTTAAAGAACTTTCGTAATGGGCCAACTAAGAGTCACATTAGATAAAGTACTGGACTTGGAATGTACATTAGGGCTGGAACAGTAGATGGGAGCAGGATTGTGGGGGGCTTTAAATGTCAGGCCAAGAAGTTTATTAGAACCTAACACTTAACCGCCTCAGAGTCCTCTTGCTTGAGTTAAAGCCAACAAACACTACTCATTCTATCTAAAAGGAGTGCTGGTGCAGTTCCAATCAAGACTATATACAGATCTGAGATTGATAGATTAAGAGAGAAAATACTGTGTATATTCAATAATATATTTGTTTGTGACTCTTCTTGGCAATCTGAGTGGTTTCTGCACCCTATCAAATATTCCTCCAGATTCTAAGGATATTGTCCAGCTCTCTTTGAGCTGTTTGACATACATTCTGGGATTCTTCCCAATGACCTCAACAACATAAAATGTCATATTTGTGTGTTTGAAAAGGCATCATGGAGAGACAGAATGGGAATAGGAAAAGCACCAGTCCTGAGTTCAAGTTCTGACTCTAATGTTTATTAGCTCAATTTCCTCATTGGTAAAATGGGGACACTAGACCTTTTACCACCTACCGGGGAGATTATTAGGAAAGTGTATTTGTGTTCTAATAATTATTTATATTCATCTAATACCTTATGTTTTACAAAGCACTTTCTTCACAACAACTTTATGAAATTGGTATTAGGAATATTACTTTACAACTGCCTAATGCCATTTATACAGATGAGGAAACTGAAGCTTTGGAAGTTTAAATGATTTACCCAAGATCACACAGCTGGCAAGTATTAGAGGCAAGACTAGTACTTAAATATCTGCCCAGTCCAACAACTGCAGTGGTTCCTTTATGGAATGCTGCCTCTACCATAAAAAATGTGCTATTATTTTAATCAATTATTTCCTCTGTTATGTTTATGTTCATGATGTCTAGTGAAATGGGACCACCAGGAAGAGGTGAGGATGACTAAGAGTTCAAGCATTATGGTGTTAATAAAAAATTAACTCGTCAATGAGATTTTAGTAGATCAGAAAGAATGAGTAATTTATGAAAATAGAATAATAGAATTTTAGAAATGGAGGCAACATTGGAGTCTCCTCATGTAACTCAATTTGAAGCATGAATCCTTTTGGGAGACAGCATGGTATAGTGGAGTAATAGCTAATACCTTACCTCTCATACTTCCTACCTATATGACTTTGGGGAAGTCACCTCCTTGGACCTCAGTTTCCTCATCTATAAAAAGAGGTGGTTGGAGTAGATGGCCTCTGAGGTCCCCTCCAGATACAGATCTATGATCCTATGATTCTATAATAGCTGCAATGAATGACCTGGGTCGTAGGCACTTGCCCATAGTCACAAATCCAGGATGGGTCAGAGGCAATACCAATAGAGGAAGTTTCCACACTGGGAGTTCCCTGCACTTTTAACCTGATGAAAGCCCAGATATACAGCTCCCTCTAACCCCTCTCAATAATAATAATAATTTGAATAATTTGTTTTAATCCCTTTGAGAGCCATTCCAAAATTTGAAGGCAACGGTTAATGCCCTGTTCACCCTGAAACTTCTCTACTCCAGGATAATCAATTAACCAACAAACATCACTAAGTGACAACTATGTGCCAAGCACTGTGCTAGGTGCTAGAGAGCATCTTCCTTCGTGTGTCCTTTGTGGTTAATTTGGGAATTCATAATAGTTAAAATGACTTGTTTGTTCAAAATCATCCTTAAAACAGCATTGCTGTTACTGTATATGACATTCTCTCAGTCCTGCTTTTTCACTCTACATTATTTCATGCAATTCTATCCATGGAGGGGAGGGAAGAAAAAAAAAGAAACATTCATGGCAACTTTATTATATATTTAAAAGGGATGGCAAGTTGTACATAATAAATTTGCAGTTTCATGTACAATCATTTTAAAAATTATACTATGTTTTTGGAAATGTTTATTTTGTCCCATAAATTAAAAATAAAATAAATTAATTTTTAAAAAAATGTTTTCTTGGGGCAGCTAAGTGGTGCAGCTAATAGAGTACTGGCCCTGGAATCAGAAGGACCTGAGTTCAAATCTGGCCTCAGACACTTAATATTCTCACTAGCCATGTGATCATGGGCAAGTTACTTAACCTCAATTGTCCTCAAAAAAAAAACCAAAAAAAAAGTTTTCTTACTCAGTTCTTCTCCAACATACTCTATGATCCAGTGAAACCGGTCTCCTTGTTATTGCTCACCCAAGACACCCCATCCCCTGACTCCCTTAGTTTTCACTAGCTGTCCCCCATGCCTGGAAAGTTTTCCTCCGCATTGCTGCCTCCCGACTTACCAGGTTTCCTTCAAGTCCCAGATAAAAGCTCACCTTCTATCAAAAAACTTTTTTGATCCCCCATAACATGAGAGTCTTCCCTCCCTTAATTATTTTCAATCTGTCCTGAATATATCTTGTCTGAACATAATTGTTTATATGTTGTCTCCCCCATTCAATTGTGAGATCCTTGAGAACAGAGATTTTTTTTTTCTCCTTACTTCTTTTGTTATCTCTAGCACTTAGCCCAATGCCTGGTACATAGAGCACACTTAGTTAATAGTTGTTAACTTGAAACAATCCCTACCCTCAAGGACAAAAACATGACCCATCTCTGACAGATCCATAAAGCCTGGTTTCAACCCCTTCCTTCTTCTGGTTGTGTTCTTCCAGGCCCCAATCTAGTTTGTTAAATTCCCAGCTTATCAGGCCGACCAAGTTTTGTTGTATTTTGAAAATCCAATAACTTGTCAATACATCTCCTCAGATACGTTCTGCTCATCTGGTTTTCCCCTTGGTCATCCTGGAATGTATGCTGATGTGGAATTGATAGAGAGAGAGAGAAAATGTTGTGTATGTTTGATACAATATTTGTTTATGACTGTTTCTGGCATTCTTAGTGATTTCCACATCCTGTGAAATGTTCCCCTGAACTCTGTGGCTATCATTCAACTTGGCCCAAGCTGCTTAATATACATTTTGGCATTCTTGTAAATCCACTCAGCAACACCAAAATGCATATTTATGTTAGGAAGGGCAATGCTGTCGTTGTAGACAACTGGCTTCCTTCATCCAAGGAACATTGAAAAACCATAGGTCACAACATGAGTCGGCGTGCTAAACCACACCCTCTACTTCTTTACATTATGAACAAGAGGGATGTGATTGTTGGAAAGCAACAGCCTAAAGGAAAGCCTGGACCCAGATGTACCACATCACAGAATTACTAAAGTATTGGGTCACAGCACAGATGGCAGGGGAGGAGATGAGAAACAGAACAAGAAGGGAAAGAAACAGGCTTCAGTTTGCCTCAATAAATATTTATGAAGTGCCTATTATGCACAAAAATGGGCTGCCTCCAGAGGTAGTGAGTTCCCCATCACTGGAGCTACTGAAGCAGAGAAGAGTCTGAGCTGGGAATACATAGTTACCACTCAGACCTTTAAAGCTGTGGCAATGGCCATCTTAATAAATGCTCATTGAGTGACTTGCGGGTCTCAGAATATAAAATGAGAGATAAGGCTAGAAGATTTCCACTTCTTAGTTTCTCTGGCCTTCCTTCGAGATTCGACTCAAATCCTCTGTTGGAGACCGTTCTTGGTTTGCTTCCCTGGGCTTGTTCTCAGATTACCTTCATTTACTTTATAAATCCTATATGTACCTATTGTTGTTGTTCAGCCATTTTTCAGTCATGTCCAACTTTTCCTGACCCCATTTGGAGTTTTTCTTTGCAAAGATACAGGAGTGGTTTGTCATTTTCTGCTCCGGCTCATTTTACAGATGGGGAAACTGAGGCAAAGAGGGGGAAGGTCTCAAGGTCATACAGCTAGGAAGTGTCTGAGGCCAGATTTGAGCTCAGGAATATGAATCTACTGGGGCCACTACGAAGCCACTGCACCACCTGGCTGCTCAAAGACGGACAAGATGTCTGTACTTTCTCATTGTTTTCTCCATTAGAAGGTTTGCTCCTTGAGAACAAGGACAGTTTGTTTTTTTGTTTTTTGCCTTTCGTTGTATGCCGGCTCTTATCACAATGTCTGGTTCGTAATCACAGAGTAAATGTTTGTTGACTGACATGTGACTAAAGATCCTTTCTAATACTGACATGCTATGCTTCTACAAAATCCCTGGCCTCAGTAGACTTATCTATAAAATGGGGATAATGGTACCGTATCTGCTTTAAGGCAAAAGGCCAGACAATATGATGTTATGAAGCTTCTTCTACCACTAAAAGTAAGAAAGACTTCTTTGAGAGGGATCTCTGAGGTTCAAGAGCTGTGATCCTTCTTTCTTAGACATTTGGCCTCCTTAGGAAACTGGAAGGGAGTCATGGTAGCAACTGTTCATGAAGCAGGAGTCAGTGACTCACCTATGCATTCATAGGATCTCAACAGGATCATAGGAGCACGGGATCAGAGACTGAAATTTGGAAAGGACCACTCTGCTTTCAATCCTTCCTTTTCCAATGGTACCGCTTTATTATTTTAAGGAAGGAAACAAGCATTTATTAAACATTTACTGTGTTCCACGCCCTGTGCTAAGCACTCACAACATCCCTGGGAGGTAGGTGCTATTACTATCTTTATTTTACATTTGAGGAAACTGAGGCAGGCAGCTGTTGACTTTCCCAAGGACATATAGTTAGTAAGTAGCTGAGGCTGGATTTGAACTTAAACCTTCCTGATTAGAAATCCACTCCCTTGGGGTGCTAGATGGTGCAGTGAATAAAGCACCAGCCCTGGAGTCAGGAGGACCTGAGTCCAAATGCGACCTCAGATACTTAACACTTACCAGCCATGTGACCTTGGGCAAGTCACTTAACCCCAACTGCCCCTCCGAAAAAGCAAAAAAAAAAAATTAAAAAAAAAAAAAAAAGAAATCCACTGCCTTCCTCCTAAAGAGAATAATGAGTATCTAAATAGAAACTTTTAGAATCTTAGAATCTTTCCTTGTTCCAACTGCAACAAAGATCAATGCCCTTCCACATCTGAGAACAAATAAAAGCAGGAAGTTTTTCTTTTAGTGAAAGTCCTGTATCACTAGTAGCCTGAAAGCTCTGTCCTCAACACCTCTGGCCCCCAGCAGCCAATGACGTGAAGCTCTGTGATCAATGGCTAAGTGGTAAGGGCATTCCTCCTGCTTAACTGGCAAATTTTTGGTCTATGTATCACAGGGAGCTCAACTCGCAGCCTTTATTTAGGTAAAACTCCCATCAAGCTGAGGCTCCTGGGAGTTAGTCTGACTCAGAGCTTCAGAATTTGGCCCACAGTGAGATGAGTCATGGTGATGAAATTTCAAGAGAAAGGGACATTTTTAAAATTAGCTCAGAGTCAACAATTCTTTGCTTTTGCTCTAGAAGAGCCCCTTTTCCTTTGTTTCCCTCATTCTCTTCTGAGAGTAACTTTGGATTTGGATCTAGGTTCTGTCTGCCCCATTCGTTCAAGCTCCCAAGATGCCAAGTTGTCTTGGTCTTGTATCTTTCCCTAGACTATATTATGCCTTTTGACCTTATTGACTTGCCTGGCTTAGCCTTGGTTTATCACCCCAAGCAGAGGAACCCCATTTTTCTATATCAGAAATCGACTGTACTATGGCTGAAGGCATCCAAAATGAGCTCAAAATAATCATCTCACATTTTTGCAATTGTCAAGTGGCTTTAAATTTTACAATGGTCTTTCCCCACAACAATACTTTGAGGTATTGTATGCTGTAAACCCACTAAGGGCTTAAATGTACTCTCCTAGAGGACAGGGAATGTTTCTCTGTTTTGTGTTTGTATCCCCCCTCATGTAGTAATAGTGCCTCATGTGCTTTTACCTCCCTAGAGCCTGGATTTCACTGAAATAGAGAACTACTGGTGAGGTTGCTAGGCAGCAGAGTAGATCAACCATGGGACCTGGAGCAGAGTTTGAATTCTGCCTCGCTAGCTATGTGACTCTGGGTGAGTTATTTAACCTGTTGGACTCAGTCTCCCCATCTGTAAAATGGGGATAAGAATACCTACCTCCCAGGTTTGCAGTGAGGATCAAATAAATTACATACATTACTTTACAAAACTCTAAATGCTAGTTATTATTATTATTATTATTGGTATCGTGCAGTCCTCAGTAAATAGTCTGCACTGTATAGTCTTAGATTGTTGCCTTGGGCACTAAAGAGCTAAGTAACTTGCTCAGAGTCACATAGAAAGTGAAAGCTGGGATTTGAACCCAGATCTTTTCTTACACAGCGAGTTCTCCACATATGTCACATTATCTCCTGCCTCACACACAGTAGATAAGAAATGTTTGTTGGGGCACAACTGAACTTTTCAGCCCACTCTACTCTGTATTTGCATAACAAGATGCGGCTCCCAGGGTAAGCTCATCACTTCCAATCTCACCACCATGCTGCTCTTAATTCAAGCCTGGTCTGCTCTCAGCCTCCTCTGACCTCTGTGGAGGGCTGGAGGGTGGAGTACCAAATGCCTCCCAATGCCTTCCTTTAAGGGAGGCAGAAACTGGACGTTCAGGCCTCTTCTCTCTGCATCTGTTCTCCCTGGTTTAGACTCCAAGACACGAGATTCCCATGTGCCTCTCCCTTTTCTGCTTCTGTTTATGTGTTGTCTCCCCCCACCATGAGATTATAAACTCTTTGAGGGCAGGAACTGCCTTCCTTTTTATTGTTTTTGCATTGCATTGCGTTAGAATGATTTAGTAGTATAAATGTTACTATCCCCATTACACAGGTAAGTAAAATGATATAGGGCCTACCATGTGCCAGGGGCTTTTACAAATGTTATCTCATTTGAACTTTACAATAACCCTGGGAAGTAGCTATTGAGAAAACTGAGGCAGACAGCAATTGACAAAAGTTAAATGACCTGCCCAGGGTCTACACAGCTAGAAGTATTTTAAGCTAGATTTGAACTCAGGTCTTCCTGACTCCAGGTCCATGGCTCTATGCAGTGCACCACCTAGCTTCCTAGATGACATTTAAAGAGATAAAGTGACTTACCTAGAAGTCACATAACTAGGAAGTGATGGAGCAGGATTCAAAGCCAGACCTAGGGTTTGCTCTTTTACAACAAGCTACCTCTGGGCAGCTAGGTAGCTCAGTAGATAGAGTATGGGACCTGGAGTCAGAGAGACTCCTTTTCAAAAGTTCAAATTTGGCCTCAGATTTGTTCTAACTGTGTGACCCTGGGCAAGTCACTTAACCCTATTTGCCTCAGTTTCCTCATCTGTAAAATGAGCTAGGGAAGGAAATAGCAAACCACTGCAGTGTCTCTGCCAAGAAAATCCTCAATGGTGTCACAAAGAATTGAATATGACTGAAAACAACTCGGCAACAACAAACCTCTTAATCTGGAGTTTGGTTAATATTCCAATTACGTTACTGAAGAATCTGATTGTCAATTTAGATCTCTTAGGCTCCCCTCCAGTTCTCAGCTTCTGGGATTCTATGAGTCTCCTTTCTAACACCCACAATGACTGTAAGCTCATTGAATCCTTAAAGAGGCATATTTTCTGCTTATGGCTAGCCCCTCCTAGCACAGGAAATCAAAGCTGACACTGACTTCAGGCAGAAATGAAATGTAGACGAACAATTTCTCCACTGTTTTATTGTACAACGATGGGGTCTGTTGAAATCGGGCGGGCATGGCACAGCTCCCATTTCTCACTTTTCCTTTTGGAGAAGTTTGCAAGCTCTAGTGTCCTCATCCCTTCCTTTGGACAGTGTCTTCTGTGTGCAAACGAGATTTCCCTGGAAGAGTCCAATAGGGCACAAAGAGCAGCTCAAGAGGGTGATGGGATTTTTAGGGAACAAATCTGCCACTAACTCACTTTGTCACCATGAACTGGTCACTTTCATTCTCTGGGCCTTAGTGACATCCATACAATGCGTAGCTCTGACGAGTAGATCTCAAAGGATCAACCAGTTCTAAGTTTCTTAGTTCTAGAATTCTAAATGATCTTCATGGACCCTGGGTTCTTAACATTTTGTTGTGTCATGGGCCCCTTAGAAAATCTGATGAAACTTATGGACCCCCTCTCAGAATAATGTTTTTAAAATGTGTAAAATAAGAACCATAGGATTACAAATGAAACCAATTCTATCAAAATAGTTTTTGAAATATTTTTCACAAAACAAATTCATAGACCTGAAATTCAGAGCTCTGATCCAGATGGCATGATTTGAGGGGTATTGAAAGGTCCATCTGCCTGCCTTTATGCCTGAAATTCTGCATCATTCCTCTGAACCAATGAATTTATGGTCCCCACTAAAGTGAAATGATTGTATCTCAGAAACATGCAATTTTTTTTCATTTGTAATGTAATGGCATGGATGTAGCCTTGGCTTCCCTAAGAGCGTGCCGGGAAGTACAAGCTCTGGCAGGTTTCACTGAATTGGAAACGCTTCAAGTATGGGCCCGACAATGGACTTTAAAGTACACAGAGGCTCGATACCAGGCTGGATCCCTTCCCCCACTCCCTTCCCTCCCTTCCTCCCACAACCTGTTATGCCTTAAAACTTGCTTCCCTCTCTTGAGAACACTCGCAGTCACTCAGGTCTTTACTCCCAGAATCATACTAACTCTTCCCTCTCCCATACCTTCCATATCCAGTTGGACAGTCCACAAGCTTTGATTGTGTGTTTTCTATATGCCAACCACTCTGCTGAGCACAAAACCCATCGAACTCCTCAAGCAGTACACATTCTAATGGGGGAGACAGCATACACAAAACTGTACATATGGGATCTATACAAGGTTGGCAGTAGAATGGTTAGAGTATGGGACTTGGAGTCAGGAAGCCCTGAATTTGAATCTGGCCTCAGACACTTAACTCAGATGTGTGACCCTGGGCAAGTCACTTAATATCTTTCAGCTTTAGCTTCTTCATCCGCAAAATGATGATAACAGCATGTACCTCACAGGGTTGCTGCAAGGATCAGATGAGATAACATATGTAAAGCTCTTTGCAAACTCTAAAGTATTATATAAATACTAGCTGTTATTATTAATCTTAGTGCCTTCCCTCTAAAATTCACCTCAATCTATCCTGCATATATCTTGTCTGTACAGTTTTGTTTTGTTTTGTTTTTGCCTGTCATCTCCACCATTAGGCTATGAGCTACTTGAGGGTCGAGACAACCTTTTTACCTTTGTTCATAACCTTTAATAATACTGTGCTTAGCACAGGGCCCCAGTAGATAGTAGGCATTTCATAAATGCTTGTTGATTGACTGACTCCAAGACCCTTGCCCTTTCCCTTGACCACCTAACTGCCAAAGTATGTCAATAATGCAGCACTGATGCTCACAGTCTCCCCAGGGGTGGGGGACCTCAGGTCAGAGGTCCTCTCTGTCTTTGTCTCTCTGTGGCTAGAAAGAGAAAACTATACAGCTGGCCTTGGCCGGTGTAGGAAGGGAAGATGTGGTTGAAAAGAATTATCTTTAGGCAAGACTGATTTTCCTTTTGTCTGAGAGTAAAACTCTGAAACACCTTGTAGCTTCTCAAATCCTGGGGGGAAAGGAAATAGAACACATTCAGAGGCCTCCTAATTGATGAACAGACCTTTAGTAATACAAATGTAACCCTAGGGGTTGCTGTGTTTTGCTTGTGTTTGATGAGGTAGGTTTTAAAAGGTCCCAAGTTCATAGTAATGCTTCCCTTGTTCAGTTATGAAACATATGGAGAGTTAGTGATTATGCTGCCAGTTAGAGAGAAAAAAACCCCAATAACAACACAATGAACTGAAGGCTTGGGATCCCAGCCCTGCTCTAGGAAAGGTCACTCTCCCCTGTGGCTCCCAGCACTATCCCCACAGGGAAATGCAAGGACAGAGTCAGTCAAAGGTGCTTTTTGAGAAAGAAGATTAGAGAAGTCGAGAGCAGTCATTGATTGAAAGGACATGATGAGGAACAAGTGATGTCATACCTCCTCTGAGGTAAGTCTGGGGGCTCAGATAAAGATTGCTGGTTCTTCCTGAGGTGTATGAGTGCTCAAGGAGTAGCACTTCTGGTGTGAAGACTTGCCGAGGCCTTTTCAGGGCTGCTCATCTACCTTTGGTGTCCATCTGGCACTCAGCTCTCGCCTGTGACTCCTAGAAACTGTAGTACATGCAGGAACCACACCCCAGGAAACCTTCTCAGCGCAAGGGCTAACCCAGGTGGAGGGGAATCCATGGGGCACAAACTTATTGGTGAGTTAGGAGGATGTCTGCCACAAGTATGTAAAGATGTCCCTCAGTGGAATGGGCAATGTTCCCAAGGCCATGAAAGTGGCTGAGGCAGGCACCGTGGAGCTCTTGGAGCTTGGTCAGACACTGAAGGCACTGCATCCTGGGCCACTGGCAGTCGTTCTGACTTTTCTCCTGCCACTGCATCACGATGACTCTGGAAGAGAGAATAAGGCTAATGATTTTGTGCAACTCTGCTGCAATTAGACGCAATTTAGCCACAAGTCATGACATCACCCCATGATGTCACTGGTCCTCTTTGAAAATAAAGGACAAAGACAACAACAAGTTCTCCCTATCTGGTTTTTCTCAGTGCTCAGGAGGGAGGCAGGGAGAGACAGAGACAGAGACACAGAGACACAGAGACACAGAGAGAGGTGTAATTAAAAACAAAACACATTCTTTTTCCTTCCCCTTGTCCCTTTAGCTTTCATCCTTCCTGTTCTCCCTTGGAGGCTTTGGTCTGAAGAGGGTAACTGCAGATGTCTCTACCAATAACCATGATCACACTGAGGGGGTAAGGGCAGGGGGCAGGGGAAGACCCTATCACCTGCCTCTTCTGGTGTCCTCTCTAGAGACCCACCCAAAAAGTCCCAGTGTAAGGTGGAAACCCTGCCATGCAGGTTTGATCTCCTGTCATTAGCTTCCTCTCTTCCCACTCCGGAAAAAAGATATAACTCCCAGCGTCTTTAACAACTTAGGTCTCCTTGAAGGCAACTAGCCCAAGACTTACCAGAGATCTGCTATACAAGTGTTACTCATTTCAGAACATATGGAATAATCTGCAAGCCTGGAGCATGAGGAGATTGATGCTCAAAGGAAAGCAGGATGTGGAGAGGAAGATGGATGGTGGAGATACTTGGCCCAGGGCCAGGGCCGTGAGGCGACCACAGTGGTGTTCTTTCTACCTTCCTTCCATTTTCTCTTTGTCCCTGTCACTCCTACTTTATTTTTCCACCTGTACATCTCTTTCTTTCCCCTGCTCATGTCATTTGGAAATGAGAAAAACTACCCCAGGAGGAAGAGGAAATGCAGGCAGGTAATTTTTCCAATACTAGTTTTCCCCACAACTGCCTTGGGCCAGATATGTCAACAGGAGTTCCTTCATAATTTGTCTCACTCTGTGAACTTAATGCTTTTATATGGTGTCATGAAAGCAGCCAATGTGTTTTCATATCCTAATAAAGTTGGATACTCAAAGAGACACTTCTCAGAGTAGAGACCTAAGGAATTTTACACATTTTTTGTGCCTTGAACCTTATCATCCTCTTTGGTGAGTTCAGCTCCCTTGCCTTTGAAGACCCTGTGATCTCTTCCTAAAACTGTCCAGCACGCCTTCTCTGCCAACCTATGCCCATGTGTCAAAAAGCTCAAGACTAGAACCATTTCATTTCGGAAATGGAAGGGACCTTCAGAAGCCATCTAGGGAGACATTCACCAGAACCAGAATCCTCCCTACAGCTTCTGTGCCAAGGCAAAATGTGGCCATCCAATGACATTAGAACCAACTCAAGACCCCCCCCCCCCCCCAAGACAGCCCATTATACTTTTGAAAAGCTCAGATTAATAGGAAGTTTTTGCTGACCTTGAGCCTAAATTCTCCTCTTTACAGCTTCCACCTATTATAAAAGCCAAAAATTTGTCCCTTGTCAACTTCTCTCCATTTCTCCTCATTTTGCCCTCTAGGTAAAATCAGAGGAGGCCTAGTCCCCTTCCATTTAAAACCAGATGGATAAAACTAAAGTTGGTTCTCAAAGTCTTGCTACATCCACCTCTACTGCAGAGAGCACAACTATAATAGGCTGGCCATTGTTTGAATGACAAATATACACTTGCCTAAAAGACTATTTTATGGAGAACTCACATAGGGCAAGCATTGGTGGTCAGAAGAAATGATACAAGGACACCCTCAAGGTCTCTCAAAAATCTTAGAATTGATTGTGTGACAGGGGAGACACTGGCACAGGATTGCCCAGCATGGCATGCCCTCATAAGAGAAGGGGCTGTGCTCTATGAGCAAAGCAGAATTGAAACAGCTCGAAAGAAATGCAAATTTAGAGAACCCACTCCAAATGTTCACATAGGCTATTTGTGCCCAACCTGTGCTAGGGCATTCCAAGCTGATATTGATCTGATCAGCCACAGTCAGATGCACTATAACTTGACTCTAACATAGTGAGGTCATTTTGACCCTCTTCAAGAACAAAGGATGACAACCAACAAACGCAGAAGTGAAAACAGTTGCTACGTTGAATTTTTTTTCTTCTGGTCTGCTATAGGTCACAGAGGGCAGCTGGGCTCCTAAAAGCATATATCTTGTTTTTGCTGGATGGTTTCCTCATTATTATTAAGTGTGATTTTATGGGAAGGCCTGCGATTAGCTAACCCTGATGGATCTGTATTTTCACTGACTTGCCCTTCCCTCTGCTGATCTCAGCCGATCTATGCTTGCTCATCCTGGTGATTACTTCAAGTCTTCCACTGAGGATCCACCCAATTACTGGAGGTATCCCTCTGGTTCTCTTAGTCTCATTGTATCTGTCCCTATTGTACAGAGAAAAGAAAATCAATTTTTTTTCCCTTTCAAATAGTAAAAATTCCACAGCAGGTCCATTTTGTTATTCCCCAAGAATGAGTTTATCTTCTTGACTTTCCTCCTGCCCATCCTACCTTGGGCCTCATTGCAAGGGCAAGCCCCTGTTTCCTTCCAGCAGAGCTCCTGTGACTCAGGTCATTTGAAGGGGTCAGACAGAAGCATGGTAATGGAAAGAGTACTGGACCAGGATTTGAGGTTTTCTGAGTGTTACTCAGCAAAGGAGGAGCATGAAGGTCATCCAGTCTACCCGTCTGCTTCCAATTAGGATTTTACCTAATTTAACTTCCTGGTATTTAAGGTTTTCCATCACCTAACTCCAACCCTCCTTTACAACCTTGTTTTATATTATTCCCCTTCACAGGCTTTACATTTCAGGGCTTTATATTCTGTTCCCTCATCTCTGTTAACTGTCAAGCTATGTGAATTTGGGTGGTCTTTAGATTGCTTATCAAGGGGAGAAAGTGTTAGATTGAACTTCCTGGATGCAGATAGACAGTTAATTGTGAGAATGGTGAAATGTTCTGGCAGCTACCTCCAATAGCTAAATTCTACCTCTCCTCCCCAAATGTTGAATTGTTAAAAAACCAAATATTTATTAAGAACCTACTATTTTAAAGTTCTTTTGACACTGGTAATTAAAGGTTTCTTGTCCTGGCTTGTGATGAAGTATGGCAGTGGTTCTCAACCTTCCTAATGCCGCAACCCTTTAATACAGTTCCTCATGTTGTGGTGACCCCCAACCATAAAATTATTTTCATTGCTACTTCATAACTGTAATTTTGCTGCTGTTATGAATCATAATGTAAATATCTGATATGTAGGATGTATTTTCATTGTTGCAAATTGAACATAAACCACAGATTGAGAACTGCTGAAGTAAGGAATGGTTATTGAGAAAGAACAAGAAAACAGAACAATTATTGGAAAAGTATGGAACAGATAGATGCTCTCCTGACTCTGACTCCCAAAGACTTATCTCAAGACCTACCTTCCATAAGAGAGTTTTCCCAACTCCAACCCACCCCCATCTCTGCCCCAACCATCCACTGTTAGTCACTAACTTCTGACATCACTTCCATCTACTTAGTACATATATTATACACACACACACACACACACACACTGTTGTTCATATGCTTTCTTCCCCTACTCCCAGTCCCATTAGAGTGTGAACTCCTTGAGAACAGAGACTGTGTTTTTGCCTTTCTCTCTATCCTCAGCTCTTAGCACAGTGCTTGGCTCATGGTAAGGACTTAATAAATGCTTGTTGACTGACTAGCTGAATGTAAGGGGGTAAGAGCTTTGAATGGGACTCCTCAGAATTGATTCTGTACCTAAGAATAAATATGAATAAATGTGGATACTTGGAATCGATTGTCTAGGGTGGATGGGCATTGGGTTACTAAACCAAATAGTCAGAGGTCCCCTCTAGGGAGGGGAGGGGTGTAACAACAAGCACCCTAGCATGCCTAGGGCGGCTACTAGCACAGGTTGTTAGATCTGCTTTTCTAAAGGAAAGCAACTCAAAATGGGTTAACAATCTTACTTTAATCAAACATATCATTTACCTAGTTCAGGGGGAAAAGTC
>CM053588.1:94746172-94762155 GCA_028646515.1 Pseudochirops corinnae | reverse complement strand
ACACACACACACACACACAAACACATACATACACACAAAGTACTTTGCAAGTATTTCTTGATATAGTACCAAAAACATGTGGTTTGGCATCAAAGGATCCAGATTTGAATCTTACCTCTCACTACCTGTGGGAATTTGAACAAGTCATTGGACTTCTTTGAGACTAATTTGCTAAATGAAGAGATTGAACTAAGATGATCATTAAGGTCCCTTCTAGCTTGGAAAATGGAGTATTTTCCCTCAAATATTCTTCTGAATATTAAGTACTTAATAAATGCTTCTTTCATTTATTCGTCTATCCATCTATTCATTTAAATTCCAAGGTCAGAACATTGTCCATCATTCTTGAAAGTAGATTTTTTTTTCTTCTGGTTTCCTTCAGTCAAATTGTTCTACTGTCACCAGATATTCAGGCACATCAAATTCTATCTAAAAATAGAAGCAAGAACATCAATCTTGTCTTTGAAGTATCTAAAAGTAGCTCTTCCTTCCTGAGATCAGAGACTCACAGAATTTTAAAGTAGAAAGAATTTCAAAGGTTGACTAGTCAAAAAAAAAATTTATCTGAAACTTGAGTTCTCTCTTCAATATATTCAAAGGGATTGTCCAGCCTCCCATTGTACACCTTCATCACCACAAATTCTTTGTGACAGTGGATGCACCATTCTACCACTAGACAGTTCTAACTGTTAAGAAGATATTCCATATTAAGATACACAAGCACTGTGGTAGGGAGATCCATCCTGCCCCACTGGAAAGTCAGAGAGGGGGTGGGGGAGGACATAGGAGAGAGCGGATTGGGGGAGGGGGTTATCCAGTGGGATGGCTGTTTTGGGGTGGTGGGTAGGGGAAAGATGGGGAGAAAATTTGTAACTCAAAATCTCGTGGAAATGAATGATGTAAACTAAAATAAATAAAAGTTAAAATTAAAAAAAAAAAAAGAAGATATTCCATAATGTGGAACTAAAATTTATGTCACCTGAACTTTCCATCTAAGTCTTAGTTCAGCTCTCTCGTGCACCTGTCCTTGGAGTCAGGAAGACATGTTTTGAATCCTGACTCAGATACTTAGTAGCTGTGAGATACTGGAAGATACATTTAATTTCCCCAAAACTTGGTTCTCTCATCTATAGAGTGAGAATAATAATAGCATTTATCTCATGGTTAATTCCGAAGTTGATCT
This sequence comes from Pseudochirops corinnae, assembly GCA_028646515.1. Taxonomy (NCBI): domain Eukaryota; kingdom Metazoa; phylum Chordata; class Mammalia; order Diprotodontia; family Pseudocheiridae; genus Pseudochirops; species Pseudochirops corinnae. The sequence goes on along the minus strand of CM053588.1, from coordinate 94,760,972 downwards.
CAGGACCAAATGATATAATGTACATAAATCTCTTTGCAAACTTTAAAGTGATTTATAAACATCTACTATGATTGAGACTACATTATTATTATTTTTATCTCATTCTCTTCTTTTGAAATAGAAGTGGTCTTGGGACAAGTTTCTATCCTGCTGTTACTTCACATGTAATGCTCTGCACAGGTGGATAATATGACTGCCTTTTGTAATTAAATAGAAGTATTGGGATATAGCTCATCTTCTTTCTGTAGCGTCCCTAAAAAGATCTTCATCACATCTCCAGTAGCAGACAAGATGACATAGAGATTTTCAGAATAAACGTTAAATAGTTAATGCAAGGTAATTAAATGAGGGAGGACACTAGTAGTTCAGGATAAGGAAAGGTATTATGAGGAAGGTGGTTTTTGAGCTGTTTTAAAGGAAGTGAAGAGTTCATGATGTGCAGGTGAAGAAAGAATACACTCTAGGCATGGGACATGACCAGTGCCAAGGCTCATAGGTGGGAGATAATAGCGCTTTGTGTGAGAAACAGAGAGACGCCAGTTTAGCTCAATGGTAGCATGTGTGGAAAAGGGAGTAATGTATAATGGGACTAGAAAGCTATGTTGGGGTCAGATTCTAAAGGGCTTTAAATGCAGAACAGAAGGGTTTGTGTTTGGTCCTAGCAGCAACAGGGACACACTGAAATTTATTGAGTAGTGGAGTGACATGGTCAGAGCTGTGCCTAAGGAAAACCACTATGGAAGCCTATAGAAGATGAACTGGAATGTGGAGTGACCCAAGGAAATTTCAGTTTCCTTATCTGTGAAATGGGGATGATAAAAGCACCTATAACACTGCCTTGTGGTAGGGATCAAATAAGTGAACACATATAAAGTGTTTGGGAAACCTTAAAGCAAAATATAAATGAAAGCTATCATTATTATTTGGTATTAAGTCAGGAAGATCAATTAGGAGGCCATAACAACAGTCTAGGCAAAAGGTGATGAGAAATCAAACTAAGATGATAGCCACATGAGGAGAGAGAAGGGGAGGAAGGGAGAGATGCTGTAGATGTAGAGATCTGACAACTCAGCAGTTATGTGGTGGGAAGGAGAGTGAGGAATCCAGGACAGTGCTAAGGTTCTGAGCTTCAGATACTAGAAGAATGGTGGTGCCCTTGGTAGAAAGAGAGGTTTGGTAAGTGGGAGGATCTGGGTACATGGTGACTTTTGTAACCTTTGGCAATGTGTTACATAATTCCAATCAATCCCTTGCATTGATCACAAGTCTGAACTCCTTAAGGATTACCCTCCCTAATTTCTAATGATCTGGTCCTAAATTACCATAAAAACCCTCCATTCTTATTTTTAAAATTCATCATTCAGTCATTTAACGCTTTTTTGTTTGCATGTTATTGGCTGACTTCACATGGATGTTAATCCTTGAAGGGCCTTTTGATTCTACTTTTGATCCTCAGTCATTTCATAAGCTATTTTCATTTGTTCTCCACTCACTTTCAGTCATTTCCAACTCTTTGTGACCCCATCTGGGGTTTTCTTGGCAAAGGTACTAGAGTGGTTTGCCATTTCCTTCTCCAGCTCATTTTACAGATGAAGAACTAAGGTAAACAGAGTCAAGTGACTTGCCCAAGGTCATGTAGCTAGGAAATGTCTGAGGACAGATTTAAACACAGGAAGATGAGGCTGGGCATTGTATCCACTGTGCCACCTTGCTGTCCCCTTCATAGGCTCCATCAGGAAGTAAACCATTTTCAATTACATCTGACAAACCTAGTGGTGGATATCCATTGTCAAGGTTTATTAGTACTTGGTGAAGTGATGTCTGCATGTTCTGAAAGGATTATTGTTATTATTGTTTTTACAAGAACCCTTTATATTCTTGAAGGCAGCCATCATGTCCCCATCCCAACTCCTAGTCTTCTGCAAATTAAACATCTATAGATCATTTAAGTATTCTTGACATGGGGGTGTTTTGAGATCCCCTCGCTATCCTGGTTGTTTCCTTAAGGACACTTTTAAAATTTATCAATGCCCTTCCTAAAAGAGGACACTCATAAGTGACTCCTCCAGAAGTGATCTGATCAAGAGAGAACAGTGGAATTATCACTGTACTTGTACTTAGTGTGATAGAAAATGTCCCTAAATAAACTTTCCTTTCCAGAGCATCTCTCCATGCCTAAGATGGCATCTTATTTCCTCAGACATCACTGATGGTTTGATTCAAAGAATCATCAAGACATTGGGGATTAACTACAGCAGATTCCTCTGACTGAAAGGAATTCTCTCACACCCACTGCTTGCCTTGCCATGGTCCACCCAGGCCTTTGACTAAAGGCGTCTGTAAAGTATTTGGGGTTGCTGCACATTTTCCCTCCCCTTCTTTCCCTGAGGTATCACAGGGTTGGTTTTTTTTTTTTTCAAATTCATGTAATCAGATCTTGGCACTTTCGTTTCATTATTATATTCGCCTCTCCTCTCACCCACTCCCCTTCCCCTAATACTCTGCCATGAAACCAATTGAGAGGGTCACTGTCATTTGGAGTGGTTAAGCCATAGATTGTGAGACTCTCTTGGCCTTTGACTTGTTCCACTCATGCCAAATGCATTTTAAACTCAATGGAGCTGGATGGAAAACAAGATGGTTCAACGTGTAAACAAAGTAATCCAGGAGAAAGATATCAGCTAAAATGTGAAAATGAAATTTTGATTGGGTAATTTTAGCAAATATTTCTGGAACTTTCTTCCTCTGACCTCAGGGTTAGGGGGATATTATTTCTCCTGATCATGGGGTGGGAGTGAAAATCTGGTATTCATTAGAGTGAGACTTGCTAGTAAAGGAACTAGGGGAGCAGGGAGTTTTCAGTACAACTGAGTACCTGCAATGTGGGTACGTTAGTTCCCCATCTGTATTTTACTTTGTAAGCAGATCACCTACCTACACAAAGTGAAGGCTTAAATTGTGAGTTGGCAGCAAGGAATCTGCCCATCTTCCTACTTCAGAATCATAAAATCTGTGTTGAAAAGGTCATCTGAGGGCAGCTAGTCTAACCAGTTACTTATAAAGCATCTTTTCTTCATCAAAAAGTGGTTTTCTCATTACCTTCTCTGTCCTTCCATGTCAAGGATCTGTGATTTCATCATTCAGGGAACTCTCTTCACAACTGTAGGGCACAACCTGTCTATAGCTTTCTAAGTCTCAGAGAGTTGCTTGAGGTTATAAAAAGTTTAAAAACTTGCCTGTGGTCATACAAGGGCAGTTAAGTGATGCAGCAGATAGTTTTGGCCTGGAGTCAGGAAGACTCATCTTCCTGAGTTCAAATCTAGCCAGACACTAGCTGGGTGACCCTGGGCAAATCACTTCGCCCTGTTTGCCTCAGTTCCTCATCTGTGAAATGAGCTGGAGAAGGAAATGGCCAAACCACCCCAGTATCTCTGCCAGGAAAACCCCAAATAGGGTCATGAAGACTTGGACATGACTGAAAAATGACAACAATGGTCACACAGCTATTAAGTGTCAGAAGCACACTTAATATGTGTGCACTTAATGCTCTATTGAATTAATTATGTTGCTTCTCATTTTCCCTTTATCCAGAAGAAAGAAAAAAATTCCATAATTGAAATAAGATAGTCTATCACCCTTGTTTTAGCTGTGTCTGGGTTCATAGAAATCATAGAATCTTAAGGCTGGGAGGGACTTTGGAAATCATCTAGCCCAAGAATTTATTTTTTCAATATTTCAATAACTATACTTCAATATAATTGGATTCCTTTGGAATTCTATGCCTTGTATTTTATGTATTTAAAATTTTTTTTGAGATTATGTCTTCCTATTTTGCCAAGACTGGAAGTGTCTTGGTAATACTCAGAGACCCAATCCCACTACCAATCAACACAGGAGCTTTGACCTACTCTGTTTCTCACCTGACTTAACCTGACGCAGTTTGCCCCTCCTTAGGTGGCCTGATGACCTTCCCTTCCCAAGGTTCACCTTGTGCCAGACATAGTTTGAGCAGCCAATCAACATAGTGTGCTGAAGATCAGAACTTCTGAGCTCAGGAGATCCATCATAATTGACCTCTCCACTATCTGGGATTAAAGGTGTGTACCACTACACATTGCTAAAAACAATATTATGAGAAAGGGTCTGTATGTTTTGTCAAATTACCAAAAAAGGTTTGTGGCACAACAAAGGTTAAGAACCTCTGCTCTCATCTAATGCTTTTCTTTTACAAATAACTCACTTGCCCAAAATCACCCACCAATTCATGACAGAATTGAGATTAGACACCAAGTCTCCGGACTTCTGGTATATATTCAACTTTATTCAACTCTTTAATATTTATGCTGTCTAGATATCTAAGTAAGGTTGAACAAACCTTGATCAAATCTATATTTAAAGTAATTTAAGGGCCTTTATTTACTTTGAAAACACAATGCATTTGAAGACATAAAGAATAAAGAACATATATCTAAAATTTGTCCTTAGTGAAGCTGCCCTGCTTGTTGGAATTATATACAACCTGCCTACATTAGCTAAGAGCCAAAAACCATGAAGGATTATAAAACCTGTCTGTAATTTGCTCCCATATCTTCTGAGACCAAGTCTAACCCTGTTTCCATTACAACACACTGTCTTTTATGACACACAGTATGTCTCCAGTAAAACATGAGGTCTCATAGGGCAGAGATAATTTCATTTTTGTCAATAATCTCCCACAACACACTTCTATTTAGACCTACTATGGGACTTAGAAATCTGCAAGCCCCTTCTTCAAGGGTAGCAAATTCTCATTCTCTTATGATAAATTTGACTTTTTGAAACAATATGTCATTTAAAGACAAGTCTGACTAAGGAAGGTTTTTTCCTAAGGAAATTTTCTTTTTTCTTTTTTTTTCTTTTTTTGGAGGCGGGGAAGGCTAGGCAATCGAGGTTAAGTGACTTGCCCAAGGTCATACTGCTAGTGTGAGGCTAGATTTGAACTCAGGTCCTCCTGACTCCAGGGCCAGTATTGTATTCACTACACAACCTTGCCACCCCAAGTAAGGAAATGTTCTACCTCCCCAAAATGAAATGAGGCCTCTGTAAAGTTATGAGAGTAGGGTGTATATGTGTGTGTGTGTGTGTGTGTGTGTGTGTGTGTGTGTGTGTGTGTGTGATGTCCCTGAAGGTCATTCCCAAGAAGGAGATTCAGTAAAGCTCTGAATCAGGGCAGATTTATTGGAATAAGTGTGTAAACTCCTAAGGGTCTCAGAAGATAAGGATTTGAATCTTGGTTCTGCCCATTTACTAACAGTGGAACCTTGGCTAGTCGCTTCATTCTCATCTGGTTAAGGTACCAGGGCTTAGTATCTCACCATCCACTTGAATGGGGAGGGGGGGGGTGGGAACTTGAGGTAATTGATTTACTGACTAAATGATTCCTACCCTCATGCATGTTTAGTGTTCTCTCTACTAGAATAAAGTCGTGTAACTAGTAAGTTACAGGAAATCAAGTCTTCTAAAATGAAATCTGATCAATATAATGGCCCAAGACAATTTGAATGGATTCGTGATAAAAATTGCCATCCACCTCCAGAGAGAGAAGTGATAAATGCTGAATGAGTTTTCATTTTTTCTTTTTTTGCAACATGACTAATGTATAAATATGTTTTGCATGATTTCACATGTACAATAGATATCATATTGCTTGCTTTCTTAGCATGTAGGAGAGGGGCCAAAAGGAGAAAGAGAATTTGGAACTCAGAAAAAAATTTAAGTTAAAAATAAATAATAATAAAATTTTACAAAGTAAAGGGAGGCAACACACACACAATGTAGAAATAAGGGTTGTGGCCTCTATTGAAAACAAATCCAGGAACAAGGGAGGAATTATGAACCACCTTCTGGAAGGGTTTTGTTCTTCTCAAATCCTCCCCAAAGGTGAATTTCTTTGCCAGACCTTATCAGCCCCAGAGATGTGGCCTATATTTTTACTTCAGTATTTTTGTACTGATGACTCTTGGATCAATCCAACACTGGCTTGGGTTTAAAAGCTGCTTTTCCCAAATTAATATTGAATTTGAACCAGAATTAAATTATATACTGACCTTGAACATGAATTCTTCTCCCTTTCTTTTCTTTCCTTTGATGCCTCTTAAGTACATCTAAGTGTGATAAGATTGTTAGAGGAATTTTTTTTTATGAAAGTATGATTTGAAGGAACTGTGGAGTAATAGAATATATTCACTTGAATTTAGCTTCATTTTCTGATTTTTATTGAGTACATTATGATGTCTTTTAGGCCTTGGTCATGTCAACCAATTTTTATAATTGTTCTAATGGATGTACCAAGAATTAATGATTCAGTCATTCATTCAACACACATTTATTAAGTGCCTGTATGCGTATGGCACTGTGCTAATAAGTAGGAAAGTCTAAGTAACTCATGGTTTGTGCCTTCATGATGTTTATAGTCTACTAGAAGTATAAGATATAAGCAGAGATAACTATGGCACATGAATATGACATGATAACGTTTTGGGGGAGGCATGGGAATATCATTCAGGAAGTTATTTAAGTTGTACTTTAGAGGATGGCAAGGAATTCAATAAGCCAAGAGAGAAAAGAAGGGCATTCTGGGTTAAGTACACTCAGAGTAAAGGCATTGGTTTGGACAGTGAAAGATGTGTTCCTAGCAAGAGTAGTACAGTCTAAAACATAGAAAGATAATAACATGATAAAGGTTGTAAAGGTATGTTGGGTCCAGACTCTAAAGAGCATTAAATGGCAGGCAAAAGAAGTTTGAACATTATTCAGGAGGCAGTATGGAGATACTGAGTTATTATTTGGGGGTAGGGGCGTGTTTTTGTTTCCGTTGTAGCTGAAGACTGACATGATCAGGTCAATGCATTAAAGATTATTCTGGCAATAATGAAAAGGATGGATTGAATGAGAAAGAGCCTGGAAAGACGTGAGAAAGACCATTTAGGAATCCATTGCAATCATCACACAGGTTCCAGGGAGTGCCTACCCATGCAAGGCTAGTGGCAATGGGAAAAGAGGACAAACGAGTGGAGGAGTTGGAACTGGTTGGATGTGGCAACTAGTTGAACATTAGAGGCAAGGGAAATGAGACTCAAAGTTTCAAAGATGGAAAATAGATAACAGTAGTAAAGACAGGGAGAAAGATAAGCTTGGTGTGGACAGGAATCATCTGAGGAGTTAGTGGACCATCTTGTAAGCAGTTGGAGGCATAGATTTAAATGAATAAATTAACAAATTAAATTTATGAAAAAAAGAATCTATTAAACACTTGACATGTACTAAGCCTATGCAATGTGCTAGAGATATAAATATAAAAATAAAGGAAGTCCCTACTCTTCAAGGAGCTTACATTCTAATAGGGAAGGCATCACACAACAGAGAGTGGTGACCAGGAAGGGATATTTTGCTTTGGAAAGTTAAGGAGACATAGGAAAATAGATTGAAACCCCTCTTGCAGGAGCAGTAACAGAGTTAATTTAATCATGGTTCAAAAATGAGAAAAGGAGGGTAGAAGGTTTGACACTCAGAAAAGAATGTCTGTATGTGCATGGCACTATACTAAGAAAATGGGAAAAGTATAAAGTTTAAGTAACACATGGTCTGTGTCCTCATGATGTTTATAGTCTACTAGAAGTATAGGATATAAACAGAGATGACTATGACACATGAATATTATGTGATAACATTTTGAGGCAGGCATGGGGAAATCATGGAGGAAGTGGTATCTGAGTTGTGATAGCAAGGAAATCAACAAGACAAGAGAGAGAAGAAGGGCATTCTGGGTGTAAAGTATAGTCTGAGGAAAGGCGTGAGATTGGGAATTGGAGAGCTAGGAGCAGGTCCCCTGGCAACATAAATATTAAGGGGTCAGGGAGAGTATGAGAAGCCAGCCAAGGAGACAGAAGAGGAAGGTTTACAAAGATAGGAGAGCTAGATGAGTGTCTCTGTGCTCTAGAGCCAACAGAGGGAGAATAGTGAGTAGGAAGGGATAGTCAGCAATATCAAAAGCAGCAGAAAGTGTAAAGATTGAATGTAATGGTTTGTTGTTGTTAGTTATGTCTTACTCTTTGTGACACTATTTGGGGTTTTCTTGGCAAACTTACTGGAGTGGTTTGCCATTTCCTTCTCCAGTACATTTTAGAGATGAGGAAATTGAGGCAAACAGGGGTAAGTGACTTGCCAAGGGTCACACAGCTAGTAAGTGTCTAAGGCCAGATTCAAAGTCAAAAAAATGAGTTTTCCTGACTCCAGCCTTCTATCCTCTGCATCTCCCAGCTGCCATATGTAATGATCAGCAGGGCATTGGTGGCCTTGGAGAGAGCAGTTTCAGTGGATTGGTGGTCGTTAAGAGTGTGAGAGGAGTCAGATTGCAAGGGGTTGAAGAGACAGTGGGTAATGAGGTGGCAGGCAGTTAATTAGACAACTAGGTAATATAGTGGATAGAGCCCTGGACCTGGACTCAGAAAGCCTTGAATTCTATTCTTTTCTCAGACACTAGCTATATGACCCTGGATGAATCCCTTAACCTCTCACAGACTCAGTTTCCACATCTACAAATAGGGATAATGCACTGTTTTATAGCAATATTATGAGGATCAAATGAGATAACATATGTAAAGCATTTTGCAATCCTTAAGATACTATACAAAAGTTAGTTTTCATTATTATAATTAGTGACAAAATAGAGATGTCAAAACTAGACAGCTTTTTCAAGAGGTTTAGCAATGAGGAGGAGAAGAGATGGGAAGGTAGCTGGATGGAACAGATTTCAAAGGATATCTTTTATTTAGGATTGAAGTTCCCTAATTGAAATTAGCTAGAGATAAATCCCAAAAAACTACACAATTTTATAGCTATCAAATTTACCTTAAAGAACAACTTTTCTATCTCTTAACCCCTTTTAACAAATGAGGGAACAAAGGCCCAGAGAAGAGAAATAATTTGCATAAGAACCCAGTTCTCTTTCAATTGTCATCTTCATTAAATGCAAGTCAGAAGAAATAATTTGAAATTATATTTGCTGGGTCATCTCCTCATATAAGATTAGTCAGCATAATGCATAAAAAAATGACGCTGACTGTTAAGACAGGAGTCAAAGCTCTGAAGGCCCCTTCACCTCTCTGGGCCTCAGTTTTCCCAACTGTAGAACAAAGAAGTTGGACTAGATAAGGTCTATCTATGCTCACTTCCAGCTCTGATGTTCTATCACTGTGTGCTATGTAAGTCTGCCTGTAAAATAGGTGTAATGATACCTGTAGCCTCAGGAAACTCATATCTTAGCACTTGTGAGGTTCAAAAGAGACAACATATATAAAACATGACTTTGGGGAAACTGCTTTATTTCTTTGGGACTCAATATCTTAATTTCTAAAATGAGGGGTTTGAATAGAATGACCTTGAAAGTATCTTCCTGCTCTCAATCTATGATCCTATGAAGTGCTTTGCAAATCTTTAAGAGCTATGTGTCTACTATTGTTATTAATATTAATTATCACATAATTGAGAAAATAATTTATTAAATATAATTTATAAAAATAATTAATTGATAGCCATTTATTTCACATTTATTAAATAATGGTTATTGATAATTGATTAAATGACTAATATTAATAAAAGCTTGATTAAAAAATAAAGTTACCACTTTTGACAAGTATGGATTTTACAAGCAGTCCAGAATATAGAGTGAATTAAAATTCTGCCCCTACTCCAAAATTCCATTTGAGCTTGGGAAGCCGTCTAATCTTTCTATGCTATGTCTCGCCTCCTCTTCTAAAGAATAGGGCTGTTCCTCTTGACTTCTTTCTCTCCCAGGGGGTGCTGGGTGACTGAACTAGCTTATGATCATGTTATGGTTTAAAAATAAGAGGATTTTGTCCAAACCCTACATACTTGAAGGGCAGTCATTCAGTCAATGTGACTGTTTTTCCCCCAGCACATTCATAACATTTCTTAGGTGAAAGGCCCAACTTGGGCACTGATCATCAGAGAATGAATTTGCCTTATGGTCCCAGTGCAATTTGTGAACCAGGAATGAATGGCATCTGTTGTTCCTTCAGCAGCATCCCTCCTCCCCCTTACAACCTGTCTTTATGCAATACTCCAATTAATATAGCTTCAGGTGAAAAGTACCCCTGGAAGCCTCTTTCCTGCCTTGCCAGTAACATGTCACCACTTGTTGCCTTTGAGTCCCACCTGGACTTAGGGAACTGTAGAAAATGGGCCTGTAAGGGACCTAAAGGTCATTTGGACTACCTCCTCTTTCTTCTATCCCCTTTCCACCCCCTTCTTTCCCCTTCTGACTTGCCCTCGGGGTTGGAGAATTCCAGTGATCAAACTGGTTTATCCCACCCTCAGATCAATACAGCAACAATTTCTGGCTTCCTGAGACCAGTGATGAAATATGCCTTGTACCTTGCATGACCAGGCAAAAAAAGCGATGAACCAGACGTGCAAAATGAGACATACATTTTTTAGACGTGGCCAATGTGTTTATTTGTTTTGTTTGACAATTTTTTTTAAATTTTTGCAAAGGAGGACTTGTATGAAGGTAGAGTAGGAGGGCCTTATAGAGAAAGAAAGGAGGAAAGAAAGGAAAGGAAAGGAAAAGAAAGGAAGGAAGGAAGGAAGGAAAGAAAGAAAGAAGGAAAGAAGGAAAGAAGAAGGAGGGAGGGGAGAAGTTGGAATGGTAAGGGGAATTTGAAGATCTTCCCTGCCCCTTAATAAGCCTAAGGGAATTTGAAGACCTTCCCTCCTTTGAAAATGTACCTTGCCTGCTAATAGGCTGAATGTAATCACATGGAGCCTGTGGTGGGATGAGTTTGCTGAAGGATGGAGCAGAGCCCATAGGAAGCTGGGAGTCAGAGCAGCTAGATTGGAGGGTGGAGAGGACGTATCTGAGGGAGACAGTTAGGCTTGTGAGTAAATGTTGGTTTGTGGGAAGGCTAAAGGATGCTGTGGTTCTTTGTGCTGTTATGGCTTATTAACTTCTTTACTACTATGATGGAATTGGCTTAATGGTTTGGGGATTAAGTTTTCTTGTGTCTGAATAAATGTTTTCTTTCTGTCTTCTATATGAAGACTCTGTTATATTTTGTGATCCAGCACTATGCTGGCATATTTATAATCACCATCAGTGTTGTAAATATCATGTTGGTGCTACAAAAGTTAGGGAGGAAGAGGAGGGAAAGAGATAGAGAAAGTAAGGAAAGAAGGGAGGAAAAGAAAGAAGGAATGGAAGAAGGAAAGAAAGAGAAATGAGAGAGGAAGGGAATAATAAAGGAAAGAAGGGAGAAAGAAGAGAGGGAAGAAGGAAGAAAGAAAGAGAAAAGGAAAAAAGAAAGAAAGAGAAAACGTAAAAAATGCAAAAAAATAAACATCGGAAAATTTAAAAGTTCAAAACAGGGACACAAACAGTATGATTTTGTTACTTTTGTGTTATTTAATATACACTTTTTTAAAACAGTGTACATAACAGAGACTCATGTCTTTATACACAATCCTATTTTTTGTTCTGTGTATATTAGAGCATTTATGTTATTTGATGTTTGTTGTCCATGATTTAAAATGAATCAAAAAACAAAGTCTCCCAGAATTCTTACAACCTGCCCAAGTTAACTATCCCAGGCTGATGCTGACCTCAGGACTGTTTTCCCAGTATTTAACCTGAGCCTTCCCCAGGGAAGTTTGCACTGATACTCTTTCCTCCTGTTATAGTTATGAGGAAACGCCCTGCAGGGAAACTCCCTTTTCCAACACAGATCACAACCTGTCTGATTTAGAAGTTAAATCCTAGGAAGCTGCCTGAGAAACATAGAGGCTCCACTTATTTATTCAATCAGTTCTTACCAAGAGCATATTATGTGCAAGGGGAATGCAAAGACAAAACTAAGCAGTACCTAACCTTAGAAACTTATATTATTGGTATTTGAATTAAGTGATTTTTTCAGAGCCGTCTCTATAACGGCAAAGGCAAGATTTGACCCCCAAATCTTTCTGATTACAAATGCAGCACTCTACCCACTGTGCTATATTGCCTCCACCCTAGGAAATGTTTCAGATGACTTGAGCCCTTCTCCCACCAATCCCCACCTTCCCACACTCCTTTACAGACTTTCTCCTCGCTCTCTCACTCAGACTATCTCCAATAACCATGTTCTGCTAATAATTTCTATTGCTCTTCTCTCCATGATCTCTATATGGTATTTTCTAAATGCTAGTGCCTCAAATTAGACACAGGACTTCACTCATTCATCATTCATTAAGTGTGCTATAATAGAAAGATGGATGAATTTGGAGTCAGGAGACATGTTCAAAACTCATCTCTCTCAGTTACTAACTTTGTGAGAAATTATTCCTCTGAGTCACAGTTTCATTTCTAAAATGAAAACAAAAATATTTTCACCATCTACCTCCCAAGGCTGTTGTGAGACAAATACATTATAAACTATCATATGAGCAAGTTTTATGAATGTTATCATCATTATTATTAACAAGAACAACAGAGTATAGTGACTAGAAAATCAGTGTTGGAGTCAAGGAGAACTCACTTTAAAGTTCTATTTCTGACACATACTGATTATGCAATCCTGGGCCAGTCACTTACATTCTTATCAACTCAAGCAGCTCTCTAAAACTGAAAATTAAAGAAAAGATGCTGGCCAGCATTAGTAGTGAGGGTTTCCACTTCTGGGAGTTTCCTATACCAGAGTTATCAAAGTGTAGTCTGGGGAACCCTGTAGCTCCCCAGATTCTTTCAGGAGGTCTATAAGGTTAAAACTGTATTCATAATAATACAGAAACATTAATTTCTAATATAGTAAATATCAATAAAGAAAAGTTCTTTGAGGGAAGGAAAGAAAGAGAATTTTTAAGAGTGCAAAGGGGTTCTAAACACAAAAAGTTTAAGAATCATTGCACTAGGAACTAGTACCTATGCTTATCCCTATTATTATGAAAATGAGATTCCTAATTCCACAATAGTTAAGATCAAAGGATATAAACAGGTAATTCTCCAGGGCAAAAATTCTATCAATCAACAACAGTCTTATGAGAAAATGCTCCAAATCACTATTAATTAGAGAAATGCAAATTAAAACAATTTTGAGGTTATGCATCATACTTATTAAATTGGCAAAGACAACACAAAAAAGGAAAATTACAATAGTTGGAGATTCAATGGGAAGACAGCACACTGGTCCACCAATGATAGAGCTGTGAATTGGTCCAGCTCCTCTGGGAAGCCCCCAAGTCACTAACTTGCTCTCTCCTTTTTCTTTTTTTGCACTGTAGCTGCGGCCATGAGTGTGCACAGGTTTCTTAAGGGGTTTGTCCCTAGTGTCCTTTGATACAGAAAAAGACTGTATGGTTTGAACCAGGAGTGGGGAACCTGTGACCTTGAGGCCACATGTGGCCTTCTAGATCCTTAAGTGTGACCTTTTGACCTAATCCAAATTTTACAGAACAAATCCTTGATTCAGTCAAAAGGCTGCACTTAAGGATCTAGAAGGCAACATGTGTCCTCAACAATATTGATTATGAGGGGGAGGGTGGAGTCAAGATGGCAGCATAGAAACAGAAGAACGACACTAGCTCTCCACATAACCACCTCAAATACCTATAAAATATGACTCTAAACAAATTTTAGAGCTCCAGAATCCACAAAAATGACAGAGTAACAAAGCTCCCGCAGAAGACAGCCCAGCAAGTGGTCATCCCAGCATGCTGGGAGCAGAGCCCAGCCCCATGCGGTTTCAGCTCCAGGGCTTCCAGGAAAAGCCAGGCTGGAGCGTTCAGGAGAGCAGATCATCAGCAGCTGTGGTGATTTCCAGAATTACCAACCCATAAAAGATAAGGACAAAGGGTAAAGGTAAGTGGAACTCTGCTAAATTTGGGGGAAAGGGTCTAGCCAAACTGCCTCCAGAGCTAGAAGCAGTCTGAAGTGGCAGCCCTGCAGCTGCTTCCACATGGCTGCTTTAGAAGCTCCTGGCCTACAGATTGCAGGGAGCCGAGCAATCATTCAGAGGCTAAGTGCTCTTGCCTTGAGCTGCCTGGATCAGGACTGTGGTCTTGGATGGTGGTCCTGAGGTGTGTTTTCAGTGAGCCAAAGCTGATGGGGGCTGCAGAAACATTGGCCTCCTAATAGCTCCGGCAGCTGCTAAAACCCCAGCGATTTGGGACAGAGCTCTCCTCTCTGAAAGCAGAGTTCTTCTGAACCCAAAAGCCAAGTAATCGACTGGCAACATGGGCAGGCAAAGGAAGCAAAGCAAGCCCAGCAATCCAACTTTTAGATTCCTTTTTTTGGGGACAAAAAGGACCAAAGCATGGAACGGGAGGAAGACAACACAGTCAGAACTCCTACACCAAAAGCTTCCAAGAAAAATACGAACTGGATACAGGCCATAGAGGAGCTCAAAAAGGATTTGAAAACCAAATAATAGAAGTGGAGGAAAAATTGGGGAGAGAAATGAGAATGATGCAAGAAAATCATGATAAAAGAGTCAACAACCTGACTGAAGAAAATAACACCTTAAAAAATAGACTAATTCAAATGGCAAAAGAAGCCCAAAAAGCCAATGAGGAGAAGAATGCCTTAAAAAGTCAAATTTCCCAGATGGAAAAAGAATTTCAAAAGCTCACTGAAGAGAATAATTCCTTCAGAATTAGAGTGGAGCAAATGGAAGCAAACGACTTTATGAAAAATCAAGACACTATTAAACAGATCCAAACAAATGAAAAAATAGGAGGCAATAAGGAATATCTCCTTGAAAAAATCACTGAC
>CM053588.1:94726648-94745672 GCA_028646515.1 Pseudochirops corinnae | reverse complement strand
AATTCTGTCTCTCAGATGCTCTCTGCCTCAGCTGGCTTCAGTCTCCAGGATTCTTCCTTCAAGGGGAGCAAAATTCCAATTCTGTCTGTCTGTCTCTGGAATTCTTGCTTATGTATACACCTCAGCCAATCCCCTTCTTCCACATCAACAGGGGCTCAGCCAATCCCCTTCTTCCACATCAACAGGGGAGTTCATGCCTTCTCAACAGTGGGACAGAGTTTGTACCTTCCACACTTAGCACTTAGTGCTAAGTATCCTGCTAAACTGATTACTATTACAGGAACTTATCAAAGCTGAACTATTTACAAGCCAATATGGAAAAATGAAAATTGTAACTTGTGAAACTTTTCTCAGTATGAGGATAGATGAAGGGAATATAAATGTATATATATGTATACATACACATATGTCTATATAGGAGGGTATATATGCATATGAATACATATGTGAGTGCGTGTATTTATGTATACGTAGACAGAGGGCACAGGATCAATTGAATAGGAAGGGATGATATTTTCAAAGGTGTAATTAAGAGGTAGGAGAGGAATAGAATGAGAGGAGACAGGGAGAGACAGAATGGGTTAATTATCTCATACAGAAGAGGCAAGGGATAACTGTTACAATGGAGGGGAAGAACAGGAAGGCAAAAAGGGAATGAGGTAACCTTACTCTCATTGAATCTGGCTTCAGGAGGGAATGACATACACTCTAAATTGGGTATCTTACCCTGCAGGAGAGTAGAGTGAAAGGGAATGAGAAGGGGGATGATGGAGGGGAGGGCAGGTTGGGAGGGAGGGTTGTTTGAAGCACACACTTTTGTAAAGGGACAGGGACAAAGTAGAGAATAGAACAAGTGGAGGGCAGGATAGAAAGGAGGGAAATATAATCAGTCTTTCATAATATGTCCATTGTGGAGATGGTCTGCATAACTACACATGTATGGCCTGTATTGAATTGCTTGTCTTTCCAGTGGGGGTGGGTGATAAGGGAGGAAGGGAAAGAATCTAGAATTTAAAGTTCTAAAATCAAATGTCAAATATATATATATAAGCAATATTGACTACCATCACCAGATCAGGAAGCTAAAAAGAGATGGGCTGATTATCAAGAAGCCCATCTCCGTTCACTCTCATGCTCTATTCCAGAAAAACGCTGGGTCACCAGAAAGGAAGATACACAGGCATTGGTAAGAAAGGGTATATAACCAACACTATTGCCTGAGAAAGTCACTTGGATGAAGAGAATGTAAATTCTGTATTATCTGCTCCAGGGATATTGTGAATCCAAAAAGACTGACTGACATATTACCACAGCTTTGACTTGAAATGAAGAGAAATGTGTTCAAGAAAAAAGGGATCAGAAGATAATGACAAAGGACTCATGTTGAAAAATGCTATCCAACTCCAAAGAAAGAACTGATGGCATTTGAATGTAGATCTAAGCACACTACTCTTCTTTCTTCCTTTCTTTTTCTTTCTTCCTTTCTTCCTTCCGTTCTTTTTCCTTCCTTTCTTTTCTTCCTTCATTCTCTTCCTTTCTTTACTGCTTTTTTTCTTCTTTCCTTTACTTCTTTCTTTCTTTCTTCCTTTCTTCCTTCCTTCCTTCCTTCCTTCCTTTCTTTCTTTCTTTTTTATTAAATTTTTCTTCTATAAAATGACTAACATGGAAATGTTTTACATGACTGCACATATATGGCCTATATCAGGGGTGGGGAACCTGTGGCCTTGAGGTCACACATGGCCTTCTAGATCAGTGGTTCTCAACTTGTGGGTGGCGACCCTTTTGGGGTCGAACGACCCTTTCACAGGGGTCACAGGGGTCGCCTAAAACCATCAGAAAACACATATTTCTGATGGTCTTAGGAACCTCCTTTATCTGTCTCCAGGCAGGTCCGCCCACATGCAGACACACCCACATACAACAATTAAAGGGTTGTGGCATTAGGAAGGTTGAGAACCACTGTTCTAGATCCTTAAGTGCGGCCTTTAAAATTTTGATTCAGTCAAAAGGCCACACTTAAGGATCTAAAAGGCCACATGTGGCCTAAGGGCCACAGGTTCCCCATCCCTGACCTATATCACTTTGCTTACCATCTCAGGAAGGGAGAAGAGAGGAAGGGAGGGATAGAATTTGGAACTCAAAACTTAAAAAAAACATGTCAAAAATTGTTTTTACATGTAATTGGGGGAAATATTTTTTTTAAAAAAACAATGAGAGAAATAGGACCAAAAAAAGTATAAAGGAATCCTCATAGTGGATATTCATAAACTGAAAGCAAACAAGGCTCATCAAGAAGCTTCTGTTTGACAAAGCTGAGAGGCTTATGGGTCCAAGACAAAGGAAGCATAATAATGTTGAGAGGAGTGTATACAAGCCAAGAAATAGGATATTATCATGTCTCTGTCCAAAGAGGAGAAAAAAAATACTCACCTCTAACTCCTGTGTACAGAATACCCAATTAAAAGATCATTCAATCAACTTTGCCAAACCTTTTAAAAAGTCTCCAAACTGCATACCCATTTACCCACTATAAGGCCTATATCCCAAAGAGATAAAATAAAAATCGAAAAGATGAATATCTACAAAAATATTTAAGACAACTCCATTTGTTGTAGCAAAGACCTGGAAGCAAAGTGTGGTGCCCTTCAAGTGAGGAATAGCTAAACCAGAAGTGGGGATCCTGTGGCTTTGAGGCCACATGTGACCTTCTAGGTTCTCAAGTGCAGCCCTTTGACTGAATCCAAGCTTCACAAAACAAATCCCCTTAATAAAAGGATTTGGTCTGTAAAACTTGGACTCAGTCAAAAGGCTACACCTAAGGACATAAAAGGCCACAGGTTCCCCACCTCTGAACAAGTTATGATATATGAATGTAATAAGATATTACTTATCACCAGATATGATGAAAGGGATAGTAGTAGAGAAACCTAGGAAGATTTGTATAAACTGATGCAGAGTAAAGTGAGCTGTATCAGGAGAATACTTTATACAATATATATACAGTTATACAATTTATGCGATAACAACATTGTAAAGAAAATCATTTGGAGAGAATTAATTACTCTGATCAGTGCAGAGGCCAGCCTCCAGAGGACCAGTGATGAAATATGCTACCCATTTTCTGACAAAGGGGTGATGGATCAAAGATGAAGAATGAGACACCCATTGTTGGACATAGAAATGATGCAGATTCATTTTACAGAACAATCCTTTTTTGTCACAAGAATTGTGTTTTTGATTCTTGAAACTGAACTATTGGGAGGAATTAACAATCACATTGACCATTAAAAAAGAAAGAAAAAGGAAATTAAAAGGGTTATTGATGTATCTTAAAAATTCACATCAGAGAAGAGAAGGAAGGTCAGAGGAAAACAGGGCAAAAGTTACACATTAAATTTACTATATACTTTTTAAAAGAAATCAAACTGTGTATAATAGAAATTCTCAGTTTAATATATATAATCCTATAATCATATAATCCTATAATCCTTTGGTGTGTCGTACTTTGTAAATGGATATGTTCCCTCTTTTATGTTGCTAAATTAAGAATAAAAAAATCAAAAATAGAGATTCCTGGTCAGTATACGCATAAAGGTGGTTCGGCTCCAAGGAGCTGTTCAGTCATCAATCAATATTCAATCACTAAACATTTATTAAGTACCTACTATGTGCCAGGCACTGGTGCTAATTACTAGAGATGCATAAAGAAGAAAAAGACAGTCCCTGCTCTCAAGGAGCTTACAGTCTGATAGAGGAGACAACATGCAAACAAATATATACAAAGCAAGTTATATACAGGAAAAAATATGAAATAATTAACAGAGAAAAAGCCCTGGAATTGAGAAGGGTTAGTGTAGCACCAATGCAATATTCACAATGCCCATGATCACTATAAATATACCTGCATGATGCTCAATTGCAAAATACAACAAACTCTCCATATAGAAGACAGAAGCAAAATATTTATTCAGACACCAGAAAACCAAATCCCAACACCAGGAAACTGAATCCATCATAGCAACATAGAAGTTAATGCACCACAACATAGCATCCTTTAGCCTTCCCACAAACCAAGATTTGACCAATATTTACTCACAAGCCTATCTGTCTCCCTTGGAAACAAACTTTTCTTCCAACCATTTAGCAGGCTCTGTCTCCCCGCTTCCCATGGTCTCTGCTCCACCCTTGAGCAAACTCATTCCACCACAGCTGTGCTCCATGTGATTACAGTCAGCCATTTAGGTGGCAGAGTATATTTTCAAAGCAGGGAAGGTCTTCCAATTCTGTTAGGCATATTAAAGAGCAGGGAAGATCTTCAAATTCCCATTACCACTATAGTTAGGGAAGACTTTCTGTAGAAGATAAGATTTTTGTTGGGATTTAAAGGAAGACAGGGAGGTCAGTAGTTGGAAACCATTCCAGACATTGAGGACAACCAGAGAAAATGCTCAGAACAGAGAGAGGGAGTGTCTTGTTTTTGGAACAACCAGGAGACTGAGGTCACAATGCCAAATAGAGCATTTTGTATTTGCTTTGGAGGGCAATAGAAACCATTGGAGTTTACTGAGTAGAGACGTGATGTGATTGGACCCGCACTTTAAGAAAATCACTTTAGTGACTGAATGGAGAATGGATTGGAGTGGTGAGAAACTTGAGGCAAGCAGAGTCACCAGCAGGATATTGTAATAATCTAGGTTTCATGTGATAAAGTTCTATACTAGAGAGATGTTTGTGTCAGAGAAGAAAAGGGGGAATATTTGAGAGATGTTGTGAATGTGAAATTGGTAGGTCTTGGTGAAAGCTTGTATGGGGGTACTTTTGAGAGACAGTGGGGAATCCAGGATGACTACTAGGTTTTGAGCTTGAGGGATTGGAGGGATGGTGTTACCATCTACGGTAATAAGGAAGATGGTAAGAAGAGGATTTAAGGGGAAAGATAATGAGTACCATTTTAGACATGTTCAGTTTAAGATGTCTACTGAACATTCCATTCAAGATTTCTGAAAGACAGATGAAAATGAAAAATTGGAGGTTAGCAAAGAGATTCGGACAGGAAAGGTAGATTTGAGAATCATCAGCATAGAGATGGTAATTAAATCTATAGGAGCTGATGAGTTTAGCAAGTGAAGTAGTATAGAGGGAGGGGAGAAGAGGACCAAGAACAAAACCCTGAGGGACACCTAAAGTTAAAAGAGAATTTAGGAAAGGAGACGAGAAGAGGAGCCATCGGAGAGATAGAAAGAGAACCAGGAGAGAATGGTGTCCCAAAAATCTAGAGAGAAGAGAGTATCAAGGAAGAAAGAGTGATCAGCAGTGTCAAAGGGTACAGCGAGGTCAAGGAGAATGAGGATTGAGTTTGAGAATGAGAATGAGCTTTGAATTTGGCAACTAAGATCTTTAGTAACTTCAGAGAGCAGTTTTTGGTGAAATGATCAAGTCAGAAGTCAGATTGTAAGGGGTTAAAAGAAAGTGAAGAAAGTGGAAGCACCCATTGTAAATGACCTCTTTGAGTTTAGAATCTGAAGAAATTACTAGTTCATGAGAAGGGAAACTAGTTTTTTCGGCATTGTCTTCCCCAGTTGGGTGCAGATTCCTCATACTGGACTAGCTGCCTGTGTGAATGAAAAGGTGCCTTTATTCATTGAGTGAGGTGGAGGGGAGGGCAGCAGAGAGGCCAGGAGCCAGCTGCAGACCCCCTGGCCAGGGCTGGCCTCAGGCATCAGAGATTTCCAGGGGTTTCAGCTGCAATCACATAGCCTTCTTCACCTCTCCATTAAGAGGAGTGGTACTTTTTCTTCTTTTGCAAAAGTGATGCTTTGACAGTTTTCACTTAAAGTTACCTTCGCGGCATCTATTTTCTTTTCTACAGGACTCCCCTTCTTTTAAAGCCATACAAAAAAAAAGCAATGATTTTTTCTTGAGGTGCCATTTTGGGGTCATGGTTCACAAACTTTTGGGCAGCTTGAGGATGGGGGCTCTTAAAGTCCAAATTGTGTTTATGGGTAGAATGTGAAGGGAGAAAGAGAAATTCTAAATCTATGATACTTTCATTCTTCTCTCTAAATCCGTGGTAAATAAGTGTAGACCATGGCTTCTTTGTCTTCATCCATCAGAACCACTGACAGTGAATCTAGCAAGAATACAAGGGAAATTTCCATAGATGTAGATAAAGCTGGCAGGGATTGTTAAGGTCATTTAAGCCAGCCCTCTCATTTTACAAGTGAAGCAACCCAGAGGCCCTAAGACAGGAAATGATCTGTCTAAGTTCACACAGGTAGGTAGATGATACTACCACTAATTAGTGCCACTAATTAATTCAATGATGTGTTCACATTATTTGAATTTGCACTGCATATTTCCATTAGCCAGGAAACAATTACCATACTTTATGTAATCATAATTTTGAATAGTAGGATCTTGAATATGGGTGACTATATCCCAGGATTCATTATTTGTGCTCATACTAGCTGTATCTGGCAGTCAGCACTGAGGTCCCCTGTCTCCTACCCAGCACTCATGCCAGTGCACTACAGCCAAAGAAAAATGAAAAGATTTCTTTTTTTTTTTAAACAAAAGTATAAAAGGCTAGAAGTAAACTAAACCTGACTATATATCTGTTGAAAAATCCCAAGACTGGTCAAAGATTGTAGTTAAGGAAATGGGAAGGAAAAGGAGTGTATCTTAGAAATATTCAGAAAAAAAAAGTCATTACAGCTTGGTGAATATCTGGATGTTCAGGAAAGAGGAAATGGAGGAAATAATTAGAAATATAGATTAATGGACCTGAGGGATTCGAAAGAATGTTAAGCCAGAGACAAAGTAAAGAATAGTCAGCAAGTCTTACTGATGGGGCTCCAAATCTGGCTTCATAGCTGACATAACTCGTGTGTGTGTGTGTGTGTGTGTGTGTGTGTGTGAGAGAGAGAGAGAGAGAGAGAGAGAGAGAGAGAGAGAGAGAGAGACAGGCAGACAGACAGACAAAACCTTAGGCCATGCAAAAAGAAGTACAACATCCAAGTGAAGAGGACAACAGTCCCATTGTCCTTTATCCAGATCAGGTCACAAACAGAATACCAGATTTGCTTCTGGACACTTTATGTTTAAAGAATGATGATGAGCTTGACTGTTTCAAAATGAGGGAGGCTCAATTGGGGAGGGGCCTTAAAACTGTGATAGAAGAATTTACTTGAAGGAAATGGGGATATCTTTAGGAAAGGAAGACTTAGGGAAGCCATGATTACTATCTTGGAGTATTGTATAAGACAAATTAGTCTTGTTCTACTGTATCTCAAAGGGCAGACATAGAATCCATGGATTGGAAGGTAGAGGGAGGTAAATTTCAATTCTATGTAAAAAAATATTCCTAACAATTAAAACCATCTAAAAATGGAAAGGGGTAGTGAGTTCTCCATCTTGAAAATTGTTCAAACTGGGATTGAGTGACTCTTTTGAGGGGCTCTTTTAGAGGTGATTCATACTTTCAGTTACCATTGTCAAGGGCTCTGAGGGGTCTGCATCCCATGGGTGCAAATCCAGGCTGGGATTTGACTCTCCATCCCCCCGTTACTTACTCCCCCCACTCTCCACCCCACCCCCGTGCAAGGGAGGCTTGGAACACTCTGACCATCCCTGAAACTATGGTCGCATGAATAATATAAAGTAGTAACCATGAGACAAGAGAGCAAGGGAGTGTCCCACGGGAATGGCCTTCTGAAGTTCACAAGTTGGGGGCCTCATGTAGCAAACAAAATGAAGTTTCCCATGAGAAAGTATGATGTAAGTGCTTTAGATATAGTATATAAACCTGAACCCTCAGATGCTTATTTGAGACTTGCTTAGCATGCAGTAAACATTGAATGCTATCTCCGCCTGCCCCACGGACTCGTTCACGCTCCTCTATTTTTGGTTGGTGCTACGAGTGCAGGTAACATACCATTAGACTGTGTGCTCTTCAAGGTTCCCCCCACTTCTAAAATTCCAAGATTTTGTAACCTCTGGGTCTTAATATCCCCATGAGTAAAATGGAGATATTACTACTAACTGCCTTCCTTACCCTACAGGGGTATTGGTAAGATGAAATGACATTATACATATGTATAAGTGCTTTAAAAAGCAATGCAAAGTAAATAGGATCATACTATCACACTCTGTACAAGCTGTCTCCCACAGCTAGAATGCTCTCCCTTCTCACCCCTGCCTCTAGGAATCCATAGATCCCTTTAAGGCTAAGCTCAAGGGCTACTTCTTGTATAAGGACTGTCCTTATCTCCACCCAACCTCCCACCATGAGAACATAAACTCTTTGTAAGCAGGGATTTCCTAACAGTGCCTGGCACAGAGTAAGTGCTTAATAAATACAGATTGATCAATTGAGCACAATTGTTAGCACTTCCCCTATTTCAATTGTCTTCGTAAATATTTTGCCTTTATTTAGCTGTGTATAGGTTGTTTCCTCCAGTAGAATGAAAGCTCATGGAATGACAGCTTCATTGTCATCTCTGTATTGCCAGTGCAGAGCACAGAGTCTCAAACATGTAAGGTGCCCAGTGAGAAGGGAAATAAAAACAAGCCCAATTTCAGACATATTTTTAGGTAGAGATTTCCCAAAAAGGGATTGTCTTATGGACATCAAGAAACTACAATACAGTGAGAAACGAATCGTGTTGTTGATCATCCTCTGTTTTCGAAGAGGACCAATGATATCACAGGGCGATGTCTTGACTTGTGTATGTATGAATTGGATTTAAGTGAGGTTGAGTTGCACAAAGTCATCAGCTTCCCTCTCTCTTCCAGAGACATCAAAGTCCAGTGGCAAGACAAAAGTCAAGACAACTGGCAATGGCCCAGGATGCAGTGGATGACCTTGGCGTCTTCAATTGTCTGACCAAGTCAGCTTCAGCTGCCTTGATGGCTGTTGGAACAAATTGTTCTCTAACTCTAATCTGCCCATTCCAGTGGGGAAAGTCCATGCTTGGGCTAGATATCCTTCTAACTCATTGAAGTGTTTATGTCTCATCTGCCAAGATGGTTTTCTGGGGGTGTGACTGCTGGGCATACTATAGCTTTTTGGAGCTACAGGGGAGAGGTAGGTGAAGGTGGACACCAAAGGCAGGTGAGCAGCTTTGAAAAGGACTTGGCAAGCCCTCACACCAGAGGTGCTAGTCCTCTCTGAACACACCATACACCCCCAGGAGGTAACTGAAATCATAAATCATATCAGTAAATAAGTTCCCTGAGAGAGTATCAAGAGAAGTCCAGGAATGGGGGCACCCTGGAGAATCTCTGAGATGCATCCTGCTGCCCTGCATTTCTGTGTTTCAGGATGACTTAGTGACAATTACCCCTTTGGTCCTGCTCCATCAAGACACTCCATCTCGACTTTGGGCATTTTCACTGGCTGTCCCTCATTGTAAAGTTAACCACAAGCAGCATTTCCTGAGATGCTGTGAATAACTTTGTGGATTTAATTCCATAGTATAGCAAACTCAGCAATAAACTAAAGCATTAACATTCACAACACTATAACATAACAACTTATTCTACAGAGTGCCTACATCACAAACATTCTCTCTCTCAGTTCTGCCTGCTTCCAGCTCTGCTCAAACTTTTCTCTACTCTGCTCCTTCCTGTTCCACCCTCCCTTTCTGCTCTTTCAGCAAGCTCCTCCCACCATGGGTTCCTTTTAAGGGCAAGGAAGTTCTTCAAATTCCCTTAGGCCTATTAACAGCAACACAATGTATTCTTGTTTCCAACAAACTCTTGATACAATCAAAGGCTAGGCTCAAAGGTACTTGAATAGTTGAAACAAGCAGCAAAGTACTACTTTACTTGCCATTACTCTTGCCTGGTATTCTCTCCCTCTTCATCTCTGCCTCCTGGCTTCCTTCAAGTCCTGGCTAAAATCCCACTCATTCAAGAAGCCTTTCCTGACCTTCCTTAATTCTAATGCTTTCTCTCTGCTATTTCCAATTTATCCTGTATATATTCTAATACATACATAGTTGTTTCCATACTGTCTCCCCCCTCTTAGACTCTGAGCTAGCTCCTTGAGAGAAGAGATTGTCTTTTGCCTTTCTTTGTATCCCCAGAGGTTAGAATATCATAGGTGCTTAATAAATACTTATTGACTGACTGACTGGCCCAGCTCTTATTTATGCTGTTCATTAAGTTCTCTGAAGCAGTCTTCCTAACTTTAACTCTCACACCCAGTTCTGAGTTGCTCCTCTTCACTGACTTCTCACACATTCATTTGTATTTCTCTCATCCTAAGGCTCCCAGGACAATGTCTCCACACAGTCACCTGTCTAACCTACATCTATTTGATTAGCTTTTTGCTATTTTCTCCTTAACACAGTCCTCTTAAACCATGACTGCTGGGTCCAGATTTCTCTGTCTCACTGAATGTCAGTGTTTTGAATCATTTGTATGTCTCCAAATTAAATTGAACAGTTTCATGTTCCCATCTGTCCTCTTTGTGTCTGTTTTGGTGTCTCCCAGTTTGGTTTATTCCACGAATTTCATTAAAAGGGCTAGTATTCAATTTCCCAGGATCCTTAGTAGAGTTTTGAAAATGAGATGGGAATTAACACCCAGCTTGAGGGCATCCCACTAGAGACCTCTCTGAATTAAGCAAACTAAAGAACATTTGTATTTCTATTAATTCAACACATATTTTTTACTTAGAACACTGTTCATAGCCAAACTAAACTGAATACATTTCAAAAATATAATTTCCCAAGACACCACCCAATACTTCATTAGAATTTTAATCTTCCATACATTATACCTCCTTGTTGCCTTCCAGTATGACCTCAAGTCTGCTTTGTTGTTCCTATTTTCTTTGTAATGTTCACTCTCTTTATCTTCCATGGAGGATCAGTATCTTATATTACTTTCTCTACATGTGTTATGGTCTAAGACTCTCTCACTTTTTTCCCCTTTAAATAACTCAGAGCTGTGTTAAAGC
This sequence comes from Pseudochirops corinnae, assembly GCA_028646515.1. NCBI lineage: Eukaryota > Metazoa > Chordata > Mammalia > Diprotodontia > Pseudocheiridae > Pseudochirops > Pseudochirops corinnae. The sequence continues at coordinate 94,734,706 of CM053588.1, read as the reverse complement.
CACTTTTCATTTGTCCCTCTGTCCTTACTTGTCATTTTCCTTGCCACCCAAGGTGAATTCTGTTGCAAATTGAATTCATATTACACTTCCTTTTTCCAGATTACTCACAGATACAAAATGAAAAAAAAAAAAAGCAGGGCCCGGCTCCAGAAGCCTACTAGGTCCTACCCTCTCCCCTGGCTCACATACAGCCATCTGTGATTGCCTTTTCCTTATGATCTCTCAGCTATGTGGCTCTTTAATGAAGCCAATTTTAAACTGAATTTTCCTGAAGGAACTGAGGGTGCTGTATCCAACACTAATACTAAATCATGAGGAGATGGACCAGATAACCTCTGAGACTCCTTCATGCCCTAGGATTTGGCATTTCCATGTAACTTCTTCCTTACCTCTTTTAGTAACTTAACATTCTTTTTTCTTGATTTGATATGGTTGCTTTTTCTTTTTAAAAAAATGTGATGCATATTATTGATTATTTAATTTTTCTTAAAGGCTTGCTATGATCTTTACTTAAAATTTAGTTGTGCCAGGAATGATGATGAGAACCTATAATCCCAACTACTGAGACAGTTGAGTCAGGCAGATCTCTCGAACTAAAGAATTCTGAGCTGCAGTGGGTTATGTAGATTGGGTGTCCAAAATAAGTTTGGCATTAATATGATGAGTCCCTGGGAGCAGAGAGGTCCACTAGGTTGCTTAAGGAGAGTCAAACTGGCACAGCTTAGAAACAGAGCCAGGTTTTGAATAAACAATAGTGAGTTTGGAACCACCAGGAAGAAAGACAAAAAAAATGATGATAAACTTGGTTAACTATTTTACAGTCATAAAATGTTAGAGCCATAAGGGATCTGAAAAGTCATATTTCAGATAAAAATTTGACCACATGACTTCTAAGGACCTCAGTATCAACTGGGAATCCCTCCCTAACCTGGACTCTCCACTGGGTCTCCTCAATCCCAGTGGCAAAAACTCTGGTTGACTGCATATCTCCGTATTTTATACTTTGCTTGATTTTTATCATTAAAGGGTATTGAACAGAATTAATCTTGAATAATTTTGATATGTAGATGGGAGATACCATGTAAAAGAAAATAAGAACTTAATAAATGCCTTTAATACATCTATAAAGTCATATTAGATGGAGTCAAAAGATTCCCTAAGCTTAGGGACTACGACCATGTGAATTTTCTACTTAATTAACCCTAATGTTGCCTCTAGGATAAAATAAAACCTTCTCTGTTTAGCTTTTATAACCTGACCACAGTCTATCTTTCTAGCCTCATTGGACATTACTCCCCACCTTGTATTCTGCCATCCAGTCATCCTGGTCTTCTCTCTGTTCTTCACAGACACTCCATTTCCTGTTTCTGTTACTTTGTACTGGCTGCCCCTCATGCCTGGAATACACAAGCACCTCAAAGAGTCTCTGTCTTCCTTTGAGAAGTAGCTAAGGCCCAAATCCCACATGAAGTCATAGTTGATTGAATGATAATTTACACTTTTTTGAATCTAACAGAATCTAGCCCAGTGCCCTGCACATGGAAGGAGATCAATAAATTTCTACTGACTTCCATCTTGCCTTCCTTCAAGGCATAGCTCAGATGCCACTTTCTCTGTGAGAACTTCCTTGATTCTGGCCCCCTCCCCTTCGAACTTCTTCAGCGTCTTCTTTCTATGCTCAAATAACCCTGTGTTTACTATCAATGAATAAAGATTTCCCCCCTAGTAAAATTGAAAGTATTGGCAGGCAGGGACTGTCTTATTTTTGTCTTCATATCCAAAGGCCCTTGCTCTGTGCCTTACAGTAGTAGGTGCTTAATAAATGTTTATTGAATTTTTAAGTTTGTTTCAGTTGAATGTGTGTGCCTCAGTTTCCCCTTCTACAAAATGATCATGACTACTTCTGTGATGGCAAGGGAAACAATCCACATAGAAGCACTATACATTTTTTTGGAAGGAAAGATATTATATGAAGCTTAAGTATTGGACAACATTATTTTTCTGAGAAATATTAAAAGCAGCTAAGTCAGAGAAGACACAGAGCTTGTTGGATTGCTCTGATCTGTGAGAAAAGTCCTAACCAAAATAAACATGGTCAAGTGAGAGAAGTGAGTTAAATGTCTTTAAAGTCCCTTCCAGCTCTGACATTTTATGATTCAATGCCTATGACAGACATTTTCCTCTTTTCCCCAAGTGTTGAGTCACTGAGGTTTTTGTTCTGTCAGAATGAATTATCTTTTGGAATTTCTCTCTATATGCTGTCATTATTATTATGGCAGCAAAGTAAATAAACTTTTTAAAAAGGGCTTATCAATCTTAATCACTTAGCTCCCATTTCCCTGAATAACTCCTGTGTCTTTCTCTTTTTTCTTTCTTTTCTATTTCCCTCTTCTCTTCTGTCCCTCTCTCCCTTCTCATTCCTCTCTGTCCCTGTCACCTCTTAGCATGTGTCTGTCATCTGAGGTCAGACTATCTTTGACTATTTAAACATCTCTTTCTTCCTGTTACCTTCTTCCATTTGTCTTTCTTGAAGACTCCTTTGATCTTTGCAGCTGACCCTGGCAGAGCGAAGAATAAGAACAGAAGTTGGGAGACACACTCCACTACTCTGTCCCTCAAAAGAAATGGTTTGGGGTTGGTGGGAGGCCCAGCTGTGTGTCCAGCAGCATGACAGTGGCAACAATCATGGTAGGAGGGACAGGAAGTCTCCTTTGATTAGCTTCCTACCTTCCCCTCTTCCATGCTTCAATAGCAGTTCACATTTTTTACAAAGAGCTGAATGAATGAACAAATGAATGAATAGATGGTTGAACAAAACAAATTGAAAATTACCTTCTGGAAATCAGCAGTTATAAGTGGAAGAACATTATCATGTTTAACATCTTGTATGTGTGGCATAGGAAAAAGGGCATTAAACTTACAGTCAGATGGCCTAGATCTATATTGTGCTTCTACTTACTAGCTATGAGACCTTGATGATATCTTTTCATTTCTGTGTCTCCAATTCCTCATTTAAGAGATGAGAGGGTTGGACTAGTTGATCTCAAAGGACCCTTCCAGCAGTAATATTCCGTGGTTCTGTGACATAGTGCTTTAAAATTCCAAAGAGCTTTAACATCCATTATTTCCCATTTTACCCTCACAACAACCCCAGGACATAGGAAGGGAAAGTTTTATCATCCATGTTTTATGGAGAGGAAACTAGAGCTTAGAGAGTTTCAGGCTCTATCCCCAGATGACATGGCCAGTGGCCAAGCTGGAATTTGGAGCTCAGTCCTCTGATTCCAAACTCAACTTTCTTTTTTTGTTACATCAAACATAGTGTTCTTGAGCATTCATGGGATTACAAGATCATACATTAAAAATGGGAAGGGATCTCAGAGGCCTATCCTCTCATTTTATAGATAAGGAAATTGAGTCCTGGGAAGGTTAAGTGACTTTCCCCCAAGGTCATAAACAAGGTCAACACCGGGAGAGGGGAGCAGAGTGGGGAGTGGCATTCATATCATCTGACAGCAGAGCCCATGCTCTTTCCACTGTGCAATTCTGCTTCTGTAACATTCTGTGCTACCTTGAAGTACTTATCTGGGAGTCCTATGGACTCCATGGACCACCACTGGTGCTCTTGGGAATGAATGGAATGAAAAGGTATATATTAGGTATTTACTATGTACTAAGCAGATATACCCTTAGGTCCATTTCCTTTACTAGTGGCTGGAATTGTGAATAAATGAACAACATGCATTGTTCTGGATGTTATGGGAGAAGTCAAGAATACATATGGCCCTTGCCTTCAGAGTTTACAGTTAAAGGCAGTCTACAAACCCCAGTATTTAAGTGACAATAGATAGAGCATTGAACTTGGAGTCAGGAAGACCTCAATTCAATCCTTCCTCAGACAATTACCATGACCCAAGACAAGTAATTGAACCTCTGTGTGCCTCAGTTTCCTTATCTGTAAAATGAGAAGTTTGAACTTGATGACCTCCCTTCTAGATCTAAATCTATGAATCTACATCTAATACCACAGCTACTTAGCTTCTTCTGTGAAGTTTCCTAATCAATGATATATGCATTGCTAGAAAGTAAAATGATGAGCTAAAATCAGTTTCCACTCTGAGTAATCTCATTTCTAACACTATCAGAAACCCACATTATAAAATCAAAGAATCACAGAATCATAGAATTTAGTATGGGAAGAGCTTTAAAGAGTAATCTGTCCACTAAGGGCAACAACTCTGCCAGGGTCAATTCAATGCCTCAACATTGTCCAGATCAACATAAACCAAGCTAATCCAATAAGCATTTGCTAAATACCTACTGCATATAAAGCCTGGGCTATGCTCTGGGGGTACAAAAATAAAAACAGTACCTGTCTTCATGAAGTTTACATTCTACTGACCCTTATACTTAGAACCTTCCTTAAAAAGAAGGCTTTAGTGACTCAAAGGATGAAACTATAGTAAGTGCTTATCTGATGCCACAAAGAAGCTAAAAAGTAAGGAAGAAATATATTGTCTTCTTTCCTTCTCCCTTTTTTCCTTCTTTCCTGCCCTTCTTCCCTCCCTCCTTTCTTCTTGTCTTCCTTCCTTCCTTCTTTTCTTTCATTTTTTGACAAGGCTACTAAATTAGCAGATCAATGGAAAACCACAGACATGGCATATGCCTAGATTTCAGAAAGATATTAGACAAAGTCTTTAATATTATCTTTGTATGGACACGATGGAGACAGGTAGGCTAGAAGAAAGTATGGTCAAGTCAGGAACTAACCAAATAAGCCAACACAAAGCAAGGGGTAAGGGGTAGGGATGATTACTGTACTGATGACAACATAATGGGAGGACTTTGAGAGCCCCTGGGATCTGTATTTGGCTCTATACTATTCAGCGTTTTAAAAAAAATCAAATACTTAGATGATTTGCAGAGAGCATAAATCCAGGAGTAATAGCTAATACACTAGGTGAAAGATTTGGGATCCAAAAAAAAAATCTTGATAAGTTAGAATGATAAAGTGATTCACATGTAATATTGATTAGGAAGAAATGTAAAGACCTACCTGTAGAATATACAACTCCAAGCAGCCAAGTACGAGATGGGGAAAATGTGGTTAAGTAGCCATTCCTTTGAAAAAGAACTGGGGATTTTAGTAGCCTGAGAGTTTCATGTCATGCTCTGTCAGTGTGGGACCTAGCTATCAAAAAAGCTAATGCAGTCTTTGGCTACGTTTCTAAAGAATCAGATTCTGATTTGCATTAGTAGAGTTAGTTTCTTATCAGGAGTTCCCTACCAGTGAAATCACAGGTCCAGTCCCTATTCAGTCCCTATTCCTATTTCCTATAGAAAAAAAAGCAAATATATGTGTATATGGGGGGGTCAGGGGATATAGCACTAGCAGCTATGGAGATCTGAAAAGGTTTCCTGAAGATGGTGCTTCAGTTGAGAGTTGGAGAAAATTAGTTATTCTAAGAGGTACAGGGAGGAAATGAGTACATTCCAGGCATGGAGGGCAGCCAATATGCAAAGGTATAGAGATGGGAGATGAAGTATTATGTATTAGGAACATTAAGAAGGTCAGTTTGGTTAGCCCATAAGGTAATGTGTAATAAGTTTGTAAGGACAAGTGGAGATTGGTTGTGAAAGACTTTAAATACCAAGCAAAGGTGTGTATATTTGAACCTAAATGACAAAAAAGAAATCTCTATTTTCCATTGAATCCTAGAATCATCCTGGTCATTTGTTCTGACTACTGTCTGTAGAAATAAGTCTATTACATCATCTCAGAAAGCTATCTGTACCCTTTTCTTCACAGAAATTTCTCTTGGAAAATGTTCCAAACATTTCACAACCCTCATAAATGCCCTGTTCTTTCTAAGAGCTAATCTAAATGAAGTTTCATATTACCATGCTTCTATAAAATATATGGTAGATAACAGGGAAGAGGGAGAGTTCTCCCACTGGACCTCAGACATCTATGCCTTTTCTCCTGTTATGTCAGGCAGGCTCTCCAAGTGCTAGGATTATATCTTGTTTGGTTGTTTTTTATTTTATGAGCTTTGTAAGATCAACAATGTTTGGGTATAATTTGCCTGTTTGTTTGTCTCTTGTTCTGTGTTGAACTCTTCCCTTACCCTTATAAGTCTCTTCCAGGACATGGGAAAAAGCACTGAGCATTTCAAAATTGAGTTTTGGGAGGAGTGAGCTGGGTCTTGTGATACTCTAATGACTAAGATATTCCCTGGATACCTACTTCTCTCTTAGCCATTTGGTGACCCAAGTGGTTGGCTCAGTCTTGTGGTGAGTTGGAATGGGGAACAATGCCAGAAAAGTCACCCAGGGAGAACTGTTCACACTCCAATTCAACATTCAATGACAAAGTCCATTTCTTTGACTTCTCTTGATGGCTACATCCAGCAAAGAGGAGAATTTAAACCTCTAAAATATCTTGCTCCTTTCTCTTGACTAAAGTCAACTACCCACTCCTTTCTCTGTCCTCTGTCCTTCTCACACCACTGTCAGATCCCTTGCATGACTAATAGCAAAGTGATTTCACCCTAACTGGGTATGTAATTCTTTTCAGCAACCTTTTATTGGGCCCTTGCTATGAGCAAGGAACTGGGTCAGGCACAATGAGAAGATACCAAGGTAAAATAGTCCCTTCTCCTAAGGGGACTAGCGTTTTAAATGTGTACACCAGTATTTACTCTAGTACAAGACAAGACATTATATGAAATAAAAGGTACAAGTTGTATGGGGCTTTGAGGGAGAGAAATCATGAATAAGGGCATCTTGGAAAATTCCATGAGGAAGGCAATATTTGAGTTTATGCTTTGAAGGATTGGGAGGATTTCAGTAGATAGAAATATAGAAAACTCAGTAGATAGAAGACTATTACAAACAGAGGTAATAGGATAATACTACCTCATCCATGAATCCCTTGCCCCCCCTAACCTTTTGTTGTTCCCATGCCCCTCTACATTCACTTTATCTTTTTATATGCCCAAGCTGCCAAGTACTGTTGAAAGAATTCACAGCCCTTTGACTGAGTCCAATGAATTTATATTAATCCTATTTAGCCTCAACCACATCCTCACCAATATTCACCAATCCTTTTATTTCTATTTAACTGACCTCCTATACACTCCCCATAGTGGTGGTTCTAAAGCTTTTCCTCTTTAATTAAACCCTCAAATCTATGCTTATTCCTCTCTTTCACTTTCTGCCTTATACTTTGCTAAGAACTTCGAAGCATCCACAAACTCCCTCCTTCCCAACTCAGACAGAGTTATTATGTACCTTGGCTTAGTGACTAGAGTTCTAGAACTAGATCGAGTCAGGGGAACCTGATTTCTGCTTCAGACTGTTGCTATCTGTATGTAAGGGCAAGTCCCTTAACCTCGTTGTGCCTGAGTCTCTTCCTCTGCAAAATAAAAGGGTTGGACTAGATGGCCCTGAAGACCTGTTCCCATATCTAAATTATAATCCTGGGATCCTTCATCCTTTCCCCTGATCTCAATGAAAGAGGAAGGTCTTCATTGTAATCTTGGAATCATCTCCAGTGTCCTCTGAAAACTTGCTCCACATCTTCTCTGTGTGTTTTTATTGCTGTCTCCCTCTGTTTCTCTCTAAAATGTATTTCCTATAGACATTTCAACTCAAAATGTTCAAAAGGGAATCATTATCTTTCCTCTAAAACTCACTCCTCTCCTGACCTTCTCTATTTCTGTCAAGGACACTGCCATCCTTCCAGTTACTCAGGCTTTCAACACCAATGTTATTGTCAATTCCTCTCTCTTTCTCTCTCTCATTTTCTCTCTTCCCCCCCTCACACACACACACACACACACACACACACACACACACACACACACACACACACTCTGCCAAATTCTGCACTTTATTTTCCCACAACATCTCTTGCATATGTCACTTTTTTTCCACTCATACGGGCAATGACCCTAGCTCACGACCTAATCACTTTTTGCCTCCACTGTTGTAATAATCTTCTAATTGGACTATCTGCTTCAAATCTCTTTCCCTTCCACTCCATTCTCCAAGCAG
>CM053588.1:94712787-94726548 GCA_028646515.1 Pseudochirops corinnae | reverse complement strand
ACATCCATACCTAGTTAGTTACCAGAGAGGGAAGCATCAGCATCTGGGTTTTCAAAGCCAGGGGGCTCAACAGCTACCCAGAGTCTCATCTGGCCAAATCACACAACTCTTTCCAAAGGGAGCCCCAAAGCAAAAACTCACATCAGGGTACATATAGCCTTCTCCTGGATCAGATAATGTCACGACCCTCTTGACCCACTGCCCAATCACAAAGTAATAAGGTGTGGGCATTCCTAAAAAACAAGCTTCCTACCACAGGCTCCATATGATCACGTTCAGCCTACTAGACATAAACTGTGCTGTTTGTCATTTGAAGACCTTCTTCACAACCTGGTCCCTTATTGTCTTTCTAGTCTTCTTACTACTTCTATACACTTACTTTTTGATCCAGCCATACTAACTGACTTGTTCCTATTGTTCCTTATAAACAACACACCATCTCCCACCTTCATGCACTGGCTACCTCCCATGCCTGGCATATTCTTCCTCCTTACCTTCACCTCTTAGAATTCACCTTATACAGGAGGATTTTGCTGGTTCTCCCAACTGCTAGCACTTTCCTCTGCAACACATCTTTCCACCTATTCTATATATATCTTGTCTGTCTAAGTGGTCCTTTTTGGACCTTAAGCTCCTTAAGCATAAGAACTGTTTTTGCTTTTTCTCCATATCCCAAGCGCTTAGCATAGAGTGTGGCACATAGAGGCAGCCGATGGTTCAGTAAATAGAGGGCTGGGTCTGGAGTCAGGAAGACCTGGGTTTGAATTGGGTCTTATATGCTTACTAACTGTATGACCCTGGGCAAGTCATGTACTTTCTATCTGACTGTAAAGTGAGGAAAATATAATGCCTACATCACAGGTTTGTTGTGAGGATCAAATGACATATTATTTCTAAAATGCTCAGCACTGAGCCAGACATATAGTAGGTGGTATATAAATGTTTATTCCCTTCCTCCCTTCCCTAATAAATTTTACTTGTTAATTGATTTATTGTATCTCACATCTTCAATCTCCTCTTCTGAATACTCCATCTCTATCTACAAATGCTCAGATATTCATTAGCTTAAAAAAACAACCCAACTTTCCCTAGACTTTTCTACCCTCTCAAGCTATCAGATAATATCTCTTCTCCTCTTACAGCCAAACCTCTATATTCAGCTATCTTCACTTTCTTGCCATCCACCCACTCACTGGGCAGCTACTGAGACTTTTCTAGGTAAACAATGATACCTTAAATGGAAACCCAATGGTCTTTTCTTATTTGTCCCTTAATCCCATTGGAATGTAAGCTTCTTGAGGACAGGAATGATTTTCCATTTGGTCTTTGTATCTCAAGTACTTAAAATATATAGTAGGTACTTAATAAATGCTTAGTGAATGAATGATCAACTATCTACGTTCACTGTGCTAGGATCTAGAGTTGCAAAGACAAAAATTAAATAGTCCCTGCCTCTATGGAACTTATACTCTCCTTGATCTTTCTTTCACTAGCTTGACACTGTAGACTCATTCTATCTTGCCTTTCACTTCTCCACTGACTTTTATGACACTGCTTCCTCCCAGTTTCCCTCCTGTATTTCTCTGTTCCATCTCTTTCACAGTTCCATTTTCCTTCTCCCAATCCCTAAGAAGGGCTGTCCCCCAAGGTTCTAACTAAAGCCTTTTTCTTTTCTTTCTCTACACTCCCTTATTGGGAATATAAAGCAGTCTCCACGACTTCAGTTATCTTAGAAGGAGGGCTTACACTAGAGTTACAAAGAGAGAGAGAGAGAGAGTTGTATAATAATATAATGTATAATAATATAAAAATACAACTAGAGTTATATAGAGTTTATACATGTATGCATATATATATAGATATATGTAGATGTGTGTCTACATGTGTATATGTATATATACACATATGTGCATATATATAACATATTACCCATTTTGTATTATATATGTGTATATATATATATATGTAGATATGTATATATACTGGAGTAGCACCCTCCCTCCAAGATAATTGAAACCATGGATATACACATATACATATGTACAACACACATATACACACTCGTATACGTATGGATGGTTTGCAATATAAATAAAGATTTTTCAGATCTTTTAGGTTTACTGGAAGTTCTTGTGATAATGGTTTTGTACAGCCTTGAATGAAAAAAAAAAAAGTGTATTTTGTTAGTAAAGTAAGTTTTCCAAAACTTCAATATGCTAGCATCTGTATTACCTTGCCTAAGACAAGAATTTGTTCTTCATAACGGTGGTTTGCAGCTGGATTTTTTTTATTGGCCTTCTCACTGTTCTTCCAACCTCAAGAGGCTTACACTGCCCTACAGAGGAGTCAGTAACAAGCCCTCTAACCATCAAGTCTCTCTCAAGGTCTTTGTTTTCTGAGCATTAATTAGCCAGTTTTTCAGCAATAGTTTTTCAATTGTAGGTGTTTTTCATTTTTCAACTTCACTTTCCTTTGTGCTTTGGTGAAAGTGATTATGTTTTATTATTGACTTGAATGATTCTTGACGTCCCTTGACCATTCTCCACTCTAACAGTCACTGAAGTGTACTCTTTAAGAGCTAGGGAGGCCATATCCAGTCATTCTGATCTATATCTTACCACTGGACCCAGAAGGCTCCAGAGGAGTGAGACTGGTGACTTTGCACAACCCTGCCTTGCTTAAGTTCAATTCACTTGCATGTCATGGCATCACCTTCCTGATGTCATGGTCTTCTTCCAGAACAAAGAACAAGCAACAACAATTCTTTAAGAGCTACAAAATTACGCATTTCATCAGTATAATGGTTATTGTTAAAACCCACCTGATTAAAAATATGACAAAAGTAAATAGCGACAACACAAAATCTATCACAGAGAACTAAATAAACGTGGGGAAACAAGCTCAATGCAGTTTCATCTAGTCAAGGCCCACCATTCTGAATTAGATTAATGTCAGACAAGTATATACCCATGACAAGATAAAGCCATATTAAAATTTTGCCTGACCCAAGTAATTTGCACACTGTGTAACCAGTTACAATTTACAAAATGCTTTCTGGTACATCATATCTCTTTTACTCTTACAACAATCTTGCTGGGGTAAGTAGAAATTACCATTTTTTTCAGATTAGAAAAACCAAGGTTTATAAATGTAAAGTAGCTTGGCCAATGTAATTAATATATGATAGAGTTGGGATTCAATCCCAGGTTTTTAATCTACAAATCCAATGTTCTTTCCAGACTAAGAAAAGATGCAGAAAGCACATGGCATGTCTGGGGATCAGGGAGGAGTTCAGTCTTTCTGGAGCGTTAAAAAAATATGTAGAAAAATTTCTACCTAAAAACTAGAAAGGTAGGAAGGCCTTGAATGCCAACTTGAGGCTCACTTACTTTACATCTGTGCTTCATTCAGGGTGGCCCTTGTGGACCTGATAAATGTGCAAAGAGGGTCCTGGGGCCCTGTAAATCCCTTCCAGACCCACCCACACACAGCAGCAGCAGCAAAGCTGGGGGCCTTCTGTGGACTGCCAGTCACAGCTGGCTCAGGGGACATGCAGCTCATGGTTGCCTCGGGCTGCAGTTGCTAAGTGGGGAAATCAAAGGTTTGGCACTGACTGTCTTTTATCATTTTGAAACATTTGATCTCCTGCCAAGAAACGTGTACAGTGTTTGCATCAGCTTGAGATGGCCATTTTGGAGAGTTTATGGAACTATGGAACCACATGTTTTTAAGCTTGCGTGCACCCAGCCCTTGTGGTTTCCGAATGTATCTGTGCTATGAAAACGCTTCAAATGTTGTATTTTCTCTTTCATAACAACTAAAATTTCCAACACTGGGATTTACCATTTTTTGCCTCAGTTCCCATTATAATTGGATGACTTTGAGCAAGTCACTTCTTCAGCTGCGTTTTTGTTTCCTTGTCTACACCAGTGGTTCTCAACCTTCCTAATGCCATGACCCTTTAATACTCCTATCTGGGCATGTCTCCATGTGGGCAGACCCAGCTAGAGATGGATAGAGGAGGTTCCTAAGACCATAGGAAATACCTGTTTTCTGATGGTCTTAGACGACCCCTGCCATTCAACCCCCAAAGGGTCGTGACCCACAGGTTGAGAACCACTGGTCTATACAATGAGGTAAGTTTTATCTAGCCAAAAGCCTATAGGGCACTTCCCAAACTGTAATACAGTACACCTGCTCCATAGCACACCTTCTTAACATGGACTATCAGATTTACCTCCTTTCCTCACAGGCCTTAAACTTGTTAGTGAGTTGGTGGATGTCTACTCCAAGAATGTGAAGACCTCCCCCAATGGAATGGGTGGATGAGAACAATTTATTCCAAGGGTTATGAAGGCAGCTGAAGCAGGTGCTATGGAGCACTTAGAGCTTGGTCAGACATCAAAGACGCCAAAGTCATCCACCGAATCCCAGGCCATCACTAGTCATCTTGACTTTTGTTCTGGACTTCAGGACTTAGGAAAAGAAAGTGAGGCTGATGACAGCCACTCTGCATCACTTAAATCCAATTCATGCACAAGTCAAGACATCATCCTGTGATGTCATTGGTTCTCTTCAAGAATGAAGGACAAATAAGAAACGACAGTAACAAAATCAACTTTACCTCCTCTCCACTAGTAACCTGGATCTAGGCCTGGATCCCTCAACTCTCACACATGAGCTTTTGCCTTCTCTTTTTTCCCTAGCTCTCCACACCATTTGCCAATCAATGCCAGGCAAGGTCTATTTCAGCTCCCCTTTCTGTACTCTCTCACACCATTAGAATGTAAGCTCCTTAAAGGCAACGACTTTCTTTCCTGATTATATTGAGGTAACCAGTACTTAGCATAGTCCTTGGCACATAATAATCTGTGTGTGTGTGTGTGTGTGCATGAGCATGTGTACAAACATCTATGTGCTAGATATATACATATGTATATATTAGACATACATACATAAAGTAAAAGGGTTATACCAGATGATCTCTGTTCTTGCTTTAAATCCTGTGATCTCTCATTGGTTACAGCCCTTCTATATGACCAAACTATTGTACAATGTGAAAGTATTTGCAGATCCTATACACGATTGCACACCACCATGGGGGAGGGGGGGAAGGGAGGGGAGAAAATCTGAAACTCAAGTGATTGTGGAACTGAATCTTGTAAATAAAAAGTAAATGAGCAAATAAAAAAAATAAATAAATCCTGTGATCTTATTCAGGTGTGTTGCCTCTTTATAGCAAACCCAGTTTGTAAAAATCTGAGCTTGTGTAGCAGACAAAAGTGTGAATGAATATTCTTTATAAAAAAATTCTTCAGTGGCTCAAAAATTTTCTTTACATAGTGAATTCTCCTAATGCAATGCAATTCAATTCATCAGGTATTTATTAAATACCTGCTATATGCAAGACACTCTTCTAGGTATTAGACATACAAAGACAAAAAGGCTTCTGCTTTCAAGGAGTTTGCATGATACTGGGGGAAGATCAGGTGCACTGGTAAGTTAATGCAAAATATATATAGAATCAATTTTAAAAAATAATTTGGCCAGGGTGTAGAGATAGCATCAACAGTATGAAGGATTAGGAAAGGCCTCATGTAGAAAGTAGCCCAGGAACTGACCGTTGAAGGGAGCTAGGACTTCCAAAAAGTAGAGGTGAGGATGGAGAGCTCTGAGGGAGGGAAGACGTGTCTTTTTTTTGTAAATAATTTACTAAAAGAAATGATTGATTAGTCATCAACAATGGTCACATCAACTTCTATACCTGGTTCAATGCTGATAGAAGTGATCTCTTTAACAATTTCAGGACAATGCAAATCAATGAGGTGATTGTGGATTCTTATCTGGAACCAATGCCAAGTCTTTGCACCTTCACTGCAAGAAGCTTTTCTACTTTTGTTTTTTGCTTTTTTTTTAAGAGGGGGGAAGGTAGGGCAATTAGAGTTAAGTGACTTGCTCAAGGTCACACAACTAGTTTTTGTGTTAAGTGTCTGAGGTTGGATTTGAACTCAGGTCCTCCTGACTCCAGGGCCAGTGCTCTATTCACTGCACCACCTAGCCACACAGAAAGAAGCTTTTCTAGTTGTAGTTCCGAGTGTCCCAGTGAGCAGTCAAGCAAGTCCTTTCATTTTTAAGTTCTTTTATTTGGCTCCTCTAATTACTTGAGCACACACCTGGAGGGAATTAACTCTGCAAGCTGGTGAGGGTGAACATTAGGGGAGGTAGAGAAAGATTTAGAGAAAGAGGAGATTTAATGTCATTCATAAGAAACAACACCTATGTCAGGTTAGATGGAATGCAGAGCATATGAGGTAGAGTAATGAGAAATCAATCAGGAAAGATAGATTAGAACAATATTGGGTTTCAAATACCAAAGTAGAAGAGTTTCTTTTTTATCCTAAAAGCAATAGGGAGCCACTGAAGCTTCTTGAGGAGGGGGATGCTATGGGAAGAACTACACTTCTCATCTTGCTTGGTTCAAGGCCTCCACAGTACCTCCTGAACATCTCCAGCCCAGGCACTGCTATGCTAGCCCCACTTCCTTCCCCCATTAGGATGTAAGAGCCCAGAAGACAGGGACTGTCTTGCTTGCTTTTATCTGTAAGTCAGGACTTTGGTACAGAGTCTGATACATAGTAGGTGCTTAATAAATACTCGATTTATCTTTCCATTTATTTATAAGATATATAAATATAATATGTAAATATAATAAATATATGTGATAAAATTGTAATAAAATATGTAAATATGATATGTAATTAAATATGTAAATACAATAAATATGTAAATATAATAAAGTTATAAGATCTATCTATTTACATATCTCTAGCAATATCAATTTTATAGCTGTGTGAAGGTCAGATTAGAAAACGTAGAGATTGGAGGTGGTGACACCAATTAAGTATCTAACTATATGGTCTGGGACAATGAGGACAAATGGTGGTGATGAAAGTGGGGGGGAAAGGGGGGACAAAGATATTAAGGACATAAAATTGTTAAGACTTGACAACTGACTGGATATGAGGGATAAGAGAAAACAAAGAATTGAGGATGACCCCAAGGCTGCAAACCTCAGGAATTAGAAGGATGATGTTGATCTCAATAGAAATAAGGAAATTAGGGTGAGGGACAATGTTGGAGAGGAAAATATTGATTTGACATTATTTGATTCACAAAAATTCAATTTCTATGCAATTTTTTCAGGAACTTATTACTTAATTATTAAGTAACCTTCCTTACTTGTACTTGGATTAGTCTAACTATAACCACTCCTTACCCCTTCCCAGGAGATTCTGATTCCCATCTCCTTATTTCTGATACATTCAAACAAAATGCAATAAGGAGTTCAACATTCGATGTTCTGCCTACAGTAGAGTGCGGCAAATCCTTTCCTTCCTTTAAGACCTAGCTTAAAATTCATTCCTCGATAAAGTCTTCATAGGCTCCTCCTATTAGATGATGAAAAATACATATGGAATCAGTTTTGTTTTTTTTTTTTAAGTAATTTGGTTGAGGCATGGAGATAGCATCAGCAATTTGGGAGATTAGGAAAGGTCTTAGCAAAATGGGAGGGAGAGGTTACACTGGTGCCAGGAGGATGGAGGCCTGTGGGGAGAAAAAATAGAAGCTTAAAAGTTCACCTATCAGAGCTAAGAGATCCAAGGACAGAGTCTAGGTTACTGGTAGAGAGGAGGTGAAGCAGATAGTCCAGGTCGAGAAGTTGCTTGTGCTGACTTCCCTTTGCACATTACTATACGATCTGTACTTCTCTGGGTCTCCCGGCTCCCTCTAAAAGAACACTGGCCTTGACAGCAGAAAATTTAAATTTAAATTCTGTCTTGATCATTTGATAGGTATAATGGCTCAAACAGGTCTGATAATCTCAGTAAGCCTTTGTAATTTTTATTTTAACTTTGTCTTGTATTAGATTTTGTCCCAATCTGTTATTTCATCTGTATGAGAAACTGCCTAATACGGAAACTTTCACCCAGACCCTAATGATAGAAGAGTTGCCAACCTGCATTGATGGAGAGATCCTTAGTTTCCATCTGCAAAATGGAATAACTCCTTCCTTGACTACTACACTGTTGTGAGATCATGCATGTGAAAATACTTATAAACTGTAAAAAGCTATCAAAATAACTATGCTATTATTATTGTTATCTCAGAAAGGACGACACATACAGACGCTCACTTAATTTTCATCCATAGAAAAAGTCTGCTTAGGGGCCTACCACTCCTCACCACCATAAAGAAACCGGCTCACAAAATGTCAATTCCAATGACTCAGTGGCTCTCAAACTCTTTTTGCTCACGGTTCAGGATAATTCTTTGCAGTAAGGAATGGAGACAAGATCCTGGAAAGTATATATGAAAGTATCATACACACACATCCAGGCAAGACTCAGTGTGCCCTGTGAGCACCTCTAAGATAAAAGGGACAAACTCAGTTCTGATTAGCTACTTATCATTGCTTCCAAATGGGCGCCATTGAACAATATGATACAAGGATTCAAGACCCATACAGAGTGTCACAAGAAGCTCCACTCATTCCTTCTCTATGAGGCTGTTTCTGATAATTACCCCTACAGACAGTGTTTCTCCTCCTCCCCATATTTCTTTTGTAAATGCAGTGTCCCAAATGTCTTCATACAGTTTTCAGCATGTGTACATGCCTTGCCTCTCCAAATAAACTACAAGTTCAAAGAGGGCAAGAATTAAGTCTTTTATTTATTTGGTATCCACAAATGTGCCTCACATATCATAGGCATTTTTAAAATACTTATGGAATGGAATGGAATTAGAATTTTTCAGCTTGTAGTCTTTAGAAAGGCTTAAGATAAAGACAGTTCCAAAAGACTCACGATGGAAAATGCTATCCACATCCAGAGAAAGATCTATGGAGTCTGAATGCAGATCGAAAAAATACTATTTTCTCTCTTTTTGTTTTTTCTTTCTCGTGGTTTTTCCCTTTTGTTCCTTCTTTCACAACATGACTAATGTGGAAATGTGTTTAATATGATTGTACATGTACAGCCTATATCGCTTGCTGTCCTGGGGAGGGGGGAAATGAGGGAAGGAGGGAAAAAAAAAATTAGAACTCAAAAATCTTATAAAAGTGAATGTTGAAAACTATCTTTACATGTAAATGGAAAAAAATAAAATATTATGGGGGCGGGGTGAAGAAAGGCTTAAGATAAGAAATAGGTTCAACTGGGACTGTGAACATAATCCTCTTCTTGGTCCCTTCTTTGCTACAACATATGTGCATGCAACATTTAACCGATATTTAGTTGGCCAGATAACTACTTGTTGAGTATAGTGGAGGGGACTCCTGTTCAAGTATCGGCTAGACCTACTAAGCAATCCCAAGATTGTATAACTACTTTTAAGCCAAGTTTCATCATCTATAAAATAATAATTATAATAACATCATTGAGCCTAAGCAGTCTAAGGTCATATTAGCTTTTTTAGCTCTCATGTCACACTGATGAATGATAGATATTTTTTCCCATTCACTAAAATCCCAGATCTATTTTAAAAAAAAAATTCATTGTGTCCCCCTAGCTCCTCATACAAGGCCTTATACATGACAGGTACTTAGTGGGTATTAAAGTTTAACTGAGTTTAACTGAACTGAAGTTAACTGACGTGAATGGAAAGAAATGTTACTTCATTATTTTCAAGTATATCCAGTAACCAAAATTCTGTAGTAATTTTTCTTTTTTTTTCTTTTGGAACATAACTAATGTGAAATTGTTTTGTGTGATTTCTTATGTATAATGAATATTGTAATTCTTATCTGCTCAATCAATAGTATAGGAGTGGAGGGAAAGAGAATTTGAAACTAAAAATAAATAGAATTTTAAATAAAGGAACACCTTGTATAAATAACTCAGTAAGATCCTCCAAATTAAATCAGCTTATACTCTAGTATTCAGTGATCAATGAAAAGTGGTCAAAAGAGAAGATAAGTGAAAAATGAGTTGGAAAATGTGGTCCAGGGGTAAGAAATGAAAAACCAAAGTTTTTTGTCTATATATCATGAATACTTTCTTTAGGAAGATAAAGTCATGAGTTGCTGGACATAATGAACACCAAATAACATCACAAAAAATTGATTATATTTTCCTATGCAGGAAGCAAATGATAACTGATTACTGACAGAGGAGTCATTTCCAAATCAGCTGTCTCTGAGTAAGTTGCCTATTAGAGCAGTGGTTCTCAACCTGTGGGTCGCTACCCCTTTGGGGTGAAACGACCCTTTCACAAGGGTCACAGGGGTTGCCTAAGACCTTTGGAAAACACACATTTCCAATGATCTTAGGAACCTGCTCTATCCATCTCCAGGTGGGTCCGCCCACATGCAGACATGTCCACATACAACTATTAAAGGGTTGAGACACTAGTAAGGTTGAGAACCACTGAGTTAGAGATAATAGGGAAAGGGACTAGATCTGCGATTTCATTAGCACAGAGGACTCTTGCATGAGAAAATTCCATTACCAAAGATCAGTACCTCCTTGTATCACATTCTGTGTCACCTAGAACACTGTAAGTGATTTGCCTAGGTTCATGAAGCAAGGATGGGTCAGAACCAGGTCTTCTTGGTTACAAGGCCAAGTCTCTATTGGCTATGTCTCTTTTTATTTGAGTAAAAATAAAGATCAATACCAAATTATAAGAAAGAATAAAAATGAGAAGATATGGCACACAACTGAGGCATGCAATTCCAACCTGAGATATTTAAACATGATATTTCCTCAAAACTATGTGAAATGAATGAGAAGAAAATGTTTGCCTTGTGCAAATCAATTGTCCGTGAGGAGAACAAGAGAATCTAGAAAGTGTCTTAGCCAGAAAGTACTTATCTCCCTACCAAGAGGAGAGATATGACAGCCAAGGGCAACATCAATATAGAATGTAAACTTGTTTTTAAAACCTTATGGATGGGCTTGGTGAAAAATTATGAGCAGTATCACCTCATAAAACAGTGAGAAGCAATGGAGAAAAAACAAGTTTATGGAAAGCTTGGCAAGTGATCCAACTAAACCGGATTTTTAAAAGAGCATTTAAGAGTGGAATTAAAGGGAAAAAGGAACAGATCAAAAAATGGAAGGGAAAAAACTCTGTAAAAATCTCCATAATAAAAATTTTCTTCTTCAGTGACATTTGGACTCTAAAAACATGGTCACCAACATATCAGTCAGTCAGTCAACAAGAACCTATTATTAAATGCCTACTACATGTCAGGCATTGTGTTAAGCACTAAGGATACAAAGAAAGGCAAAAAAAAAAAACCAGTCCCTACTCCCTAGGAGCTTACAGTCTAATGTTGCACAGATATCAAGTATTGTACAAACACGAGATATACACGAAAAATTGGATGTAATTGAAAGAGGGAAGGCACTAGGATTCAACCTTTTTGAAAAAGATTATTTGTAAAAGGTGGGATTTTATCTGAGACTTGAAGGAAACCAGGGAACAGAAGACAGGAAGGAGAGAATTCCGGGCATAAGGGACAGCCAGTGAAAACGTTCAGAATTCTAGAAATGAAGTATCTTGATCAAGGAGCATAAAGGAATCCAGTGTCACTGAACTACAGAATATGTGGGAATGAATAATGATAAAAATACTGGAAAGGGAGTGAAGGCCAAGTTATAAAAGGCTTTAAAAGACAAACAGAGGATTTTATATTTGATCTTAGAGGTAATATGGCACCACTGGAACTTATTAAATAGTAGAGTGACATGGTCTGATTTCTGCTTTAGGGAGATCAATTTGATTTCTGCAGAGCTGGAGGATGGAATAGAGTGGGAATGTCCTGAGACAGAGAGACCAACCAGAAGGCTATTGCAATAATCTAGGCAATAAATGAGGAAGGACTGCATTGTAGTAGTGATAGTGTCAAAGGAGAGAAAGGGGTGAGGGGGACATACATGAGAGATGTTATAAAGATAGACTAGATGGGACTTGGCAATGAATTGGATATGGGGGATGCAAAACAGTGAAGAGCTAAGGATAACAGCAAGGTATCAAGCTTGGATGACTGGGAATAAAATGGTACCCTTGAGAGAAATAAGAAAATTAAGAATAGAGGCAGGCTTGAGGAGCAAGATAATGATGCAAGTTTTGGACATGTTGAGTTTATGATGTCTATAGGACATCCAAATTTAGACATCAAACAGGAAGTTGGAGATACAAGAGTGGTAGCACGTAGCATCCTGTAGCATTAGTATGGAGATCACCAAATGAAATGGTTTAGAGGAGAAAAAAAAGCCAGAACAGATCCTTGGAAGATACCCACAGTTGGTGGGCACGATCTGGATGAAGATCCAGCAAAGTCAGCTGAGAAGTAGTCAGACAGGTAGCAAGAGAAGCAGGAGAGAATAGTGGCATGAAAACCTAGAGGAAAAAAAGTATGTAGGAGAAGAGGGTCATAAGCAGTATCAAAGGCTAAAGAAAGATTTTTTAAAAGGATGAGGATTAGGTAAAGGTCATTATATTTGGCAATTAAGAAATCACTGGTAGGTAAATTTGGAGAGAGCAGTTCAGTTGAATGAATAGACTGGGAGCCAGTCTGCAGAGAGTTAAGAAAAGAATGAAAGGAAAGAAGAGGAGGCACCAATTTTAAATGACCTTTTCACAATTCAACTACAAAAGGGAAGAAAGAGATGGGATGATAGGAAATGGGGATCGCCTGACCAAGTGAGGAGGAACTCTGCTGGAGAAAGAAAGCTTGAGCTGCATGAGGAAGTAGAAATGCCATTTTAAAAAGTAGAGATGGGTGGGGCAGCTAGCCGACCCAGTGAATACAGCACTGGCCCTGGAGTCAGCAGGATCTGAGTTCAAATTTGATTTCAGACATTTAATACTAAGTGTGACCTTGGGCAAGTCATTTAACCCCAATTGCCCTGCCTTCCCCCCTCAAAAAAAAAGACTTAAAAAAAAATAGAGATGGGGAAAGTAGCTTTTCTTTTTACCCCCAGTGCTTAGCACAATGCCTGGAACTTAATGGGTACTTAATAAATGTTTGTTGACAACACAAAGCACTTCTTCCTTATAATTAAAAGTGAATTTATTATGTGCCAATCACTACAGTGAGTACTAAGGATACAGATACAAAAGCAAAAATAGTCCCTCCCCCCCCCTTCAAGAAATTTACATTCTTATAGGGAGAGTTAACACAAGGGGAGAAATGGCAGGCAGCCAGGGAGGGGAAAAGTCCTGAAAATTAGAGAGTCGGTCCAGCACTCCAAGGGCTGCACCATCAACTGTCTCTGGTGTACATGCCATACATGCATATAGAAGTAAATTGTAAAGTTGTAACTTATTCATGAATAATGGCAAAATTGATTTGATGATGATTCCAAAACTGGAGGTGCTCATGCATACTTTTGCTGGTTAGTGGTTGGCTAGCCTGTTGTTGGGATGGCTGAAGAATAATATTTGACATGAAGCAAAGCTGAGGCTTTCCGGAAATAACAGAGGTACCAAGGGTACCAAGAGAAGTACCCACCAGTTAGGATATTGGGACTCCAGGGGTGAATGTTTCAGAGAGAAAAGGGTTAAAAGACACCAGACCAGGGTCTTTAGTGTAGATGGCAGATCTTTTGGAATGATGTTATGGGAATCTGAAGATCTTCCCTGCCCCTAGGCCCTTTGCTGAAGTGGCTACGTGACTCTGAGGACCCTTGGATATTTGAAAGTATACTCTGTTCCCTAATAGGCTGAATGTGGTCACGTGGAGCCTGTGGCGCA
>CM053588.1:94667683-94707718 GCA_028646515.1 Pseudochirops corinnae | reverse complement strand
GGTCAGGATACTGAGGCAGTGAGGAAGTCATTGTTTCTCAAAGGGAAACAAACAAACAAACCCCCAAAGCCCAAGTGTAGAAATGCTGTAGAAAACCAAGAGGCGACTAGAGAAATCCCGGTGAGGCCCAGCAGGGTACAGTGTGGTAGAGGAGTCCAGTGAAGATCAGCCGGAAGGAAGATGGGTCCAGATGGGGTCCCGGAGGAAGGGAAGGGGTGGGGGAGACTGGGGTGTTCCTGAGGGAGGTTGGGGTATACCTGAAGGAGGCAGGGGAGGGGTGGGAGAAGCAGAGGAGGCAAAGGAGGGGCAGGGGATACTGGGGAGTTCCTGAGGGAGGTTTAGGGGGCAGGACCAGGGGGAATGGGGGCAGCTGCTCACAGGATCGTGCAGCGCCTGGACCCACAACCCTGATCCGGTTCAGGATAGGGGAGGCGTTTGAGCGCCTCGACCTGGGACCGCCGGATCTCTCGGACCAGCATCTCAAAGGCCTGCTCCACGCCCTTCCAGGTCTTGGCCAAGGCCTCCACAAAGGGGACCTTGAAGCTCTTGGCCGTTTCCTGGCCCAGTGCCGGGGTCACCAGGCCGTCGGTCAGGTCGGTCTTATTGGCCACGAGGACGAAGGGAACACGGTCAGTGTCCTTGACTCTGTGCAGCTGGTCACGGAAGATGTGCACATCCACAAAGGACTTGACATCATCTACCGCATAGACGCAGAGAAAGCCCTCCCCCCAGCGCATGAACTTCTGGCGCTGGATCTGGTGCTCCTCGTTGCCCGTGGTGTCCAGGATGTCCAGCTGGCAGGCCTCACCATCCACCAGCGTCCGGGTTTGGAGTGTTAGGAGTCTTAGATGGTGGGGTCGCAGTTGAGAACAAAGCATTCCTTCACTAGCTGGATGGTCAGCGTGCTCTTGCCCACGCTAGAGCTGCCCATCACCACCAATCCGTAGAGCATCTTGCCTCTGCCCCGGCTGGTTACCCTTCCCGAGTTGGACATGGAGCTGAACAAGAAGGCTCACCAGAGGCCGGAGGCCTTCAGGGATATGGAGGACGCGAGGGAGAGAGAGCAGAGTCTTGGGAGTGGAGGGGCAGCTGCCCCCAGACTCCCACGATCCAAGGGCGAGAAGCCAGAAGAGTTATTTTTAAAAAGAGTTGGTACTAAACAACCCTCACAACTGTATGCTTGCAACGACATACTTGTTCCCTGGGGAAAGGGGACTCAAGCTTAAACAATATATGTGAAAAAAGGGCAACTCATAGCCCTTGGTTGCTGGAACTCCTTTTCTCCCTTCTGAGAACCCTCATGAAATTCTTCATTCTCTGCTGGGCTCCAAGAACTGGTGCCCTTGTAGAGTGTCCTCGAAATTTCCTTTCATGCGTCTCCATGTGTCTATCTTGCCCTTGGACCACTGCTGCTCCTTGGATTTTGCTACTGACCCCAATGGGAAGTCTATATCTACTGAGATTTCGAAGTTCACAGAATCATTCTGTGGTCACTTGGGGTTAAAGGGAGGAGACAGATTCTTTCCTTATCCTTCTCACCCTCTCCTACAAGTGATTCACTCTCAGGGGCTTGGTTGGAGCCATGGCAGCAGTCTGCTATTGGAATGCTGCATTCTGAACCTGCTTGCTGTTTGATTCAAAGACACATAAGGTCTAACTGTTTTTCTTCAACAAACCTCAAGACATTTCTTAAGTGGTATCATCTGTTTTCATTCAAGCTATACCTAGTTTTCAAATTTGATTATTTTAGTAAAATAGTCTAGGAATTGTTCATACCTAATGATTACTTTTGATTGATTGACTGGCTTTATAACTTAATCCAAGAGGTGTTCTCACTTGATAGAAACCTTAAGTGTAGAGCATATTGTGTCTAGGGATTTGTGATACTCCTTTTACAAGAGAATAAATGTTAGCATATGGCACAGTGTTGAAAAAAAGAGTGTCAATAATCCTAAAACTCAGAATAACCACAGACAGTTGAAGGAAATGAATCACAAAAAAAAAAAAAGAAAAAGAAAAAAATAGGATGCATTAGCTATATTTGAGAAAGAGGAGGCTCAAAGAAGGCATAGGACTTCTACTTAGTATGAATCAGAACTGTTCAATTTGTATCTTGTTCATTAAGAAAAACTATCTTTGCACTGGAAATGACGATACAAATGGCTGTAGTTTATCCTTCATTTTTTAAGAGGATCAATGACATCATGAGAGTCATGCTTGAATTTAAGTGAGGCAAAGTCATCAGTTGCACTCTCTCTTCCAAAGTCATGAAGTCCTGTGGCAAGACAAGAGTCAGGATGATTGGCAAGGGCCTGGGATGAAGTGGATGACCTTGGCATCTTCAATATCTGACCAAGCTCTAAATGTTCCAATGACCATTGGAACAAATTGTTCTCATTTGCCCATTCCACCAGGGGAGGTCTTCACAAACAGCTAATAGGGAGTTGATACTTGATAAAAATAAGGAGAACCTCGATGCTCTTGATAAATTCAAATAACCTAGCATAAATGAACTATATCCCCAGGTAGTGAAAGAACTGACAGATGTGGTGGCAGCACCACTCTCAGTAATATTTTAAAAATTGTGGAAAATGAGAAAGGTACTACATGATTGGAGAAGGACAAATGCTATTTTTTGTTTATTGATTTTTTTTTTTTAAGGAAAAGCAGAAAACTATAGGCCCCCAAGCTTGACCTCGATTCTTGGGAAAATTACAGAATGGATCATTAAAGAGATGGTTAGTGAACATTTAGAAAAGGTAGCAGTGATTAAAAAGAGCAAGTCATGCCAGACTAACCTTCTTTCTTTTTTTTTTTTTAACAGTTATTAAACTGGTACATGAGAGGTATGCTATATAGTATACCAAGCTTTTAGGAAAGATTTTATAAAGTATTTGATGCCATTGGAGAATATGGAGAGATGTAGATTAGACCAGTGTTTTCAAATTCAAGTGAAAATGAGAGTCACTAATTTGTTTCTAAGGATCCCTTCAGGCCACATATCAACTTAGATTTGCAATGAAATATTATCTATGTTTTATCATATTATGATTTATTTTGTTAAATATTTCCCAATTATATTTTATTCTGATTTGCTGCATATAGCCAGTGGGCCATAGTGAAGAGAGACACCCCTGGACTAGATAAATATTGGTTGAATGATAAGACTCAAAAATGAGTTGTTAATGGTTCAATGTCACCAAGGCAGGAAGTTTCCAGTGGAGTACCCCAGGGATCTACTCTTGGTTACGTACTATTTATCAATGACTTAAATAAAGACATATTAAATCTGCAGAAGAAATCAAACTGGAAAGTAAAGAAAATACAGTGGGTGACAATATCGGATCCAAAAAAAAAAAAGATCTTGACAAGGCTAAATCACTGGGATGAATTTTAAAAGATGAAAATCAATAAGGATAAGTATAATTTTATACTCAGATTCAAAAAGTCAATTTCACAATGACAGAATGAGGGAGTCATAGTCAGACAACAATTTATTTTCTGAAAAAGATCTGGGAGTTTTAGTAGACTATGAATTCTAAATAAGCCAGCATGCAATATGGTAGCCAAAAAAACCTACTACCATCTTAGACTTATTAAAAAAGGAATAGCTTCCTACCAAATACATTTGAGGTATTATATTTAGGTCTTGGCATTACAGAAGGATATTGATAAGTAACCAGCTGGTTCAGTGAATAGAGTGCTAGGCTTGCAGTCAGGAAGAACTGAGTTCAAATTCAAAGTTTGAGACAAGTTATGTATCTTGAGCACATCAAACTATTTGCCTCAGTTTCTTCAACTGTAAAATTGGGGTAATAGTAGCACCTATACCCCAGAGTTGTTGTGACAATCAATGAAAATATCTATAAAGCACTTGACACAGTCCCTGTCATATGGTAGGTGCTGTATAAATGGTAGCTATCAATATTATCTAAAGAGTGTCCAGAGGAGGGCAACCGGTATGGTGAAGGGCCTTGAGTCCCTCTTATATTAGGATAGGTTGATGAAATGGGATATATTTAGCCTGGAGAAAAGAAGAGTTAGAGAGGTTATGAGTGGCTCCTTTAATCATTTGAAGGATTTTCATATTGAATAGGGATTAGATTTGTCCTATTTGTCCCCAGAGAACAGAACTAGGGGCAATGGGTGGGATTTGCGAAGAAACAAATTTAGAATTGTAGTTAGAAAAAGCCTCCTAACAATGAGATGGGATGGGCTACATTGGTGGATGCTCTCTCTCTTCAGAGTTCTTCAATTAGGGGCTAGTGACCATTTGTCAGGTATGTTATCATGGATATTTCTTTGGTGTATGGATCAGTTTAGATGGGTGCTCAGGTCTTTTCCAACTAACTACCAGACTCTGTGATACTCTGCAAAGTGTATTTTGGGAAATAAACTAACATTGAGTTGGGTCTACAAGTGAAGTATTTAGACTGTAAAAATTCAATCATCAAGAATGGAATTCTGTCCTGGAGATAATATGTGACCCCTCAAAGAATATTCAAAAAAATCAAAGGCTTGTTGTTGATTAGTTTATTTTTAATTTGAGAAAAATGTCTTGCCAATTTCACAGATGAGCTTTATTGTACAGCTTTTAAAGTGCACTGAATTCTCTTGTTCTGAAAGAGATAATAAGTGGGATGACCTCACTTTATCAATATGTTGTTTACATAACTGTGAAGTTGTAGTGGTTTGTGCCTGGGTTGGGCCTCCCTGGATCTGTGCCCAGTGCCTGCTTCATTTCACCATTTTTTTTTCTTCTTGTCTTCTTGAAATTGTGCCACACTACTACAAAGGGCAACTTTTCATTGCCTGAATAATCCATAAACAAATCTGTTACATGTGCCACTCATTTTGTGGGAAGGACTACCAAATATCTAGAGAATCTCCCCTTTTATGTCAGGGAACAAATCTACACAGACCAGGAAATCTTATCAAATAATTATCAAAAAAAAGCTAAATTCCTATGTGTGCCGAGAAAGCATCCTTGGATAAGATCAGTCCCACTGTGGATCACAGTAGGGCAGAGAGAGAGAGAGAGAGAGAGAGAGAGAGAGAGAGAGAGAGAGAGAGAGAGAGAGAGAGAGAGAGAGAGAAACAGCTTTAGCCATTTAGGCTTTAGTTACTTCAAATCAATATATTAACAATTTTGACCTTTCCCTGGATTTCCCAGGGAAAGGGAAGATAATATAGGGAGGATGATGTGTTATAGTATTCAGTACTCAAATAGGAAATCATAGCTGATGAATGCATGATTTTTTTGAGATGGTTAATCTTGTACTTATCATGTAAGGAAAGAAATATATGAAAGATCTATTATTTCATCAGTATGGGGTCTTCCTGGTGTGGACATTCCCCCTCACCACTGCCAGCACCCTGGTGATGACCCTCATCACCTCCTGCCTAGACTATGACAACAGCCTTTTGGTTGGTCTCCCTCCTTCAAGTCTTTCCCCACAACAGTCCATCTTCTACTCACCTGTTAGAGATCTTTCTAAAGTCAGGTCTGACCATGTCACCTCAGTATTCAAGAAGCTCCAGTGGCTCCCCATCACTGTAGGAGCAGATATAAAAGTTTCTCATTGCCTTTTAAAGTCCTTCACAGGCTGGCCCATTCCTACCTTTACAATCATCTTAAAATTTTCTTCCCTCCGTGTATTCTGTGATCCAGTGACAATGGCTTCCTTGCTGTTCCTCACACGAAATATTCTACCTGATTGTCCCCATGCTTCTCAACTCTGTCTACTGGATCTCCTGGCTTCCTTCAAGTCCTAGCTAAAATCCCACTTTCTACTAAAAGGCTTTCCCAATCTCCCTTAATACTAGTGCTTTCCTTCTCTGATTATCTCCAGTCTATCCTGCATATATTTCACTATACACAATTATTTGCATATTGTCTCCATCATTGGACTGTGAGCTCCTTGAGAGGAGGGACTGGTGGGGATTCTTGCTTTGTCTTGGTTTGGTTTTTTACTTTCTTCGTATCCCTAGCACTTTAGCACAGTTGCCTGGTATATAGTAGGTGCTAAATAAACCCTTGTTGACTTGGCTTGTAACTATTTTCTCTTTCATTTGAGGAAAATATAAAGAGAAAGCCCCTCCTTATTTCAATACCTAAAGAAACTACTCTGGTGGCACAGTGGATAGAGCACTGGCTTTGGAGTCAGGAGGACCTAAATTCAAATCCAACCTCAGACACTTGACACTTACTAGCTGTGTGACCCTGGGCAAGTCACTTAACCCCAACTGCCTCAACCCCCACCCCACCCCAAAAAAGAAACTACCCTTTGACCCAGTGATTCCATTATTAAGCATATACCCCTGAGGTCAAAGAGAAAAGAAAATATTCATAGCAGAACTTTTTGTGATGTCAAAAAAACTGTCAGTAAAGTGGGTACCCATTGATTGAGGGATGAGTGAACATAAATGAATGCAGTATAAAATTTTAATGGTCATCATGTTCAAGTTCCCCATTTTAGGGATGAAAAAGCTCAGAACCAGAAGAGCTACATGACTTACTCTGGCTCACGTGAATAAGAAGTAGCAGAGTTGGGAGTCATACCCAGGTCCTCTGACTACAAACCCCAGGCTCATTCTACCACTATTGCATTGTAAGAAATGATTAAAATGAATTCAGAGATACCTGGAAGATTCATATAAATTGATGTAGAGTGAAGTAAGCAGAACTGGAGAACGATATGCAAAATGACTATAAAAATGTAAATGAAAACAATGCTAAAAAAAAAAAAGCATCTGAATTCTGATTTATTGCAATGATTACCCCTGGCCCTAGAGAAAAAAATGGTAAAATATACCACCCTCCTTTTGGTAAAGAGCTAGAAGACAATGGAAGCAAAATAATACATAAGCAGTAAGTTGCAACCATTTATCAACTAGTTTTGCTTAACTATTTTTCTTTTTACAGCAGAGGGGTCAGTGTGGGGGTGGGGAGGGCAGTAACCAGGAAATAACCATAGTGTAAAAACAAAAGACAACAACACAACTTGTTAAACTATTCCAAGGACCCATGTTTCATTAACAGGGTTACTCCTGCTATGACTGAAATGTCTACCCTAGGATGGTCTTCAAAAGCTATTGTGTCAGAAAAATGTGTCAGCCAGTGACCAAACTCATCATGAGGTTATATGCACTAGCTAGGCTAGTTCTGGGATAACAGGCCTACAGTCTACCATGTTGAATCCCTTCTACTCTGATGCAATGGAGCATATACTCCATTGACTTGGATTTCAAGGAGTCTGTACCATAGCAGAGTAAAACTTTAGTGGAGAAGGACTTTAATACTGCAGTAGTTGAAAAGATATGATACAATGAAGGCATTCCCTCAATTGGCAATTCCTGACCCCCCCCCCCCATCTTAACTGATGGTCTTCATGGGTTTCTGTGGCCCTTCACATTAATTCCAAACTTTAGAATGACCTCTATGAACTTAGCTTGACTGGTCCCCTGACCACAGACACAGAGTCCAATGTTGGTTCATTAATTGAAGCCTTTCCAGCTTGTTAGGAATATCTAAGTACATACTCCCTCTGCATAGCCTTTCACCCCAAGATCACTTTCTAGCAATAATGAACATCCTTCAAGAAAGAATGATTCTTCTTTTCCCCTTTTGTTTTCTTTAAGGCAGAATTGGAAAGTTGTAGCAATACTTCTGAAATAACGAAGTAATCTTAGAGTTCTAGTTTAAGGAAAATCCATAAAGTCAGCTCTACTTAAAGCAAATCCCTACCTGTTATTGTTGGTTTTGGTACTCGTCTCTTGCTCTAGATGTGACCTTCTTTCCCACTCATCAAGTTTCTAGATTCCTAGAGCAAGGTAAAGAGATTTCTAGCCCAGCAACCAGACTTTCTAGTCATGGTTCTAACACCAACCAGACTGTGTGACTTGGATAAATCACTAACCCACTCAGGCCCTCAGTTTCCTCATCTGTACAAGGAAGGTGGTTGAACTAAATAATCTTTCTAAGGTCCCTTCCAGCTCTATGATTCTATTACTTGACCCTAGTTCTAAGGTCCTTCTTAAGTTCTCGCATGCTAAGTCATAGCCAGACTATCCCTTAAGAGAAAAATTTATGGCTCAATGGTTAGCCTTTTGGATCTAAAATCAAGGACTCCTTAGTATCAAGTTCTGGCATCAACTTTTCTCCCAGCGGGTTCATAAATTCTGCCTCAGTTTGCCCATCCCATTTTAACAGATTTCATGTATGCAATGAAGCCTCAGATTTGTCAACTTCACATAAAATGAGTTTTCTAGCCCTCAAAAAGAGAGTCAGGAGGGCCAATGGTCAGCTTTTCTGAAGTGCTCTGAAAGTGACGCAAACATGGGATTATTCTTGTGGTTTTCCTAAGCTATTTGCCTCAGTCAACATGAGCCATGTGACTGTGTTTGAAATGGAACAGGTAATTGCTTTGAAAGAGCAGGAAGCAAATGACTTTGATAGGCACAGGCCCTGCTTTATACCTGGGCTAGTTTTCATTATTGAAAGCTTAATAGAATACATATACTAGTCATGCCTGGAGACAAGTTCATAGTACCCTTTGAAAAATGTCTACCCTCCTATAAGTCTGGCCACCACCGAGGCAAAGAGAAACACAGTTCTGCTGCCTAAACTACTGGTGTCAAATTCAAATATTTTTATTTATTTTGTGAAACATTTCCCAGTTGCATTATAATCTGGCTCAGGAACAGGCACTATATCTGATGTATCTTGTCCACACAATGCCAACACTGGGGAAATCCAAGAGAAGCTACTCTGTCTTCAGAATACAATGCAATTCAGTTCAACAAACAACAATTTATTAATCACCTAGTGTGGACCATGCATTTTGCTAAGTACTGCAGATACAGAGACACAAATGAAGCAACCCATTCTCGAATGGAGCTTACATTCTATGGGGAGGGCAGTAACCAGGAAATAACCATAGTGTAGAAACAAAAGGCAACAACACAACTTGTTAAACTATTCCAAGGACCCATGTTTCATTAACAGGGTTACTCCTGCTATGACTGAAATGTCTACCCTAGGATGGTCTTCAAAAGCTATTGTGTATATATAAGTAGGGTATAGTAATAAGTATATTATAAGTATAATAGTAATAAGTATATTGTAATAAGTATATAGGTATAGTATAAGTATAGTAAGAGAAAAAGTATAAGTATACAATAATAAGTATAGTAAGAGAAAAATTCAGGACAGAGAAACTACTAACAACTGGAGACAGAGGAAAACTTCAGAGAGGAGGTAGCATCTGAGTTGAACCTTGAAGAAAGATAAAGATTTAAATAGACAGGGATGGAAAAGATAAGAATTATCAGCATGGAGAGTGGCTTGTGGTAAGAGTTGTCAAAGTGGGGTCCATGAACTTGGATGGGAAAAAAATGTATCTTTATTTTCACTAACTAAAATTTAATATTTCCTTCAATTATTTAAATTAGTCTGAGAAGGGATCAAAAGGGTCTATGACATAAAATAGGTTTAGACCCATGATCTTTGGGAATGCAAAGAGGTAAGAGATGGAATAGTGAGTTTAGGGAAGGGTTAATAACCTGCTTTAGCTGGAATGGTAATCTGTGCATAGATAACACATTATTTTAGATTCTGGGAATACAAAAATAAAGCATTATACATCATACTTGCATTCAAGAAGTTTGCCATCTACTGGACTCGGGTATACAACATGTATACAGACAAGTATAGTAAAAGGTGGGGTGTTCTAGGGACAAACAAGATGCCTCTCCTTTAACTAAACTAAAAACTGATTACAAATTGACTTGACTGGCATGGCTTATGGACCTCCTAGCTCCTTTCTCTATTCATTTTCTCTTTTGATTCTATCCTATTCTGAGAGGCCCATTCCAAAACCTCTTTTTTTTTTTTTCAAATCTTATTTTCCCCCTTGAATTCCCTTCAAATTAAATGTATGGTGGTTCTCAACCTGTCTAATGCTACGACCCTTTAATACTCGTATGTGGGCGTATCTGCATGTGTGCAGACCCACCTGGAGACAGATAGAGAAGTGATGTCTTGGTTCCTAAGACCACTGAAAATATGTGTTTTCCAATGGTCTTAGGCGACCCCTGTGACCCCTGTGAAAGGGTCATTCAACCCCCAGATGGGTCGCGACCCACAGGTTGAGAGCAACTGAATTAAAACAGCTCTGAGGTACCACCTCACCCCTATCAGATTGACTAACATGCCGAAAAAGGAAAACGATAAATGGTAGAGAGGATGTAGGAAATTTGGGGCACTAATACACTATTGGTGGAGTTATAAACTGATCCAACCATTCTGGAGAACAATTTGGAGCTATGCCCAAAGGGCAACCAAACTGTGCATACCCTTTGATCCAGCAATACCACTACTAGGTCTGTATCCCAAAGAGATCATAAAAAAGGGAAAAGGACCTGCATGTACAAAAATATTCATAGTAGTCCTTTTTGTGGTAGCAAAACATTGGAAATTGGGGGGATGCCCATCAATTGGAGAACAGCTGAACAAGTTGTGGTATATGGATGTAATGGAATACTATTATGCAATAAGAAATGATGAGCAGATTTCAGAAAAGCCTGGAAAGACTTGTACAAACTGATGCAAAATGAAATGAACAGAACCAGGAAAATACTGTACACACTATCAGCAACATTGTGTGATAATCAACTATGAATGACTTAGCTCTTCTCAACAACACAATGATCCGAGGTAAGTACAAAGGACCCATGATGGAAAATAGTATCCACATCCAAATAAAGAACTGATGGACTCTGGATCCAGATCAAAGTGTACTTTTTTCACTTTATTTTTTTCTTGTTTTTTTCCCCTTTTGATCTGTTTTTTCTTTCACAACTGTGACTAATATGGAAATATGTTTTATATAATTGCACATATACAACCTATAATTGCCTACAAATTGCCTACCATTTTAAGAAGAGGGAAGGGAAGGGAGGAAGGGAGAAAAATCTGGAGCTCAAAATCTTGTAAAAATGAATGCTAAAAATTGTTTTGACATATAGTTGGGGAAAAATTAAATACTATTTAAAAAAAAAAACACAGACAACAAACAGTACCCCCAGACTATTCTCTAAGACTATAAGTTGCAGAAAAGGTACTGGCTAACCTACTTTGGTAGAGGACATTTCTTTATCTTGGATTTCTCTATACCAGGGAAACCACAGGTCTAATCCACAGGCCAAATTCCTCAGAAAATCTCATATGGGAAAAAAAAAAAAAGTACAACCAGCCCTAAGAGGAAATGAGCTATGTCCATACCTATCTGGAAAGAAAAGTTGGTACATACTGAAAGAAAGAATTAAGGTGATAGTATAAGCAGTAAATAGGGCAACTGGCTTCTAGATCTTGGCAGAGTCAACAGAACTAGACACAGAGTAGAAGGACAGAAGTTGGGGTCAGCTAGGAGCAGTTCCTCATTCCCATCTGCACTATCCTAGCACACTATCCTAGTGTGATAAGGGCACTGAAGCCAAACTTTAGAGGATAGGATTCAAAAGTGGGAAATGCCAAAAACATGATGTGGTCCAAAGGTGTCAAACATTCAGCAGACTTGGAACATTCCCAAGTGGTCCCAAATCAGACTAAAATTTAATGGTGAAATATTTAACAAATAAGTAAAAATACAATAAAACACAGATAATATAAATGAAGATACAGTTCACCAGGATTCATTTCTATTTGAGTGGGATACCACTGATCTAATCCAACAGCCTCTAAAGCTAGGTAGCCCAGAGGCTAGAGGGCTAGGTCTGAAGTCAGGGAGTACTGAGTTCAAATTCAGCCTCAGATACTTATTAACTGCATAACTGGGTAAGTCATTTAGCCTCTGTCTCCCTTAGTCTCCCCACCTGTAAAATGAGGATTATAAAAGCACCTACTTCCCAGGGTTTTTGTGAGGATTAAATGAGATAATATTTTTAAAGTGCTTAGCCTTAGTACAATGCCTGGTATATTTAATAAATGTTTGCTTCTTTCCTTCCTTCTTTCTTTCCTTCCTTTCTTTACATTTTCTTTCCACCCTTCCTCCCTTCCTTCTCTCCTTCCTTTCTTTCTATGGATGAAAGAATAGAGGCTCAGAAAAGGAAAATTATTAGATTCTTAGATACCTTAGAGCAGTGGTTCTCAACCTTCCTAATGCCTCGACCCTTTAATACAGTTCCTCATGTGGTGGTGACCCCCAACCATAAAATTATTTTCGTTGCTACTTCATAACTGTAATTTTGCTACTGTTATGAATCTATCTGATATGCAGGATGTATTTTCATTGTTACAAATTGAACATAACCCACAAGTTGAGAACCGCTGCCTTAGAGGTAGAATTTGAACCCAGCACTCACTATTCCCACCGTACCACTTCACTAGAGTGTACAAAATATCCATGTTTCTTCTGTCTTCACAATTTAGTCCTGACCTGGTCTCAAGTAAGAGTCAGCTCTTCATAGTTTTGTGATGGTATCAAGCAAAAATAATTTCTCTAAGATCCTACAGACCCATTTAAATGGATGTGTGTGTGTGTGTGTGTGTGTGTGTGTGTGTGTGAAGGGGTGTCATAGAGAGACAGCAATTCAGGATCTCACTGTCTAGCAGAACAGGTCAGAATGTAGTGAAACTATGCAGCTTGGTAAATAACTACTCAGATGAAATAATAAAAAGTGTCAATGAAATGCATTCACAGTTTGACTACTGATAAGTCTTTTAGGGTTGTAAATAAGAAGAGAATAAGTTATGCCTTTGTGTGATCAGGATCAGTGAAGATAATGAGGCCTGCCTGGGACTGAATCTGCAACCTTGAGATGTAAGAGGAGAATAGCAAAGAGCCTGAAAAATGAAGATCAAAGTTCAGTTTCAGTTTGGAAAATATTAAGCCACCAGTGAACAGATTTGATGAGGTTAGTGAGCATCGTAGGTCACAGTGGAATGTAAGTTCCTTGAGGGCAGGGCCTGTGCTGATTTTTGTATGTGTCCCCCTATTGCCCATCACAGTCCCAACTGCATAGTGATGCTTTAAGAAATGCTTGTTGGTTGATTAATTTTTAACAGTCAGCCAATTATATTAAATGGTTCAATATTTAATTAATATAAATTATTTATGTAATAGCTTCTTAATGAAATATAAATTTAAAATAATCCTGAGTTTATTTAAATAACATTTCATTGATGTTAAATATTAAGTGTTTATTAATTCAATAAGTACTTATTAACCATATGTGCCGTGTTTGTGGATAGATTGCCTGAGGTCTGTATTTTGCAGTGATGAGAACATAGAACCGTTGGAATATTGATTGTAGAATCATAGCTCTAGTGTCTAGGAAGGGACCTTAGAGGCCTCCTAAGACAACACTCTCATTTTAAATATGAGGAAACTGGGGCCCAAGCAGGTTCAGTGCCTTCCTCAAGGTCATACAAGTAGTGTAATTTCTCAGATTTGAATTGGAGTCCAGTCTTCTTTTTACTGTAATACACACTAGATATTAGAATAAGTTCAATACTCTGCTAGCAGCTTGGAATATGGTGATGAAATAAGGCCGGCTCCCTCCCCTCAGGTAGCTTACTATTTAATTCTCAGTGTATGTATGCACATCATGAAAACGTCTTTTAAAAAGGGAAGGGGGGGGGGGGGCTAGGTGGTGCAGTAAATAGAGCACTGGCCCTAGAGTCAGGAAGACCTGAGTTCGAATGCAGCCTCAGATACTTAACACTTACTAGCCATGTGACCTTGGGCAAGTCACTTAACCCCAATTGCCCTGCATTCCCCCCTCAAAAAAAAAAGAAAAAGCATAATCAAATACCATAACTTAGAGTGGCTAAGTGGTGCAGTGGATAGAGCACCAGCCCTGCAGTCAAGAGGACCTGAGTTCAAATTTGGCCTCAGACACTTAACATTTACTAGCTCTGTGATCTTGGGCAAGTCACTTAACCCCAATTGCCCTGCCTTCCCCCCTGCAAAGAGAGAGAGAGAGAGGAAAGAAGAAGAAGGTAAGAAAGAACAAACATTATAGATAAATACAAACTAAAAATTAAAGGTATAGGATGTTGTTGGTTTTTTTTCCCCTCCAAAGAATTTTTCCTAAAAAAGAAAAAAACAATAAAAGACTTTGGTGTTTGTAGGATTTCTTGAAAGAAAAACGATATTATCCAAGGGGCTCATATAAAGCTATCAGGAGTTGGCTTATTAAAAGTTCACTTTGTAGGCAAGTGGCATCTTGGGTTCCCCTTAATTTAAAGAAGGAATAATGAATTCCTTTTTTTTTCTTTTGGTTGTTTTTGATCATAAGATTCAATAACCAAGTGGGAGTGTAGCAGAGTAGCCCAGTGCTGGCCTCTGGGGAATTTTCAGTCTTGACCAGAGAAAATGAGAAACACACATTTATTTCACAATGCTTCTAATTTTTCACTTGAAAACGGTGCCCACGGTGTACAGGAAATTGCTAGCGGGCAAAGCCTGTTTTTCTTCTTGATAACTTCATATTACTGTATATATTCCTTTAAGGAGGACTATTGCAGCCCTCTCTCTAAATGAAGATCTTGCATTTTCTCTGAATACAAAATGTACCTATGTGAAAATATTGATGGGTAGCCACAGGCATATATTATAATTCCAACCTAATCAGAGATTAGGCTCACCATGTTTAGATTTCCAAGCTCTTTAAAATGAATACAGTGGATGATGATTTTTTAAAATGAAACAATGGAGAATGTATAACATTTTGTATGAACATCAATCCTTTTATTAAGAACCAGATGGGATTAGAACCAAATCAGGGGTGTTCCTGTGCAAGCTCCAGTGTATACATGTAGGTAGGAAGGAGCAGTGGTTATTTTGAGGACAGTCTTTATTATCTCTTGTTATAGCTTTTTTTTTTTATAAAGGTAGACTTTTATAGAATGCTAGAGCTGGCAGAGACTTAAGAGACCATTTAGTTCAACTCCTTCCATTTACACATAAGGAAACTGAGGCCTAAAGAAGGGAAATGACTTTTCTATGACCACACAAGTAACTAATGGCAGAGTAAAGCAGGAGCCCAAATTTCCTGACTCCCGGCCCAATATGCTTTTTTAATACCACTCTAACAAATGATGTTTGCTATCCACAAATAAATCAAAAAGCATTTATTAAATATCTCTTGTTGTTGTTCAGTCGTCTTAGTCACGTCCAACTCTTTGTGACCCCATTTGGGGTTTTCTTGGCAAAGATCCTGGAATGGTTTGCCATTTCCTTCTTCAACTCATTTTATAGATGAGGAAACTGAGGCAAGCAGAGTTAGGTGACTTGCCCAGGGTCACACAGCCAGTAAGTATCTGAGGCAGGATTTGAACTCAGGAAAATGAGTCTTCTTGACTCTAGGCCCAGCACTGCATCCACTACACCACCTAGCTGCTCTACTATGCACCTGGCACTATACTGAGCACTGGGGATACAAATAAGAAAAAGTATCTGCCTTCAAAAAGCTTACAATCCAATGGGGAAAGACATTGAAAAGGAAGCTGAAAAGCGGGTGGGGTGCACCATGGGATGCCCTGAGATATTATGTTAATGCAGTGGAAACCAATCAGAGCCTCTGATGTCGAATGAAGAGTTATCTGGGATGTTCTGAGCCCTCTACAGAGGAAGGCTTTGGGAGGAACTTATTGCTCCATCCTCCAATCAGAAGACAGAGGCAGCAGCTGATGGCACCAAAAAGATGCTGGTTATCAAAGCTGAGTCAATCTGAGTGATGATGAGATTTTAGCTGATGAGCCATGATGTTTGTGGAGTCACTGTCAGAACCAAGCAGAGTTATTGATGGAAAGTGAAGAGTTACTTGTAAAGATCTGAAAGGCACGTTCGGCATCAGAGGACCTAACCTTGAATCCTGGCTCTATCACTTGTTGAACAATGAATCAAAGCATCTTTTTATTAAGTATCTCTTATGTGCCAGGTATTATGCTAAGTGCTGGGGATGCAAAAAGGTGGATGAAGTATAATAAGCCTGGAAATGTAGGTAGAAATTAAAGGAGTTTGTACACAAACCTAGAGTCTCTTAGGGATCCACTGGAGTTTTATGAGAAAAGGAGGGACTTTGGTCAGACCTGAGCATCAACAAGCTATTTAACCTCTGTGGGTCTCAATTTCCTCATCTGTAAAATGAAATAGTTAGACTAGATGATCTCTAAGTCTCCCTTCAGATCTAAATGTATAATCCTATGCCTCCATGATATCTGAGACCTGGTTCAGAAAACAGCAGAGATCAGCTTGTCTGGGTTTTGGCTAATGGAAGATGAGCTTTTCCCAGTTGCTGATGGACTGAGGCAAGGTTGCCTGCTTGCTCTCATGCTTGTAGCATGATGTTTTCAGTGCTGCTGTCATATGCCTTCAACAAGGATGAAAACAGCATCAATGAGCTCTGGACTTGGAGTCAGTAGCAATTTGGATTCGAACTTCCCAAATTTCCTCATATAGAAAATGGGGCTAATAATTCACCAAACATTTATGGTGTGATGGAAGAGCATTGGCTCTATAGAAAGAGGATCTGATATCAGATCCTGACACTTAACTACCTATGTGATATTGAGCAAGTCACTTACCCTCTCTGAGCCTCAGTTTCCCCATTTGTAAGTGACCTTTGAAGTTCTTTTCCAGCTCTAGTTCCATAATCCCAAGTGCCTAATGAGTGCAAGGCACTATACAAAGATAAAAAGTATAACAGTACCTGCCCACAAGGAGCTTACAATCTATAAGGTATGGGGTAGGGGTGGGGAAATATATTTATACAAATAAGTAAAATAGCAGGTAATATAAGGAAGGATAATAATACCTGCAGTATTTTATGAGGATCCAATGAAGCCATTTATGCAAAGCACTCTGCAATACTTAGCTACTATATGTCAGTTATTGTGATTATTACTATAATCGATCTTTATGCTCTTTATCACATGAAATCTCTGTGACTTGGCAATTCATTTACCCATCTTTGCCTCATTTTCCCCTTTTGTAAATCATTAATCCCTCCATCTTATCCTACTCCTATTGATACTGATACCTCCTTTCAGATCACATGTAGAATTTTGCTTTACATCTCACCTTTTTGATTTACTTATGTAATATGGTATATGATAATTACAAATATATGTGTCATTATTTAATCTTCTTATCTCTCCCAAGTTCTGAGTGTGACAAATAAAAAACCCAAGAGACAGAGTTTCTGGGTAACTAATAATCAATTTGTGGCTTAGACTACCCAATAATCGATAAATTGATGGTCAGTGGTTTCTCACAGTAACCAAAGACAAAACCAGGGAGAGCCTGAAAGCCTTATATACTTTTGTAAAAGTGAATGCCCAGCAAGTGAAAATCAACCCTGATTGGGGGACATTTAATGAGGAAATGGACTAGAAGTCTTCAGCTCCTCCTGCTGAGAACAGTTGATTACAACAATCTGGACAAGTGAATCTATCTCCATCTGGACCAGACTGGTTGGTTTTCTCCTTCATGAACTGGATCACCCTAAGCTTTAATGGAGGGGTACAAGGGAAGGAGCTCCTTTCCCAGGGTAAGAACTCACACCAAAGCAGATTCTGTTTACACTCTAAGCAGAATTTACCTCCTGTTGGGTGGGGACCCACCCAAGATTGAAGAGCACATTCTTTGAGGGATAGGACAGTCTCATCAATCAGACCTTTCTTGCAGAGACTGATTTTTTACAGGGACTGTAAAATGAGGAAATAAAGGAGAAAAGTCTGGATCCCAAATTAATAACTGGTTATTAATGTAATAGTAAAATAATTTATCTCACTATTACAGTGCTCTGAGAATACAGTAGGTATTTAATGTTTGCTGAATTGCCTGAAAAGCAGTATGTGGTATAGTGAATAGAAGGCTGACTTTGGAATCAAAATGGAAATATGTTCCAATCCTGCCTCAGTCACATACTAGCTCCATGTAAGTCCCTTAGCCCATCAGAGTCCTCAGCAACTTTTTAAATTACAGTTGCCAATCTGCAATGATGGTTGAAATTGTTGTTTAAAAGCAATGGCTAGATATGAGAGGTAGAGAAGTCAAGTAAAGCTCTCCCCAATTCATCTCCCTCTCCAAAAAATATCCCAGCCCATCAATGAGTATCTCTTCAGTTGCTTACTGAATTATGTCATCATGTCCTTTAGAATGTAAGCTTGCTGAGGGTCAGGACTGTTTCATTTTTGTCTTGTATTCCTAGGATTTAACAAAGTGCTTGGATTAAGATGTTTGTTGAATTGAATGCAACAGTGCTTAGCACAGGGCCTAGCACAGGGTAGGAGTTTAATAAATGCTTATTGAAATGTTTACTGACTGAATTGAACATGTTCCATATTTAAATCTAAATATGCTGGGAGAAACAGCAGAGAATCACAGAAGAGTTTTGAGACAAAAGGAACTTCAGAATATAGATGAACAAAACATAGAATATAAACTCTTAGGCCAGATGGAGACATTAAACATAATATGGATCAACTTCCTCCTTTTATAAATAAATAAACTGAACTCTAGAAAGGTTTAACGATATGTCCAAGGTCATACTGCTAGTTAGTGCCAGAACCAGGACTAGACCCTTAACTTGTGTTTTTACCATGCTGGTACCAGTAAGAATATCTTATCAGTCACTAATATGCTTGTGAATAAGTGTATCAGATCCTTTCCCCAAAGCAGACTTTGATGAGAACACTACAGAGAGAGCCTTTTCATGGAATAAATCATCCAACCTGTCTTGGTGATCTTCAGACTTCCAGCCCTTTTGAAATGACTCCAAAAGGCAGCCAGAGGGTGAGGTTCACATATGTACAAACATCTTATAACCCTTCCCTTTATCCTTTCTACACACTTCCTCAGAGTACATGTTTCGTGGTGTCTTTTCTCCTTCATGGTTGCCCTAGGTTTTCATTTTAACCTGAGTTCACCTAGGTACAGTATGGGAAGGGAAGTGAAGAGGTTGAAAACAAAATTGGTCCAGGAATGCCTATTCTGAAGTGACTAAAGAAAATTAGAGGGGGTGGAACATGGCATAAATGCTGTTTAAGTGTGGAGGTGGCACATAGGGGAGACTGCATTGATTATAAACTTCAACAACTTTGCAAGTTTGTCTAAGAGTCATGTGCTACTCTTGCAGAAAAGACTTCACAAGGGCACACTAGGTGTGCCTTAGGCCTCTATGGAGTCAGTCAAAATACTGCAGAAGAATCTTGCTGTTTACCTGTCCCAAAGTCTATTTTCTAAGCAGGAGAAAAAACATTTAAGATGAGCATAAAGTGCTCAAATGAGGAACCTGCAACCAAACTAAGAGATCAGCAAAATTTCCAGTCTGGAAGGTGAGATGGTATCATGGGATCTTCCTAGAGGTGGGAGGAACTTTAGAAGTCAGCTGGTCCCAAACGCTTCATCTTACAGATAAAGAAATTAAGGCCCACACAACAGACAAGACAAAGTCAAACAGATGAGGAATGGTAGAACAGGGATTTGAATCCAGGTCTCATGATTCCCAGACAATTCAACAGATTTTCATTAAGTACTTACTTAGCCCAAAAGGAGTGCCTGGCCAGGCACCTTGCTACTCAACAAACTGTCAGCTAGAAAGCAGGAAGGTTTAGTTAGACTGTTCAGAGCAAGGGGCCAGGCACCACATAAAATAAAAGTTTTAAAACAAATTTTAATCCCAACCTTCCATCGCAGCCTTACAGTCTACAAGATTAAGTCCGTTTATTAATCAGCATTTATTATGTGCCAAGTACAGTACTAATGTCTGAGTATATATGGACAAAAAATAAAACATTCCCTTCCTGCAAGGAGCTTACAAACTAATAGGAAGACATGATGGTACACATGTAACTGTAATACAAGAGCAAATAAAACGGTACGTGAGGTAGCAAGAGACAAGGTCCTTACCAACGGGGCAGTCTGGAGGGCTTCCTGGAGGTGGTGACATATGAGTTGGGCTTTAAGGGATGGGCAGGAATTCAGGGAGGAGAGGGTGGTGGCAAGCGGAATCGTGTGATCTTTTCACGCTGTGCTCAAAGCGAACTGTCAGCAATCACAGAGACTGGGTGCAAAGCCAACTGCACGTGGGGAGGAGGAGGCTCAGAGAAAGTGTGTTTAGATTGTTTAAGTTTTGGAGCATATTGGAGCGGGAAAGGTTTGGTCCTAAGTTCTCTCAGGAGGAAATGGGAAGGGGGTGGCGCAGAGGAGCTGTGAGAAGTTTAGCAAAAGCAGGTGGCACCTGCGAGGGAAGTGTTGCAGGACCGAGCCCTCGCTCCTCCAGCCACCCACGCAGAAGCAACCTTAGGTCCGCCGCGCAGCGGTCGACTTCAGCCTTTCAAGGGACTGAGAAGGAGCAGAGTTGAAAAGAGAAGGAAAGGGGAGGGGGGAAAAGGAGGAGGAGGAAACGGAGATGAAGAGAACGGGGAAAAGACAGGAAAAGGAAGGGAGGAAAGGGGGGAAATTGGGGAAACGGGAAAAACAAGAAGGGAGGAGGGGGAGAGTGGAAGGACGGGAGAAAGGGGAAGAGAAGGCGGAAAGAGGAGGAAAGAAAAGGGAGGGTGGGGAGGAGTAAAGAAGGGGAGGAGAAAAGAAGGGGGGAGGTGAAGGAGGAGGAGCCGGTGGAGGGAAGCCGGCGGACGTTGAGCTACCCCCTGCCCAGCACACGCGAGCACACACATATACACACACACACACACACACACACACACACACACACACACACACACACATACACACATACACACACGAGAGCGCGCGCGTCCTCACTGCCACTACCCACCGGGAGGTGCAGAGATGGGAGCAGCCCACTCACTTCCAGTACCCACACCTGTCTGAGCGCGCCCGGGCGCACGGAGCTGGATCGGGGCGCAGGGATGCGAGGCACTGGGTGAGTATGCTTCTGGCCTTAGGGAGAGGGGAGGTAAGCTGCGGGCGGGCAAGGGGGCAGGCAGGAAGATCTGAGCAGCTTCTAGACTCTACTCCGCTCTGCTCCCCTTCCACACCCACCCCCCGGTTCCTCACAGCCCAACCCCGCGCTCTGCCCTCCCTCGTTCCCTGTCCAAGTGAAGGGCGACGTGAAGCAGGGATTGCGCTCCGCTTGGGAAAGGTTGTTGCCCCAGACCTGCTCCGGGGCCAGGCGGGGCGGGGCAGCTCAGGGAACTAGGGGGCCCACCAGCTGTGAACTGCTGCTGGAAACCGGACAAAGGAAGGGGGTGAGTGCCGCTTGACTGACTGACTGACAGGCAGGCAGGCCGACAGACAGACTGGCGGACACAGACAGACAGACAAATGTCTGGCTGTAAACTGGGGACTCTTCCCCATCACTGCCTCTGTGCTCTCACCCGTCGGCCCATGCCTGGAGGGGCGGTAAGACTGGCGCTGAAGTTGTTACAGCTCCGGAAAGCTTTAAAATGGAATATACAATATCCCATTTCTCACCAGTTAGACAAAGGGGGGAATTCTGTGTGCTTACTTTTTTGTACGGGTGAAGTGGAAACTTGTCCTGAACAGAGACGGAGTGGTCCAGAGTGTAAATGGCTCTGGACTGGGTGACAGGAAGGATATCTGAGATCTAGGCTTCTCTGCCGCTGATTTGTGTGACCTTGGACAAGGCACGGCACACATTTATACACACGTACACACGCACACACATACACACCGCCTCAGTTTCCTCTTCTGTCAAATGAAGGGAGGAGTTTTGGAGTAGATCTTCTCTGAGGCCCCTTCCAGTTCAAACAGTCTAGGATTCAATGAAATATGCAGCAGGATTTGAGAAATAATCCCGAGGATGATCGTTCTGCTTGCGAGCCGAAAAAGACAGCTGACATCAGGGGCATTCTATTGAGGTCAAGGTGTAAGTGGGTGAATGCTTTCAAAAATACACTTTTCTCTCTGATTTTGCTCTCTCTCCCGACTGTGTGTGTGTGTGTGTGTGTGTGTGTATGTGTGTGTGCCCCTGTGTACCT
Source organism: Pseudochirops corinnae (assembly GCA_028646515.1). Classification (NCBI taxonomy): domain Eukaryota; kingdom Metazoa; phylum Chordata; class Mammalia; order Diprotodontia; family Pseudocheiridae; genus Pseudochirops; species Pseudochirops corinnae. The sequence goes on along the minus strand of CM053588.1, from coordinate 94,685,742 downwards.
GTGTGCAAGTGCTTATTTTTACAAAGTGCTGTGGGTCTATGAGTGGAAATTAATGTTTAACTCCCAGGCACAAGATTGTTAACACACCCTAGTAGAAGAAGAAAAGTTGAGGCTTTGGTTTCCTTCCATCAAGAACTCCTGTCAACATATTATCAACAGTTTCTAGAAGCTAAGATTTTTTTTTCCCTTTCGGCTGTAACCATTTCTCATGGGTTGTTAACTTTCAAAGAGAAAGCAGGAGAGCAAAGGGGAAGCAGTGGAGAGAGACTCTAAAAGAGCTGGACATCCTCCTGAAGTTCACTGTTTAGAAATACAAATAGGCTCTGGTCAATTATCTCCTGAGAAAGCAACTGATAAAAATCATGTTTGTTTTATTTCCCATTGGGTGACACCCATGAGACTTTAGAAGCAGCCACCGCAGCTGGTGAAAAGTCTGCCTGCTCATAAAGGAGCAATGTTGATGTATGAGATTGTTGTACCCTGAGGTCCTAGAGCTCAAAAGTGCCTCTGAGCCTTTAAATTCTTGAGAAGGAGATATGGCAGTGTCAGAGTAACCTTTTTAACTTGTAGGGAATAACTATGAGGAAAGAAAAGAACTTGCATTTCTTTTTTCCTGTCAGACTCAGCAGCAGCCCAAAAGCTCACACTGTTCACATAGCTCTTATTAATCATGTATTTTTTTTTAGGGTAGCACTTGTGTACATTTGTCTGTAACAGTACTGACCTTCCCTTCACCTAGTAAGTTCGAAGTGTGAGTTTAAAATAGAGTGTATTTGTCAGGCAAGGGGAGGCAGGCCACCTTACCAAAACATATTTGTAAAAACTTTAGCTTCCTGACTATAGATACACTATAGTTTTGAAATTGTGTTGTTCCTTTCATAAAGCCAAGTAATCATTTGGTGCAGTCTTTCATGGATTATGAAAACTTTTTTTTTTCCTTTGCCAAACTCAGAAGCAACAGAACAACTATATATCTCATTTTGGGAACATTCCACTGCTTATCCGGTTCAATTCAGAATATGAATGCATTTTGTCCTCTCTAGAGTATGTGCCAAAATGCCCATTAGTGTGTGTCCCAGCAAGCTGCTGCTGCTGGAACCCAGTAGACCACTAGTAGGTGTCAGGTTTTCTAGCTCATTGATTTTTGTATGCCCCAAGGATGAAAGGCTTCAGGCTGAGTTCATGCAAAACTTCCTTTTACTTCTGGGAGACATTTTCTTGGGGTCTTACCTGTGAATAAGTTTTATAGTCTCTAGTTTTTTCCTACCAGCTGGGTCCTCAAACTTGAGTCATGCATTGGGCCTCCTCTTTGGCACAGAGGAAGTAAGATCTTGTTTAACCATTCACTATCATTCATTAACATTCTGTATTTCCCTGTGCAAGACTTTCTGCTATTCTTAAACCATTACATGGTTGGTTCAGCTTTTCTTTAACAGGTTCTCTGAATCAGGAAAATGAGAGTAAGCCTCTCTCCCTGCTCTTGTTCATTTCAGGTATTTGGTTTTGGAGCTAGCCTGCTTTTTAACTAACTGGTCTATGCCCCTGGCCTCAGACCCCATGGAAAAACTTTCTTCATCTTTCCAAACTATAACCACAACATTTGTCTTTACAAAATTTTACACTGTTTCTTTCAGTAACTACTGTTTTTACAGTGGTTACAGCACATTATAAGGTGCACAATTAGAAAACTCTTACTAAGCAGTAAATTTTCTCTCCACTACTTGTTTGCCATTGGAAGGAGGCTAATTCATTTCCCCAAGTACTTGGCACAGAAGAGGTCTGTGTTGTGGCAGCTAGGTTTGCTCTCAGATGTTGCCATCAGGCTTGGACTTCCATGAATCTGTATTGTATAACTGGTTATTGTTACTGGTTATCTGTATTATATAACTGGTTATTGTATAATATGGAGATGTTATTCCCAAAGAAACATTCCTTCTTTGCTATGATTTCAAGCAAGTAAACTGACTGGACTTTTTAAAAAAATTCCCATCAGAATACTGAGAAAGTAAGATTGCAGAGACAGGAGGGAATAGTCCCAGCTGATATTCCCCAAACATTCGTATGGTTACTATCCCAATTAATCCCCACCATAAAGTAATACTCTATAAGGGCAGTGAGACCAAGGCAAGTCTCTTAACCTCTGTATGTCGAAGGCAATTCCCTAAGATTTATTTATGAAGTCATAGGGAACTGCAGTAAGTGAGAGGAGTTTCCCATTCTGCAGAACTCCTTGATACTCCTTGAATGCAAATATAAGAGGGACAGAATTGTTTCATACAGTAGAATAATTGCTGGCTCTAAAATTCAAGGTTATAGTTTCAAAGCCTGAATCTGTGTGACCCTGGCCATTTTCTCTCTGTATACCTCAGTTTCCTCATCTATATAGTGAGAGGATTGGACCATACCTGTAAGGTCCCTTCCACCTCTAAATTTATCATTCTAGGATGCTGTCACAGTTACACATGTTAAATGAGTCAGATTTATAGAACTAGGAAGGTAAAAGTTTTCTGTAGTATAGGATGTTGTATTGAGAAAATATTTGCTTAGCTAAATTTTCCATTTTGCTTCTCCTTTGTCATCACAGATAAAGTGTTGTATGAAAGTACTTAGTGAGAAACATTGGAGTGTGTATGTATGTATATCCAGTAACTATTTCTGGCAAATTCTTGGACTTGGAAATGAAACCACACAGACCGCAGTTTTCTTCACGAAAACTTGGATAGATTGGTCATAAGATTTGGAAATTGCCGTTCTTTCTATAAAACATGCTTTCCTTTGCTATAAGATGATTCATGCAAAAGCATCTCTTTAGTCTCTCTCTTATTTTCTTTAACTCATGAGTGGCCGCTTTGATGCTGGAATTGGAAATATGGTTATTACAATCCTGTTTAAAGCTTATTTTATATTAGCATAAACTTTTGTAAGTGGAAAAGTAGGTCTATCTAGGGTTAATTAAAATGAAAACAATGGTCATTTGTCCCCTAGTGACTTTTCTAGGAACAGAGAGATCAGAATCCTTTTTTGTTGTTGTTGTTACAATTCTGGCATTGCTGACTGTGTTGACTGTGGGCAAGTCACTTAACCTCCATGCTAGGCAGTTAAGATTCAAAATTGCCAAGAAGGTAGAAAGAGTTTCCTCACCTGGTGATCTCACTTATATCTGTGAGATCACAGGTTCAGTCCCTGTTCTTGTCCCTTTTGGCTTTCTGAGAAATCAACAAATTTTAAAAGTACATGCTCTATGCCAAGCCTAGGGATATAAATTCGAAAGTGAGACAATTCTTGCCTTCCAAAAGTTTAGATTTGGCTGAGAAGATACAACAGATCCTCCTAAATCCAGAAAGCAGAGTATAGATACAAAATGAATAAAAAGTTATGGGAAGTTGGGGGGGGGGAGGGGGCACTAACAACTGGGGATGATCTGAGCCTCAGTTTCCCCATCTATAAAATGCTGGCAATACTTATTTGATAGGGTGCTCTGAGGGGAGAACTTTGTAAACTGTAAGGCAGCTGTTATGTGTGAGCTATTACTATTATAATAATAATTGATGTATGAGTACCTGAGGGAAAGCAGATATATAGAGCTGGCAGGGACTTTAGGAATCACCTAGAACAACTTTCTTATTTTTCTCATAGGAGGGAACTAAGGGCCTAAACCATGTTTCTGGTCATTCAAAGGTTATGCAAGATAGTAAGTGGCAAAGCAACTCTTACTCTAAATTCAGCCCTCTTTGTAGTGTGTGTGTGTGTGTGTGTGTGTGTGTGTGTGTGTCACAATGAGTATCAATGTGTTACAAGGGGCTTTGAGGGCAGGAATGAATCAATTTGGGGAAATCCTAGAGTAGCCAGAGACACATAAATTATTTTCCCTAAAATACATTTTCCTAGGCATATCTAAGCATAACGTCCCTTCACATTCCTGAAAGCTGCCCTCTTCTGGAGGAAATCTGCAGGTTTTCTGGACAAATTGAGGAAGCCACATCACCCGCGGTGTAGGATCAGTTAACAATGTAAACTTTCCTTTTTCCTGCTGCCTCCACCCTCCATAACCCTGCTGAGTTAGTGCTGAGTAAACCATTCAAGGCTGCAAAGGGCAAGACAGACTATGTTTGTAAACAAAGTGACTCTGTAACCATCCAGGAGCATAGAGATCAAGGACAAAGCCGACCCTTGGCATGTTGTAGGGTACTTGTGAATGGCTTGTTGGGAGATGAAATTAAAAATCCAGAAAGAAGTTGAATGGCTATTAATACCAATTTTAATAAATCCCCTAGAACTAGAATAAATTCCCCTAGAAATAAATCCAGATATTTGTAGGGGTAAATATTGAACACAGAAAATATCAAACTTGATGGCCTTTGATGGATCAGTTAAAAACCCATGTTTGGGACTAACAACCTTCTGCCTTAGCTTTGAGGGACTGATTAGGTCATTTAAGAAGCAGTATGAATAGATGGTGGGCTTTGGAATTAGAAAGACTTTAGTTCCAGTCCTGATTCCTACAGATACTAGTTGTATGACTATGGACAAATGGCTTCATCTCTCTGTTGTCCCAGGAAACTCTACAAAACTATAAATTATAGGGGGAAGTCAGTCTGTATCAGGGGAGGGAATTTCCATAGTAAGAGGTTGGGAGAAGAGGCAAAGTAACCAAAAAAGAGAGAGAGAGAGAAGCTGCTCATCTGAACTCAAATTTTTAAGCAGTAAAGAGGGTCAAAGTGTCTACCAAGGTGGGGAACCTGCAGCTTCATGGCCACATGCAGCCCTCTAGGTCCTCAAGTACCATTTGTCTGAATCCAAAATTAACAAAACACTGCACTTGAGGACCTAGAGGGTTGCATTGCAGGATCCCCACCCCTGGAACCAATCCCCTTATTTTACAATTGAGAAAATTGAGTCCTAAAGGTAAATCAGTTTATCCATAATCTCACAGATAGCTAATGGCAAAAACAGTACAAGAAACCAGATGATTGGGTAGAAGGGCAGCCTGAAATGAGGGAGAGTCTGAATTAAAGTCTATTCCTAAAGAAATTCAGTTTAATCAGATGCAAATTCATATGGTGACTGGAACCAGGAAAAAAATATGCTACCATGGAATTTCAAAAAGAAATCAGTCTAGCCTGCTAGAGAGGACATAGAAGAATGTGGTATAATAAATTTGTAGATTTCTAGCTGCAAATTTTCAAATTCCTAGTTAATTTTGTGTGTGCGTGTCTGTGTGTGTAAACTGGGGTTTTTAAAGTATATGAACTTGGCCTTCAAAAAAATTGATGTTCCCTTTGTTCAACATCTGTCTATTAATTTGCTTAGTAGCCTGTTTTTCATTAGCTGTACAAAGGTGAACATCAGCCAAGCTTCTGATTAATTTAATAATTATACATTTCAAATGAATTTCTTCTGTATTTGTGAGGCTTACCTTGAGAAGCATCTACTGAATTATAGTCAACCAAAAGGCAAGTTGCCTTGTGGGTGTTAAGTATGCTACAGCATGTTATCAGTGATGGTTTACACACAAGAAGAGGTATTAAAGACATCTTCAGGGACTTGGGCAAATTGAAGGGGAGGTAAATTGGTCAGGTAGCAAGAGTCAGGATGAAGCCTGCATACAAGACAGCATCCATAGGAGAAGGTCCCCAGAATGTCAGAGAGATCCTTTTTTAAAGAATTTCCACATAGATAAAACTGCTAGTTTTCTTCCCCCCCCCCAGACTGTCTTATATTTAACTGCTCTTTATCTATTTGTTTTATTCTGTATGTACATGTAACATGTATAAAAGTTACATCAGCAGAACAAGCTTATAGAGTCTTCACATTCATCAAGTGCCAGTTACATACACAGATAGATCCACATATATACATATCTCTTAACTCTGTTGGAATGTAAGGTCATTGAAAGTAGGAGTTACTTCATTCTTCCTATTTGTATCCCTATTGACTAGCACAGGGTGCTTAATCAATGCTTTTGATTGATTGAATGGTTGAATAACATAGCATGAGATTTTCTCAATCAATAGGCATTTATTGAGATTTAAAGATGTTGGAGAAGTAGTTTGGTCCAGTGAGAAGAGTGTTGGATTCTGTGTAAGGGGTCTGGATCCTGCATCTGCCACTTAGAAATTACGTGACCCTCAGCACATCCCTTCAATTTCCTCATCTGTGAAATGAGGAATTGTTACAGCACTTCTTAAACTGTGGGTCACGACTCCATCGGGTCATGAAAAATTTGGCAACAGTAAAAGGTTTTTGAACTCACAAGGACCAAAAAATCAATTAAAAATCAAACACATGATGAATCCAAGGTGTTTCTGGCAGCACTTGCCCATGTTGAATCAGGCAACTTCACTTCAGTCCTGGTTCTGAACACAAATCTCATTCACTTTGCACTGCAAATGCCCTCAGGCCACGCAATGCCAACTAACACTGCCCATCATAACTTGAAAATGGATCTCATGTGGGAAAAATTTAAGAAGCTCTGGACTAGATAACCAAAAGGGCCCTTCCAGCTCTAAAACTATGATTCGAGGATCCTTTATGTTAGAAATTGGTGCTACAAAAACAAAGGTGAGAAAGTCTTTGCCCTCAAGGAGTATATCTATTCTACTGGGGCACTATACTATATTCCCAGAGAATTACAAGATATATATCAAACAAATACAAGGTAAGAATAATCGACAGGAATTTTTATCCCACACATAAAAAGATCACAGATCCACTGAAGTATAATTAATCGGATTATAATTAATAAAATTATAATTAATCAGTGTAAGATTATATCTTAAAGGTGTTAAAACACCCAATAATGGAGTATTAGTTAACTAAATAACTTTAGTTAAAGGTGGAACAATAGGAAGAACCCTGGATTTCTTAGAAGCCCTGAGGTGGGGTCTTATTTCTTCCATTTACTAATTGTATAATATTGTGCACATCACTTGACCTCTCTTTTTCCTCAGTTTCTTCATCTGTAAAATGAGGAAAATTATGCTTATACTACCTGCATGAGAGCTATAAGAGAAAGTGATTTGTAATCTGGAAACCACTCTATATACACAAAAGAATTTTTTATTATAAACTCATTTTTGGCAGCTGGAGCAGCTAGGTGGTACCGTGGATAGAGCACCAGTCCTGGAATCAGGAAGATCTGAGTTCAAATCTGTCCTCAGACACTTATTGGCTATGTGATCCTGGGCAAGTCACTTAACCCTGTTTGCCTCAGTTTCCTCATTTGTAAAATGATCTGGAGCAGGAAATGGTAAACTACTCCAGTGTCTTGGCCAAGAAAACACCAAGTGGGGTCATGAAGATTTAGATATGAGTAAAGAACAACAAAAAATTTTAGCATGGGTTTTTTCAAGCATCTTCCCAATTCAACCTTCTTTAGCACTTTTATTGGTGGATGTTTTTTGACCTTTTAAAAAGTTCCAAGGTAAAACTGAATGTGATGGGGGAATTTCCATACAACATAGACCTAACTCATCCTTTTCAACCTTTGGTGGATTTTAGATTTATTTGCTAGCGGTTATACTTTTGCCTCACTTAAATCCACTTTACTTGGAAGTCAAGATATCACCCTCATGGTGTCATTGATCCTCTTAGAGAATGAAAGATGAACAGCAACAATCCCTTCTTGAATATTGCATCATTTATACAATACCTACTATGTACTAGATACTAAGAACACAAAGAGAAAAATGAAACCCTTCTACCCTTAAGGAGTTTAAAATTTAGCCAGGAAAGACAACGTGTGTGTATACAGGTATATATGTGTGTGTGTCTCTGTATATAAAGTAGATACAAGGTAATGAAAGAGGGGGAGAAAAACACCTGTCGGGAGCATCAATAAAGACTTTCCTAGAAAATGTCATTTAAGATGACCCTTGGGGGAAACTTGGGATTCTAAAAGGCAAAAGTGAGGAAGTAGGAAATTCTAAGAAATTCCGCATGTAATAAGGCTGGAAAGTTAACTTGGGGCAACGTTATGAAGAACTTGAAGTGTTACATGTATTTGATCCTGTAATAGGGAGTGACTGGAGTTTCGTGAATAGGGGCGTGATATAGACAGACTTGTACTTTAGGAAAATCACTTGGATAATTTTGCAGAGCATATATTAGATTAAGGAGAGACATGAGTCAGGGAGATAAATTATGAGAATATTTCAATAGTGCTGAGAAGTCATGAGGACAATTACTTTGGGATAGTGGCTGTATGAGAAATGGACATATATGAGAGATGGTGTAGTAATAATAATAATATAGTGATTACTATGTGCCAGGTACTTTGCTAAGTGTAGGTATTGTTATTATCCCCATTTGACAGATGAAGACAGTAAGGCAAACAGAGGTTAAGTGATTTGCCCAGGGTCCCACAGCTAAAAAGTATCCAAGGTCAAATTTGAACTCAAGACTTCTTGACTTTATACCTGGAATTCAATCCACTGTCACCTAACTGCCCTAGGTATAAGTAGAAATGACAAAATTTGGCAAATGATTGAATATATGGCATGAGTGAGTCTAAGGAGTCGAGGATGACTGTAAGGTTGAAAACATAGGTAACTGAAAGAATGGTGGTTTCACAAAGGTAATAAAGTGGTTGATAAACAGGTAGGTTTAAAGGGGATGATAGTGAGTTCTACCTTGGACCTGTTGAATTCGAGATAGCCATGGTATATCTAGTTTCAAATGTCCAGGAGGCAGTTGAAGTTGCACCCCCAGGTCTCAGAAAGGACTTATTTAGGAGATATAGATGTAGGACACATCAGTACAGACATATTCATTTAACCCATGGAAGCTCATAAGATCACCAAGAGAGAAAACCTAGAAAGAGAAGATCAGAGCCCAGGACAGAGACTTGGTGTATATCCACAATTAAAAGGTGATTATGGGTGATGATCCAGAAAAGGGGATAAAAAAAGTAGCAGTTACAAAGGTAGAAGAACCAAGAGACCAGGGTCACAAAAAACCTAGAGAGGAGAGAATACCCCAGAGGAGGTGATCATCCATGTCAAGATACAGATATTGAGGAGGAGGAGGAGAATAAGAAAAAGTCATCATCCTTGGCATTTATGAGATCATTGGTCATTGCAGCTGGCCAAGAATGAAGTTCTTGGGGAAATACTTGCTCCCACAATGCCCTGCTGATGGAATCTGAACAAATGGACCATTTACAATTCTCTTTTGCTATAGCCTACCCCTAATCACTGAAGCATTTATTCTATGATTATTCTCCTTCCCTTTCATTCTCCTTCCCCAAGAGAAGCAGATATCACCATCAAAATTGTTCCAAAACCCTAAGGCAAGGGTCCTTAACCAATGAGCAGCAAAGCTTAACCTGGTAGAATTATAGACCTGTTAATGCCATCACAGGCTACTCTGCTGCCATCTCTCTTGGCCACGTTTCCTCTTCATAGTGTTCCAGGAGTCTCTATGGAAAGGAACTTCCAGGGTAAATGTTTGCAGGATGCTTCCACAGGCAAGTGTCTTTCTGAAGGGGATTTTATTGTCTTTATTGCCCCATCTCACCTCCCACCCATCCTGAGCACTTCTAATTGAGGTGCCTAAACTCCATTCTTCTTATCCTAATCTCAGGACTTTAGAGAAATGAGAAATGCTTGCTTAATCATTCAATTCAACAAGCATTCATGTAACACCTAGTACATGCTAGGCATTCTTTGGTATTGGAAATACCTTAAATAGCATATAATCTAATGGGAGGAGAGGAGAGAGAACAGATGGGATATGCACCTAAATAAGAATAAAATGGAAAGAAATTGAGGCAAAGAAGAAATCTAGACATTGGGCACTGGGAAGGTTGGACGTGGGAAAGAGAGAATTCTTTCAGCATGAAGGAGGTAGCCCCCGAGTAGGGTCTGGAAAAGGAAGCCTCCTGGCTTCTCTAACTCACATATCTGGATTTACCTCAAAGCTCAGCTGAAAAGTATTGCCAGCCTATTGCTGCTGTCGACAATAGCTCCATTCAATCAACCAGCATTTAATGATAATAATACCTTACATTTCTATGGCACCTCCTATGTGCTAGGCACTGTGCTAAGTGCTTTATAAATATTATTTCATCCTCACAATAACCCTGGAAGGCAGGAACTATATTATTTTCTCCATTTTATAGGTAGAGAAACTGAAACAAACAGAGATTACTTAACTCACTAGGTTTCTGAGGATGGATTTGAACTCAGGTCTTCCTGACTCAAGGCCCAGAGCTCTTATCCACTGTACCACCTACTTGCCTTTATTAAGTATCTTCTCTGTGCCAAGTACTATACTAGACATTGGAGATATGAAGACAAAAGTGAAGCAGTTCCTGCCCCAAGGCAGAAAATAATCTAGCCAGGGAAACTATATGTATGTATGTTTATTTATATATACCCATACTTTTATATACACACACACAGTATGTATACATACTATATATTATTTACAAGTATATAAGATCTAGGTGTGAGAGGAGGGGAATTGGGGTCAGGGATAAGGAAGAGCTTCATGTAGAAAATACTATTTGCGCTGAATCTTAAAGGAAATAAAGGATTCCTGGAGTGGAAAGTAAGGAGAGAGAATATTCCAGTAACAGGGAGATGGCCAGTTTAAAGGTACGGAGATGGAATTTCACTGGATTCCCAAGAGGATTTCAACAGATTGAGATGAGGAAGAAATGCATTGCAGGTACAGGCTCATTACAGTATGGTTGGGAATCCATTCTATAGGCTAAGGCAATAGACATTTATTTCATGGAGGGATGAGGATGGACAATAAAAAGAAATGTGATCTTAGGGTTTAGAGCTGATGGGGACATAAGACCTAATTTTACAGATGAGAAAACTGAGTCCCAGATGTGGTTCTTGTCCAAGTTCACACAGCAACAGAGCCTGGAGTCAGGCCCAGGTCCTCTGGTTACCAAGTCAATGATCTTTCTGCCGTTCCCCAAACTCAATCTTTTCTTGTTCCTTATCAGCTACTCTCTCCTCCACGATGCTTTCTCTAAATAGCATACTTCCCACCCACCACAGTAGAAATGATCTTGTTGGGGCAGCTAGGTGGCTCAGTGAATAAAGCACTGGCCCTGGAATCAGGAGCACCTGAGTTCAAATCCAGCCTCATACACTTAACACAAAACTAGCTGTGTGACCTTGGCAAGTCACTTAACCCCAATTGCCCTACCTTCTCCCCTCCAAAAAAAGCCAAAAAAGAGGGAAAAAAAAAGAATAGATCTTCTCAGATTTCTCATGGCACAATGATTGGATTTTTCCTGAAACTATCATCCTCTTCTTCTCATCCTAGTTACTTGTGTGCTTTTCCTTTGCCCCAATGCATTAAATTATAAGATCTCTAAAGACAATCACTTTGTATTGATTTTTATTTCCCTAGTGCCTGGTCCAGCACTGGAACATAGTAAATAACTTTATTGCTTGTTGAACAAGTGAATTGCGTTGCCTTGGAAAATCGAGAGATCTCACATCTCACATCACAGTACACGGAAGCCTGTTAGAATTAATGGTGTAAGAGTTGAGACAAGATACATAGTTCAGTAAGAGTCTAAGGAATGTTTTCGAGGAGCCCTACTACAGCAAGTCATTAGCAGCATCTGAATCATAGAAAGGAAGAAGCTTACATTTCAGCTGAGATAACCAGTCCTGTGAATATTTCTGAGGTCAAGTCCTTGCATTGTATTATCTAAAGCCTGCTCTCTGTACCCTGATTCCAGATTAGGGATTTTTTTTAAAGGCTTTATAAATAATGTAAAGCATGTTGCCTGGTCTTTTAAGCAATGAATGAACATGAAACCACTTCCCCTACTAACTTCCCTTTTTGTCTGTCTCCACAGAGCAGTGCTCAGCATGGCCATCATGCCAACACTCTTCCTCTTCCTCCTTTGTGCCATCAAGGAGGTAATCCCTTACAGTACTCACTGGAAGCCTACGTGGCCAGCTTACCGAGTCCCCATTATCTTGCCCCAATCCACCCACAATTTAGACAAGCCAGAGTTTGTCGCTGAAGCCAAATTGGAAGTGTCATCTTCCTGTGGACCCCAATGTCACAAGGGTTCACCTCTGCCAACATATGAAGAAGTCAAGCAATACTTGTCTTATGAAACACTGTATGCCAATGGCAGCCGCACAGAGACAGAGGTTGGCATTTATGTCCAGCGAAGTGAGACAGAGTCCAGGGGCCGGTCTCGAATGAAACGGCAGATTTATGGTTATGACAGCAGATTCAGCATCTTTGGCAAGGATTTCTTGCTGAACTATCCATTCTCAACATCTGTGAAGCTATCAACTGGTTGCACTGGCACCCTGGTAGCTGAAAAACATGTTCTCACTGCTGCCCACTGTGTCCATGATGGCAAAACCTATGTGAAGGGGGCCCAGAAACTTCGAGTGGGCTTCTTGAGACCCAAAGTGAAAGATAGCAGTCGGACCACCAACATCTCCAACTCAGCCATCCCTGACAAAATGAAATTTCAGTGGATTCGAGTAAAACGTACCCATGTCCCCAAAGGTTGGATCAAAGGGAATGCCAATGACATTGGGATGGATTATGACTATGCTCTTTTAGAGCTCAAAAAACCCCATAAGAGAAAATTCATGAAGATTGGGGTGAGCCCTCCTGCTAAGCACCTGCCTGGGGGCCGAATCCATTTCTCTGGCTATGACAATGACCGGCCAGGAAATCTGGTGTACCGCTTCTGTGATGTCAAAGATGAGACATATGACCTCCTCTACCAGCAGTGCGATGCTCAGCCTGGAGCTAGCGGGTCAGGAGTGTATGTGAGGATGTGGAAAAGACAGCAGCAGAAATGGGAGCGCAAAATTATTGGGATCTTTTCAGGACACCAATGGGTGGACATGAATGGCTCGCCACAGGATTTCAATGTGGCCGTTCGCATCACCCCACTTAAATACGCACAGATTTGCTATTGGATTAAAGGAAACTATGTGGATTGTAGGGAGGGGTGAGAAGAATGTTTCTCCCCAGCAGCACTTAATGGTCTTCATTGTACTTATTTTTAGAAAAGGCCAAACTTTGTCATTAGAGTGTGTGTGTGTGTGTTTGTGTGTGTGTGTGCATGTGTGAGTGTGTGAGTGTGTACATCAGTGTTTGTGTGTGTGTATGAGTGTGGCTGACTACGTGGTGTCTGTGGGGATATCTATGTATATGTCTGCATGTGTATATGTGTTTGCCTAGAGTGTGTATTGTAGTGTTTCTCTTAAATCCCTAAAATTACAAGATGGCTGGCTTTACTGTTGGAAAGCTAATTTGTGTATCACATCATGTGAGCAATTCAAAGACATATCTTTTGATAGAAATAAAGGCATAGGGTTGGGTTTTTTTTTTTCAGTTCATGTGCTAAATTAATTTTAAAGTTTTCCAAGGACTTTGGGTTTGATCCATCTAGACTTTCATTAGTTTGTATTAAATACATAGCATAAGGAGACATAAATTCATGCAAGTGCATATTCCACCTACATTATGTCATTCAAGCATGTTAGGTCCAGCTCCCTAATGGTACCAGCTCATTCTCAGCCTCCCTAATGAGTGAAAGGACTAGAGGGGGATGTGGTGATGGCATGTTGAACTTGAGGCATTATTTTTGTTAGTCCTTAGAGAAATGAAAAGGCAAAAAAAATTGTTTATATGCAGTATTTATACATACATTCAAATATAATTTAATAGAAACTAGAATCATAGATTTAGAGCTGGAAGGGGCCTCAAAAGTCATCTGATTTTTTTCCTCATCTCTCATTTACAAGTGAGGAAATTGAGACCCAAGAAGACTAAGCAATTTGCCCAAAGTCATAAAGTGAATGTTTGTCTTAGGCAAGATTTGAACCTAGGTCCTCAGACTTCTCTTTAAATTAGAACTGATTCCTTCCCATATATTGTACCAGCATAGCATTGCTCATCTTCCAGTTGCCCCAGAGCCGGCAAAGGTATATTTGTACCATTTCATTCAGTTCTTGCCACTTAATTGAATTTTAACTAGAACAACACCTCAGTGCCAATGGGCCTACCATAATTTAGCCTAAGCTACCATTGGTTCCCAACTGATAGTCACTAAGCACAAGAAGGAATTACTGACTTTTCCTTCCTTCACAATCCCCTTCCCCAACAAAATTTTCATCCAGAGTTTATCATCTCTTTTCATTAGAATCGTTTGAAGTTAATTACATTCCAAGAAACAATGGGAGCGGTACTAGACACACGTTGTAGCAAAATAATGCCGGGGATGGACAGATTGACTTACTGAACGGAAATTATCCTTCTTAGACAAATTTCCGTGCTTTACAGGGACTCTATTTGCTTAATTTGTCCACACATTGTTCTTTCATCTCCTGACCCTTATGGTGAACACCTTTGGATGGTGCATTAGGAAAGTACACGCAGTAGGAATTTTAATCTAGTTCTAAAAGGGTCTCTTTTACTAATGTGTCCTGGGACATGGACTACATCAGATACTTTTTTTTAAATGAGGGAATCCAAGGTGGATCAGGTTAATGCAATGACTAATACTTTAAAATATGAATAATCACTATTTGTAACTGAGAGACTGATTTCTTATTTTCTATTTACATCTTTTTACACTCAGCTGCCACAGCTACCATTCCAGCACTTCATGAATATATGGCAGTAAAGAAAAAAATCTAAGGAGTTACATACTGATAGTCCTTCTACTTGCCCCTCAGGGTGTCATTCCAATGTGTTTTATTGTTACTTTTTTGTGAGCACATTCAAATACAACACTTATTACAGACATTCTCTGTATTCCTTTCTCTTTCTTTTCCCTCCCGCCTTCTTTCTTTTCTCCCTTCCTCCCTTCCTTCCTTCCTTCCTTCCTTCCTTCCTTTCTTTCTTTCTTTCTTTCTTTCTTTCTTTCTTTCTTTCTTTCTTTCTTTCTTCCCAGGAAGCAAATCTGTTGTCAATAACTAAACCAACAGGTACACACCCTGTGCCTCCAAAGGCCCTGAAAATTCTAGGGAAGTGATGCTTTCTCCAGGTAGGTTGCCAGAGACATAGTTCATGCAACAAAGAGTAGCATGGCCTCCCTCCAGGCCTGCTGGGGCTCCCACACAACTCTAAGCTCAAGTCCCTGTCTGTGTTACTGAGGATGTCTTTGCACTGGCTCAGGAAGATCATTCCACACCCAGCCTGACACTCATATTATAAAGAGGATCTCCTTTTATGAAATGCCACATACATTAATTTCTCCTTTTTGCAAAGTGGAAACCTTTCAACCAATGCAATAAGTCAAAAATGATGATCAACTTTTAGAGTGCAGTAAATTTACTATGAAATGGGGGCACTCAGGAGGTAGGGTGATATAGAGGGGGAAATGTTGGATCTGGGTTTGAATATCAGCTGCTTGTGTGACCTTAGACATATCATTTAACCTGTCTAGCCTTTAGTTTCTTCCTCTGTAAGAGAAGGATGTTAAGCAGGCTTTTAAGGTCCTTTCCAGCTCTAAATCTATGAGCCTACAAATCCTAGTGCAGTGGTTAATATAACTAGGTCATAAGCTTTTAAGATGAACCTGAAAAGTAAGATTAGTTGTAAATATTTTCAATGACAATAAAGGCATATAGCTCTATCTGTCTTTTAAGGGTAGAGGGGTGGTGCCCTCCACTCAATGATAAACACACCCTTCACATCCCAGTGACTCTGAACTCCAGTAGATCATCATCCAAACCCCATTCCATACCCTCTACTACCCAATTCCTCATTCTCATCCCCCTCAACCCTTCTACCACAAAGTTTCATTCTAACTCCTCCTATAGTCTCTCCACTGTACCCTCTGGAATGCCTGTTTCATTAGCAACAAACTTCCCTTCATCTTAAATATGTCCCTTTCCCACTTCTTCCATCCACTAACTCTTAGTGAAACTGGCCTTCCCCAATGACACAGCCTCCCTGGTCATTCTTTCCAGTCTTGGTTGCACTGTCACTCATTCTTTTTAACTCGCTGGTTGAGACAGGAGTTGGAATACTCCTCGCTCCTCATTGCCACATTCAGGTTCTCCCCCATCCTCCAATACTCAGTAGCTTCTCTCCTTTGAAGTTCATGCTATTCATATCTACCACTCAATAAAAATCCTGGTTATTGTTGTCTACAGATCCTTCACTCCCAACCAGGTTACTCCCTTTCCTTCCTCAATACATAGCTTACAATTTTTCTTTCCACTCTAACTCCTGCTGTCATACTGGGGGACTTCAGCGCATATACTGATTCTCCCTCTAATATGCTAACCACTCAGTTCTTCAATCAACTTACCTCCCAAGAGCTATTCCTCCACTCCACCTCAGCACACACACAAAGATGGTCATACTCTTGATCTTGCCATCACCCATAAATGTACCACCTACATGCTCAAGAATTCTGAGATTCTGTTATTCAACCATGATCTATTGGCTTTTCACCTCTCCCTCTGCCTTCCTTTACATAACCCTACTCTTTATTTGCACCATGAACTCAAATCCCTTGACTTCCCAATTCTCTCCTAGGCCATCTCTCCTGCACTAGCCACTCTCTCCTCTTCTCCACATCTTGACTCCTTGGTGAACCAATTCCTCTCTATACTGTCCTCTTCTCCTGAATCCCTACTCCCCTTATCACCAGTCACAGACAGCTGAGCCTTGGTGTTGGATCACTCGCACCATTTGTTGCCTTCACTCCTACACACAATCTGCTGAAGGAAGATGGAGAAAATCACACAAATGTTCTGACTGGGTCCACTACAAATTTGTTCCATGACCTCAATTGGGTCCTCACTGCTGCTAGGAAATGCTACTATATATCTCTCATCAACTCACTATCCCACTCTCCACAGTGGCTTTTTCAAACCTTTTCATCCCTCCTCAAACCTTACCATTGCTCTCCCTCCCCAACTGACTCAGTTGAGAACCTTGTTTCCTATTTTACAGGGAAAAAATGATACCACCATGAACTCCCTTTTCTCCCCATTTATCACTCAGGTGTCTTCTGTCACAATCTCCTCCTTCACCCCTCTTTCACTAATGAAGTGACCTCATTCCTTATTGAGACTAATCACTCTATTTGTTGAAGTGACCCCATTCCATCCCATCTTCTCCAACAGATTGCCCCCTCTGCCATCCCCACTCTTTCATTGATTTTCAGTCTCTCCCTCTCTACTAGCTCATTGCCTACTGCCTACAAACATGCCCGTATCTCCCATATCCTGAAAAATCCTGACTTGATCCTTCCATCCTTGCTAGTTATCATTCTATACCTCCCTTACCTTTTGTAGCTAAACTCCTCAAAAAGGCCATCTATAGTAGGTACCTCTACTTTCTCTCCTTTCACTCTCTTCTTGACCCTTACAATCTAACTTCTCACCATATCATTCTATTGACATTGCTCTCTGGAAAGTTGGCAATGACCCCTTAGTTGTCAAATACAATGGCCTTTTCTCAGTCCTGATTCTTCTTGACCTCTCTGCAGCCTGTGACACTGTTGATCATGTTCTCTTCCTTGATACTCTCTTCTCTCTCAGTTTTTGGTACCCAACTCTCTCTTGGTTTTCCTGCTACCTGATTGCTCCTTCTCTGTCTCTTTGCCTGGATCTTCCTCCAGATCACACCCCCTAACCCTAGGTGTCCATCAGGCCTCTGTGCTGGGCCTTCTTCTCATACTACTTCACTTGGTGATCACATCAATTGCCATGGATTTAATTACCATTTCTATGATAATAATTCTCGAATCTATCCTTCCTGCCCCAATCTCTCTGCTGAAATCCAATATTGCATCTCCAACTGTCTTTTAGACATCTTGAATTGGAGGTCCAGTCGGCATCTTAAATTCAATATGTCCAAATCAAAATTTATTATCTTTTTCCTACCTTCCCATTACTTAAGAGGGCAAGACTAGTCTCTCCTAGTCCCTCAGACTTGCGACCTACAAGTGTAACAGCAAGCACCCTAGCATACCCAGGGCGGCTACTAGCACAGGTTCTTAGATCTGCTTTTCTAAAGGAAAGCAACTCAAAATGGGTTAACAATCTTACTTTAATCAAGCATATCATTTACCTAGTTCAGGGGGA
>CM053588.1:94637737-94667183 GCA_028646515.1 Pseudochirops corinnae | reverse complement strand
ATGTATATATACATATATTATTATTATTATTATTATTATTAACTACATCCAACTGGGAATTAAGATACAAAGGCACTGTGGTAGGGAGATCCATCCTGCCCTACCGGAAAGTTGGAGAGGCAAGGGGGAGGACATAGGAGAGAGCAGATTGGGGGAGGGGTTATACAGTGGGATGGCTGTTTTGGGGTGTTGGTAGGGGAAAGATGGGGAGAAAATTTGCAACTCAAAATCTCATGGAAATGAATGATGTAAACAAGAAAATTAATTAATTAATTAAAAAATAAATCAGTACACCTCACATGGGTCCGTAAATAGATTGTAAATAATGCACCTAGGTGGCACAGTGGATAGAGGACTGGGCCTGATTTCAGGAAGACCTGAGTTCAAATCTGGACTCAGACACTTACAAACTGTGGGATACAAGGCAAGTCATGTAACCTCTGTTTGCCTCAGTTTCCTCATCTGTAAAATAAAGTTAATAATAGAAGATCAAATAGATAATATTTGTAAAGCTCTTAACACAGTACTTGGCTTGTAGTAGGTGCTATATAAATGTTTATTCCCTTATATACCTATAAGATATTTATATGTAGATATAAACAGGAAGATACATACCCATATGTATAGATATACACACACATGTATATATGTTTACCATATGTATATGCCTACATATATGAATATATATTCTTTATGTATTGCTTACACTATTAAAATGTGAGCTCTTGGAGGGCAGGGCTTATGTTTTTTGCCTTTCTTTGTATCCCTAGAACTAAGCATAGTTGTTGCATACAGTAAGCATTTAATAAATGTTTATAGACTGACTCATCTACCTCATCTGTTGTTTCAAGGGTCAAATGCAATCAATAATGTTCGTAAACACCTTAACCCAGAACTCAAAGCCCATTTGCATAAGTGTCTCCTCATTGGTGAAGATTAATGATTCAATGCCCTGTGTCTTTATGAGGGACAGAGAGAAGAAAAATCCTGGTTTTCTGCCTTCCAGCTTTGAGAGAGAAGAAACAGGATTCAAGCTTTTCTTCAGGTGTCAGAAGGGAAAGATGTATTTTGGGAAGAGGCCAATATGAACACGGTGCCTGATCCTCTACGTGTCAGCTTCTTCCCAGAGTCTTTTTCTCCCTTCATGGCCCTGAAAACAATCTGGAGCCCAGTGTCTTCTCTCTTAAAGCTGGAAATCAGGATCACTTTTCTCTCTAGTTCTATCCAGCTATTGAAGGAATGTGTGTGAAGAACTGTGTGCCAGGCACTGTGCTAAGGACTTATTACAAATATTATCTAAGGATAATCCTGCAAGGGAGATGACATTATTGTGCTCATTTTATGGTGACAGAAACTAAGGCAGACACTAGTCAAATAACTTGCCTAAGGTCTCACAGCTAAGTGGATTTGAACTCAAATCTTCCTGACTTCAGGCTGAAGCCTCAATCCATTACACCGACAAGTTTGAGTCAAGAGCTATACTACTTTGTAATCATAAAATGTTACATAAGTGTGGACTTCAAATAATGTTTTGATGGAGAAAGATCTAGAAAGAATAGAGTTTAAATGGAGACTGAAGCAATCTACATGCTATCATTCTTTTCCATGTTTGGTTTTGTTTCCTTTTTCCCATTGTTCACTCCATTGGTTACAACCTTTCTATACAACCAGACTAATGTCCAGTGTGAAAATATTTGCAGATCCTGTACTTGATTGCATGCTGCCATGGGGGGGGCGGGGGGAGAGAGGAAGGGAGGGGAGAAAATTTGAAACTCAAGAGATTCTGGAATTGAATCATGTAAACTAAAAGTAAATAAACAAATCAATTTTTAAAAAACTTGCCCAAGTTTACCCAGGTAAAAAGTGGTAAAGCTTGGATTAGAACTCAGGTCTTCTGACTCCAGATTCAGCATTGTCCTCACTGTACCATGATAAATTTTCTAAATTTCCCATGTCTCCGAGAGTGCCCTGCCCACACTTAATGAAGGTTTGGTGAATGCTTGGCATTCATTCAGTTGTGTTAGGAGAGCAGTTGATAGACACTGTGCTAAGTGCTTAAGATACAGATAGAAACGAACAAGCCAGTCCCTGCGCTCAAGTAGCTTTTACTATAATAGGAGAAGCCAATATATAAAGGGGAGCTTGAAAAAGGAGGGGGGGATCCTCCCTCAACAATAAAATGGGCTTATAAAAATCAGGATGCTTTCAGATTTGTCCTAGCCCTCTGATTGGACTGCTCTGCTTCATTTATCACATCTTACCATCTATCCTACTTATTTTGTATAGATCTGTTCCCCATGATAGATTGTAAGCTCCTTGAGAGCAAGGTCTATGCTATATCTGTGTTTTCCCCAGTACCTGGCACAGTACCCTGCAATAGTAGGGATTTAATATTTGTTGAATTAAATTAAAATTGGAAATAAAGTTTTATTGATGAAAATCTTTCTTAGGAGAGATGTGACAATAGGGACTCAGAGCTGAAATATTACATTGAATACCTGAGTTAAAAGGTATGTGTGCTAAGTATATACAATAGTATGCAACAGCTATTATGCACTGACAATGTATTAAACCCTAATCAAAATATGCTCCTAATAAAGAGATTGCGGTGTGGTATAAGAGAAAAAAAATAATGTTTTGATGGCAGCAGTAACAACAGCAACAACAACAAAAAATGCAGTTTAAGAGCACCAAAACCTTGTGTTTCTCTGAGGAAACAGTGCAGTGGAATGAGGATTCCTTTGGGAATTAGTTGGTACAGGTTGCTGGAGTGGTTCTCACAAAGCCAGGGAAATCTTCCTGAGGCCTGGCTTCTTGCCCTCCCCACTCCTTTGGAAAGGGGACTCCCCCTCTCTCTGAGCTTTCAGGTCAGGCCTGGAAATGGTTTTCAATAATTATCAGGGCCAGCCCACAGACATTCTATTTATCCCACAAGATCTGAGCTGGCCCTTTCCTGCCTGCTACAAATACTCCGAGACCTCCCTAGATACAGAGATTCCCATGAAAACCAGACAGGAACTTCTAAGAGGAGTGGCTCAGTCAATGCCATTCTTTTTCAGGCCTTAGAACATAATAATTTTTGTTTCTTGTTTTTATTGAGATGTGAGATTTCATCAGTGTAGGGAACTCCAAACAATGAAACTCCTTCTACCAGAGCAGAGCTGCAACTGCTCTTCCATTTAAAGCATTAGAAAGATACTTGGAGGGATAAAATATTGAGTGACTTGCTCAAGTCAGCATTTGTCAAAGGCAGGACTTGCAATCAGCTCATCTTGACTCTGAGATCAGTTTTCCCTCCCCTATACCATGCTAATTCTCATTAAGAATAATAATCTCAGGGGTGGCGAGGTGGCGTGGTGAATAGAGCACCAGTCCTGGAGTCAGGAGGACCTGAATTAGAATCTGGCCTCAGACACTTAACACTTACTAGTTGTATGACCGTGGGCAAGTCACTTAACAATTGCCCTGCGTTCCCCCCCTCCAAAAAAGTCAAACAAAAAATACTTTAAAAAAAAAAAAAGAAAATAGTCTCAAGGTAGCTAGCTGGTATAGTGGATAGAGCACGGGCCCTGGAGTCAGGAAAACCTGAGTTCAAATCCTGCCTCAGACACTTACTACCTGTGTGACCTTGGGCAAGTCACATAATCTTAATTGCTTCCCCAATAGTAATAATAATCTGTAAATAGTGAAAAGAGTACTCCCTGGTTCTGGTGTTAGAAGACCTGGTTTCAAATGTGGCCCCTAGTGCTGACTGTCTGTATGGTCTCAGGCTCACCTCACCTTCTTGAGCCTTACCTTCTTCATCGGTCAAATAAAGAGGGTTGGACTCCATGATCTCCAAGGTCCTTTCCAGCTGTAAATGATGATCCTGAGATCATATGATCACTTATATTTTTAAAGCTCTTTGCTGTTTCAAAGCACTTAAGGAATAAGTTCCTCAAAATCACCCCATTTGGTAGTTAGTCCAGGTTTCATTGTCCCCATTTTATAGATGAGAAAACTAAAGCTCAGACAAGTCAAATAATTTGCCAGAGGTCACACAACAAGTAAGCAGCAAAGCTAGCCTGGAATTGAGGTCTTCTCACGTCAAGTCAGTGGTCTTTCTGTTTTGTTGTCCTGCGTTGCCATTTTCAGATTTCACAATCTCAGAGAGGCACAATGGGCCTCATTTGTCATCTAATCCAACCCATGCCACGACGGCAATCCCTTTGCAACATCCTTGGCAAGGATGTTCTCTACTAGAAGATCTTTATTGATGGGAACCCACAATGATGATTTACAAAGCAGAAAGAACCAACAGGGGTTTTGAGCTCCATTGGAGTAGTGGAAAAAAGGGCAGCAAGGTGGTGCCAGTAGGTAGAGTGCCCGGCCTAGAGTTAGGAAGACTCATATTCCTGAGTTCAAATTTGACCCAGACACAAATGTGACCCTGACACAAATGTGACCCTGAGCAAGTCAGTTTCCTCTAAGTCAGTGGTTCTCAACCTTCCTAATGCCGCAACCCTTTAATACTTGTATGTGGGCGTATCTGCATGTGGGCAGACCCGCCTGGAGACGGATAGAGGAGCAGTGTCTCGGTTCCTAAGACCATCAGAAATATGTGTTTTCCAATGGTCTTAGGTGACCCCTGTGAAAGGTTTGTTCAACCCCCAAAGGGGTCATAACCCACAGGTTGACAACCGCTATTCTAAGTCCTCAAGTGAGATCCTTTGAGTGAAGCCAAACTTCTGGTTCAGTCTGAGGGCCACACTTGAGGACTTAGAGGGCCATGTGTGACCTCAAGGCCACAGGTTCTCCACCCCTGAAGAAGATATGGGTCAAGTTCTTTGGATGTTAACCATCTCGATCAGGGATTCTTAATCTTTTTTATGTCATGGGTCCCTTAGATAGCCTGGTGAAGACTATAGATTAAATCTCAGGGTAATGTTTTTAAAGACATAAAATAAAATATATGGGCTTGCAAAGGAAACCAATTATATTGAAACAGAAATGTAATTTTTCTCATCAGATTTAGAAGCCCTGTTCTAGAGGAGTTTGAAGGCTGAAATAAATATATTAAATATATCAGTCTTCAGAAGAAAAGAGAAAAAGATCTGTTCCCTGGTCATTGTCCTTTGCCTCCTCTGAGCCCATAAAAACCCCAAGTGTTTCTGTGCCCCTCCCCCTGTTTGGAGCAATGTTACTTTGCTCTCTTGTGGTGAAAAGTCGCAGCAGAAAGTGCTCTGGATGGAGTTACAATGCATGACTTTTAGTCCCATCTCTGGTGGGGACACTCAGACTTAGGAATGTGACTTTTGGCAGTTTTGTTAATGCTCAGAGTATCTGTTCCCTCATCTGTAAAACGGGGATAATCTTAATGTTTTGTGGTACTTATAGTATTCATGTTTTTGTGATACTCTAAAACCTTAGAGAGTAAAAAGTACATGAACAGACCAAGTTGAAAGCCTGTTTCTATTATTTACTGTGTAAGCCTAGGCAAATCACTTAACCTCTCTGGGCCTCAGTTTCCACATCTATGAACTTGGTTGGACTCAGTGGCCTCAGAGATCCCTTACATATCTAAATCTATCATATTTTTCTTCCCAAGTTCCTTCACCTCCCTCAGATAGGAAAGAATTAAAACTCCATTTTAATTCAATAACATGTTCTATTTGCATGGATACTTAATGCTTTACGAAGCTTCTTATCCAGTATCCCATTTGCTCCTCACAAGTCTGTGAACTGAGCAGGCCAAGCTTATGTCTTCAATTTACAGATAGGCTCCAATCACTGTCCAGGATCACATGGCAAGTCAAGCAGTAGACTTGGGATGAAAATCCAGACCTCTTCATTCCTAGTCTGAGTCTCTTTCCATAATTGCCTTGCTATGTCTTTATTTACTGTTTCTAAGGTGTTGCTCCAGTCGTATTTCCATAGGAAGCATTGGGGAAGAAAGCAGCTATTGCCAATAATGGTGGATGGTGCCCTGGTCCTCTCATGTGGAGCTGCTTGTAGCTGGCGCTCTCTGCTTCCCTATAATACTGCTGTTGAAGTGATGGTTATAATTGAGAATGAGAAACTTCCTGGCAGACGAGTTTTCCTGGGGGTTAGGGGTGCGAGGGATTGGTGCCTCTTGTTCCTGTTCACCATTTTGTAACTTTTCTCTGTGTTCCCCTGTTGTATGAATCCTTGGAGATGTTTGAATGCCCATCTAAGTTGTGAGTTGCTTGAAGTCTGAGGCAGAGCCAACACTAAATTATGTTGTGGTAAAGGCTTTATGGCACAGGGTCATCAATAGTCTTTGATAACAACTCTTTCAACAGGAAAGACAACACCCTCCACTGTCAAACAGAAGTACTGGGAAAGTTCCCAGCTCTCTATGGTTTCAAAAAAGTAGAAAATCTTCTATCTTTCAGTTTTACCTTTCTCTGAGTAGCTATATTAAGGCATTAGTGTGAAGAGATTTTTAAGGCAGGAAGTCTAACCCTCATATTTTACAGATGGGGAAACTGAGGTGGAGAGAAATTTAATACTAGCTGTGACATCCCACAGTTAGTAAATGTCTGAGGCAAGATTCAAACTCAGGTTTTCCTTATTCCAAACTCCAGACCCTAATCAATATGCCACCTAGATGTCTAAAGGGTAGAAGTTAGTATGGGCTTGCCTGGTGTAATGGTAATGTAATTTGAATTTGAAGATCCCTTTGTATTGGCAAAGGTAACAGGTACTTAGAACTTAGTAATTAATCAAGAAGGTATGAATCCCTGTTGCTGACATAACAGGAAAGGGTTGGCTGAAACAGGAACCTAATGCTGTATGTATATAAGGGAGAGTCAGATCTTCTTAAATCAAGGTTCTTGGAGACAGAAGCTGCTGCTGCTAGGGAGGCTGAAGAGGAGCTGAGGAGGCTGAAGAGTAATGCCGCCCCAGGCTGAAGAGAATGATTTTGATTTTAAAAACTTGAATGGAGTGATTCTGACTCTGTGAACCAGCTGAAACTTCTGCTGAGTCCAAAGGCCAGCTGGAGCTGCCAAAAGACTGAGGAAACGTGACTATGATGCTGGTACTTTGGATGAATGTGTTTGTGGCTTTGTTAAGCCTTGTCTTCCTAGGAACAGAGACTGTGAAGGATTTGAGATGCACTGGACGCTGTGAGCTCCAATGCGGAGGAGGAACTGCACAGAGAGCTGGACAAGGACCTGGGAGCTGTCTGCCTTTGAACCTAGGTGACAGTTTGGTGAATCCAGGTAGTATCTGGGACTGTGGAAGGGGATCCAGGGAATCCAAGAAACCACCCTGAGTCAAGCTGAAAGAAGACTTTACTTGGATACTGGGTACTGATTGAGAAATTGTAAATTTACTAGTGACCTAGGGGTGGAAGTTCTGTGTATTGTCTGATGATTGAATAGTGAATGATGAAGGATGATTGAATGATCTATATTCAAACTCCATAGTTCTTTCTCTGGATGTGGATAGCATTTTTCATCATGAGTCTTTTGGAATTGTCTTAGAATTTGGAATTGTCTTGCTGAGAAGAGCTAAGTCTTTCAAAGTTGGTCATCACACAATGTTGCTGTTACTGTGTACAGTGTTCTCCTGGTTCTGCCTGCTTCACTCAACATCAATTCATGTAAGTCTTTCTAAGTTTTTCTGAAGTCTTCTTGCTCATCATTGCTTATAGAACAATAGTATTTCATTACACTGATACAACACAACTTGTTCAGACACTCCCCAATTGATGGGCATCAACTCAATTTCCTATAAATATTTTTGCACATGTGGATCCTGTTCCCATTTTTATGATCTCTTTGAGATACAGAAGTGGTATTTCTGGGTCAAAGGGTATGCACAGTTTTATAGCCCTTTAGGCCTAGTTTCAAATTGCTCTTGAGAATGGTTGGATCAGTTTACAACTCCACCAACAATGCACTAGGATAAGATTTTTCAGTTAAGAAATTATTGATATCTATGGAGAATATGCCATGCTCCAGACCTGGAATGCCTCCTTTCATCTTTATCTGTCATAATACTATCCCATCTCTGTGCTCTGCCACTTAGTATCATTGTGACCTTGAGCAATGTTTGTTTCCTCAAATATAGAATGAAGGCATTGGGCTAGATGACTTCTAGGGTCCTGTCCACTTCTAAGTTTATCTTAAGACTTGTTGTGGTGGTACATCCTTTGTTTTCTTTTTTCTTTTTTTTTAATTTATGTTTCTTTTTAGTTTACAGCATTAATTTCCACAAGATTTTGAGTTACAAATTTTCTCCCCATCTTTCCCCTACCTACCACTCCAAAACAACAATCCCACTGAATACCCCCTCCCCCAATCTGCTCTCTCCTATATCCTTCCCCATTCCCCGTCTAACTTTCTGATAGGGCAAGATGGATCTCCATACCCCAGTGCCTATACATCTTATTTCTCAATTGCATGTAAATATAATAATAATAATTTTTTTAAACATTTGATTTTAAAACTTTGAGTTCTAGATTCTTTCCCTTCTTCCCTCATCACCCACCCTCACTGGAAAGATAAGCAATTCAATATAGATTGCACATGTGTAGTTACGCAAAACATTTCCATAGTGGATATATTGTGAAAGACTGACTATGTTTTCCTCCACCCTATCCCGCCCCCCACTTATTCTATTTTCTACTTTGACGCTGTCCCTTTGCAAAAGTGTGTGCTTCTAACTACCCTCCTCCCTAATATGCCCTCCCTTTTATCATCCCCCCTTTTATCCCCTTCCCCCCTACTTTCCTGTAGGGTAAGATACCCAATTTAGTGTGTATGTTATTCCCTCTTTAAGCCAAATTCAATGACAGCAAGGTTGACCCATTCCCTTTTGCCTTCCTGTTCTTCCCCTCCATTGTAACAGTTTTCCCTTGCCTTTTATATGAGACAATTTACCCTATTCTGTCTCTCCTTAACTCCTCTCATTATATTTCTCTCTCAGCTCTTTATTTTTTAAGTATCATCCTTATTCAATTGATTCTGTGCCCTCTGTCTATGTATACCTATACACATATATACACACACTCAGATACGTATTCATATGCACATATATCCTTCTATATAGAGATATATATGTATGTGTGTGTGTGTGCATATATATATATACACGTTTATATTCCCTTCAACTATCCTCATACTGAGAAAAGTTTCATAAGTTAGAATTATTGTTTTTCCATGTAGGAATATAAATAGTTCAACTTTGATGAGTTCCTTATGATTTCTTTTCCCTGTTTACCTTCTCATGATTCTCTTGCTTCTTGTATTTGAATGTCAAATATTCTATTCAACTCTGGTTTTTTCATCAAGAATGCTTGAAAGTCCTCTATTTCATTGAATGACCATATTTTCCCCTAAAAAATTATACTCAGTTTTGCTGGGTAGGTGATTCTTGGTTTAAATCCTAGCTCCTTTGACCTCCATAATATCATTTTCCAAGCCCTTCAATCCCTTAATGTAGAAGCTGCTGTTATCCTGACTGTGTTTCCACAATATTCAAATTGTTTCTTCTTGGCTGCTTGTAATATTTTCTCCTTGATCTGGGAACTCTGGAACCTGATTATAGTATTCCTAGGAGTTTTCTTTTTGGGATCTTTTTAAAGAGGTGATCAGTGAATTCTTTCCATTTCTATTTTACCCTCTGGTTCTAGAATATCAGGGCAATTTTCCTTGAGAATTTCTTGAAGGACGCTTTCTAGGTTCTTTTTTTGATTATGGCTTTCAGGTAGGCCAATCATTTTAAAATTATCTCTCCTGGATCTATTTTCCAGGTTAGTGGTTTTTTCAATGAGATAATTCACATTGCCTTCTATTTTTTCATTTGTTTGGATCTGTTTAATAGTATCTTGATTTCTCATAAAGTCATTCACTTCCATTTGCTCCAATCTAATTCTGAAGGAATTATTCTCTTTAGTGAGCTTTTGAAATTCTTTTTCCATCTGGCATATTCAGATTTTTAAGACATTCTTCTCCTCATTGGCTTTTTGGGCTTTTTTTGCCATTTGAGTTAGTCTATTTTTTAAGGTGTTATTTTCTTCAGTCAGGTAATTGACTCTCTTTTCATGATTTTCTTGCATCATTCTCATTTTTCTTCTCAATTTTTCCTCCACTTCTCTTATTTGATTTTCAAAATTCTTCTTGAGCTCCTCCATGGCCTGTAACTGGTTCATATTTTTCTTGGAAGCTTTTTGTGCAGGAGTTCTGACTTTGTTATCTTCCTCCTGTTCCATGCTTTGATCCTTTTTGTCCTCAAAAAAAGGAATCTAAGGTTTGATTGCTGTGCTTGCTTTGCTCCCTTTGTTTGCTCATGTTGCCACTCAGTTACTTGACTTTTGAGCTTTTTGCCACAGTAGAACTCTGTTTCCAGAGAGGAGAGCTTTGTCGCAAATCGCTGGGGGTTTTGGCACTGCCAGAACTATTAGGTGGGTGCCCTCTCTGCTACCCCTACAAGCTCTGGCCCACTAGCCACTATCTTTGGATTGCCATTATCTTTGGATTGCCAGCAAACACACAGGCAACTAACATCCAGATTCCTGTCGAAAGGGGGATGTTTCTGCTCTCCTTTGCTTGGAAATTTATTGTCTTTCTACTGAAAAAAGAGTGGAAGTTTACACCCCAGGACCTCCACCCAAGACAGCGATCCAGATCCAAGCAGATTAAAGCAAGAGCAATTACCCCCTGAGTGGTCATTTGGTCCCCCTACAATCTGCAGGCCAGGAGCTCTGAAGCAGCCACGGGTCAATGGCTGCATGGCTGGAGTGCATACACCAATTCTCCACTTCTCACCCCAGGAGCAGGGGCCAGATCATGCTCCTAGTCCCCCTCAGTTCCAACAGAGTTCCACACTGACCTTTTACTTTGTCTTTGGCATTTATGGGTTGATGATTCTAGAAACCACCAGAAACTGCTGCTGGTGATCCACTCTCCTGAAGTCTGCTCCAGCTGCTGCTGGTTGGGGCCACCCTGGGGCTAAAACCACAGGCTCAGGTGGGGCTGGGCTCAGCTCCCAGCATGTTGTGATGAATGCTTCCTGTAGGTCTGCCAGGCTGCCTTCAGAGATTTGTTTCTCTCTGTCACTTTGTGGGTTCTGTAGCTCTAAAATTTGTTTAGAGTCATATTTTATAGGTGTTTGAGGTGGTTATGGGGGGTGCTCACAGAGTTTTCCTGTTTCTACAGCACCATCCTAGCTCTGCCCCTCATCCTTCTTTTGCAAAGAGGATCATGACATCAGGGAGGTGATGCCATGACTTGCAAGTGAATTGGATTTAAGTGAGAAAGGGCTGTGCAAAATCACCAGCCTTACTTTCTCCTCCAGAGCCATCTGGGCCCAGTGGCAAGATATAGATCAGGATGACTGGAGATGGTCTAGTCTTAAGGACTTATCTTAAGATTTAGGGAGCATAGGAAGAAGGGGCAGCTAGATGGCACAATGGATAAAGCACTGGGCTTAGACTCAGAAAAAGATTCATCTTCCTGTGTTCAAACCTAGCCTCAGACATTTACTAGCTGTGTGATCCTGGGCAAGTCACTCAACCCTGTTTACCTCAATTTTCTCATCTGTAAAATGAATTGGAGAAGGAAATAGCAAACCCCTGCAGTATCTCTGCCAAGAAAACTCCAAATGGGGTCTCAGAGAGTCAGACAAGACTGGAAAGTGACTTAACAACAATTAACAAAAAAACATAATAAGTAGGATTATACTTGCTCTGCTTGGACCCAAAGGATAGAACTAGGAGCAATGGATGGAAGGTACAGAGAGAGAAATTTAGTCTCAATGTAATGGAAAACTTCTCACCAAGCCATCTAAGAGTGGAATGGGCTGCCTCATGAGTTGATAGTTTTCCTCTCAATTGTGGCCTTTGAACAAAGACCATTTGTCAGGTATGATACAGATGGAAATTCTTATTTAGTCATTTTTAAAAATAAGATAATCTAGAGGCAACTGGTGGTACAGTGGTTAAAACTCTGGGGTGTGGAGTCAGGAAGACCTGAGTTCAAATCTATCCTCACATACTTACTAGCTGTGTGACCCTGGCCAAGTCACTTAACCTCAGTCTCTCCTTCAGTTTTCTTAACTGTAAAATGGAGAAAATAACACCTACCTCTCAGAGCTACTGTAAGGATCAAATGAGATAATATTTGTAAAGCGATCAGCACAGAACCTGGCATGCTGTAGTGCTATATAAATACTTGTTCCCTCCCCCACCCCATCCCTGTCCCCCTCAGTAATTAGTAGATGCTATGGAATGTCAGTCTGAGACTTGATATAAGAAAACATTTCACAACATCTAGATGTGTTCAAAAATGGAATGGGATGCTCGGATTAAGCACAGGGTTCTCCCATGGGAGGTTTTCTAGTGGAGGATGGATGAATTACCACCCTGGGATGTTATAGAAGGGAGACTTTATACAGGGAGTAGGCTCAATGCCCTATAAGATTCTTTCTAGCTCTGAGGTTCTGTGATCTGCTCTATGTCATAGGATCATAGATAGATCTAGGATGGATCTCAAAGGCCACATGGTACAATACCCTCATTTTATTGAGAGTACCAAAGCCCAGGGAAGTTCAGTGATTTGTGCAAGGTAAGCCAGGTGGGTAACATCAGAAGTGGAATTCAAACTCAGATCTTCTCAGTCCCAAGCCAGTATGCTCTTTACACCCAATTCCCTTAACTACATGTGATCTTTCCCTCTTCAGAAGCCCCATAGTTTGTACTTCTCTTGTGGCATTTTTTTTATATTCTGCTTTTTATTATAGTCCAGTGATATCAAATTCAAATTTGAAATGGGAGACCTGGGGCAGCTAGGTGGCACAGTGAGTAGAGCACCAGCCTTGGAGTCAGGAGGACCTGAGTTCAAATCTAGTCTTAGACACTTGATACACTTACTAGTCACGTGACTTCCAGCAAGTCACTTAACCCCAATTGCCCTCCAAAAAGAAAAAGAAAAGAAAAAAGAAAAGGGAGACCTACATAAGGATCCCTGGAGGCTAAATATTGACTTAGTTTTAAAATGTAATATTATCTAGTTATTGCATTTTTATTTGTTTGGCTAAATACTTCCCAATTGCATTTTAATCTGGTTTGAGCCTCACATGGGAGTGTTGTGATCCTCACGTAGCACATGTTCAGCACCTCTATTATAGTTGTCTGGGTATTCGATTTATTTTCCTTACTTTATTATAAGCTCCTTGAGGGTAAGAACCACTTCTCATCCTCACCCACATCCTTCTTAGTACCTACAATAGTGCTTTGTAAATTTTTTAAAAGGAATAAATGAATGTTCTTTTTTTCTCCTGAGACAACCCTGCCTCAGAGAAGGGAAAGGACTGAAGGGACAGATCTTTTCAAGGGAAAGAACCCATATCATCTGGCTCTTAAAACCATCCAACAGGAGTTGCTGTTTCTATTTTTGCTTTTGCAGTAAGATGACAGATCTCAAGAGAAAATCCATGTCAACTGGCTCTTAAAAACACCCAAGAGGAGTTGGTACTGTTATTTTTGCCTTCCCAGTAAGATGTTTTCTTGGAGAAACAAGACTCTAAGGAGCAGAAAGGTCTCAGTGACTCGTCCCTATGGTATTTGCATGTCTGTCTCTGGAAGGGTAAAAATACCAAGCGACCTCTCTGACATGATTTACAACCTCCCCTTGTCATCCTATTAAAAGGACCAGAGCCTTTCTGCCATAAAGAGCAAGGACAACTTTGAAAGGCTCCAAGTTCTAATCTAATAAAATAAGAATAAAATGTCTAGATAGGAGAGAAGGAGAAATTCTCATTAAAATATATAAATAGAGGAAGACAACACCAGCCACACTTATGCAAGAATATGAATGGTGGCATTAATCTACCATCAAGGATTTTTTTCTTAGCTTGTTTGTTTCTGCTAGATAAAGGTTACAGTGATACAGTAGAAAGCCCACTAGATTTAAGTAGGAAATGGGTTTGAGTCCTGACTTGGGCCTTGACTACCATGTATGACCTTGGGCTTCTGTTTGCCCCTCTATAAAATGATGAGGTTTAGCTAGGTGATCTTTAGGGCCCCTTCCACATTTGCACTTTTATGGTCTTTTGTGTTGTGTGTACATACAGAGAAACATACTGTCACATGGCTCATTCCAACAAGGACTTGAATAGGCTCTAGGTCACTGGGGCCTGGGCTAGATGACCTCTGACATCCCTCCAGCTCTAAAATTCTATGAGATCACATTCTCACCCCTAAACCCCAAATAGAAAAGCAGAGAAGAAGTCTGAAATAAGTGAGTTACTTATAACTCAGGGGTTTATCCAATTGCCACACCCTGATTCACACAATATAAGCTGTTTGTTCTTCATTCTTGAAGAGGACTGTGAAATCAGGGACATGATGCCATGACATGCAAATGAATTGGATTACAGTGAGGGAGTCCCCAGCCTCACTTTCTCCTCTGTAGTCATCTATGTGGATCATGACAATTGGAGATGGCCCAGGATGCAGTGGGGGTCCTTGGCCTTTTGAAGCTAAGGCCTTTAACAGAATTAAACTGAAACTTAGGACACTAAAGAGCTTCTGAATCCAAGGTTTCAAAACAAGGGGGACATCCTGTTATCAGCACTCTACAAATTTTATTGGCTGAAAATACCAGCTAATAACTAATAATCACAATATTTCACATGTATTATGCTTCAAGTTTGCAAAGTATATTTACATGTTAACTCATTTGCTCCTCAGATGACCCTGTAATATAGGTGCTGTTATTATCATCTTCATTTTACAAAACAAGGAAGCTAAAACTCAGATACTTGAAGTGACTTGTCCATAGTTACTTTGCTAGTACCTGAGGTGATATTTGAGCCCTAGTCTATCCAAATCCAATCCAGTGATTTCTCCACTGAGTCAAATCCTGGTTATGTCCCTACAAGTTCTCCACAGACCTGGAACCTTCCTATCTTTCAAGCCTTCTTACAGTAGACTCCCCTCCACACAATCCATGACCCAATCACTCTGGCTTATACATCACCCCCATGCCTGGAATGTTCTCTCTCCTCACTTCTGACTTCTCCAGCTTCCTTCAAGATTCAGCTCAAATCTGGCCTTTTACAGGAAGCCTTTTCAGTTCCCTTCTCTTTGAGATTGCCTTCCATTTGCATTGTACATACCTTTTGTGTATATATTTGCATGCCATCACCCTCATTAAAATGTGAGCTTCTTAAGAGGTAGGAAACTCTATGTGCACTTCACATTTCCTTCCACATAGTAAGTATTTAATAAGTGTTTGTTGACTTGACTCAACAGTTAAATATACCTGCTTATAATATGTATTTAACAAGTATTTTTTGGATGTTAGATGAAAAGGGCTAGGTAACAATGGTCTAAAGGAATGATCAGCTGCATAGAATCACAGAGTTTCAAATTTAAAAGAGATTGCTGAAAAAACATGTATAGGTTCTCTAACATCTAGACTAGATGCTTTCTAAGAGAGGCAATTATTAATTCTGTTTCTACACAAACACCTCCCCATGCCCACTTCCACTACTTAGTATAGTGGTCTGCATGTAGTCAATATAGGTTAGTTGGCTGGATGACTGAATGGATTTATAGATGAATGAATGAATGAATGAATGAATGAAGAGACTTCACCTTAAAAGACTCTCCTCCTCTGCACTTATTTCAGCTCCATTCTTGTAGCTTTGCCTCTGCCCAACTCAATAGCTACCCTATTCATATAAATATGGAATTCTCTCTGCAACATAGTTGTCATTTCCTTAATTGCCTCTTCATTTAATTGTTCATCTTGGGGTAGCTAGGTGGTGCAGTGAATAGAGCACTGGCCCTGGAGTCAGAAGGACCTGAATTGGAATCTGGCCTCAGACACCTATCACTTACTTGCCATGTGACCTTGGGCAAGTCACTTAACCCCAATTGCCCTGCCTTCCCCCTGCAAAAAAAAAAATTGTTCATCTTGCCTTTCCCAACCCCATGGAGGAGCTGGCTGGCTGTCTTCTCATAATTCCCCAGTTATCATCCCATCTCCTTTATTGGACTGTATCTCCCAGGCCCTGTCTCCAGCTCCTGATTGAAAACGTCATTTTTAAGGAGCCAAAAAACTTGGGCCTTGGCTCGCCTCCTCTTAGGATGAGCAATCCTGCAGACACTTACCTTTCAAAATGATTGATTTCATGCTTTAAAACTGCCTACTCATCCCAAATGCATATAGTAGGCGAGAGACAGGATGGAAGGAAAAGCTGTGTGGGAAGTAGTTTAAGATGAGTCAACAGTGTGATGTGGCAGCCAAAAAGAAAAAAAAAAAAGAAATATATAATGTAATTTTAGACTACTCTAAGGGAGACATAGTTTCTAGGGATTAGGTGATGATGGTTAGTTCTGTTGTATTTTGCATGGTCATGCCATGTCTGGAATATTGTGTTGCATTTTGAGTGTCCCCTTTTGGGAAGGACATTGATAGGCTGGAGGATGTTCATGGAGGAAAATCAGAATGATGAAGTAAGTTTATTACGTAAGAAAACTTGATTAAAGGAAATGGACATTTTTACCCTGCAGAAACTCAATGGGGAGTAGAGAAGGTAGCTATCTTCCAATGTTTGAAGAGCTGTAGTGGGAGAGAGATTTGACTTCTGTTTAGTCCCAGAGGGAAGAGCCAGAAGCAATGAGTGGGAGCTGTGAAAAGGCAAATTTAAGTTTTATTTTAGGAAAAACTCTGTAGCAATTAAAGTTATTTTTTTTTAATGGATTGGACTGGCTAAAGAGATAGTGTGATCCTGAATGACCACTTGTTGGCTATGTTGTAGTGGGAATCACTTTTTTTGTTTTTGAGAGGCAGCAAGAGTTAAGCAACTTGCCAAAGATCACACATTTAAAGATCACACACCTAAAGCCAAATCTAAACTCAGGTCCTTTTGACTCCAGGACCAGTGCTCTATCCACTGTACCACTTAGCTGCCCCAGGAATTACTTTTAAGGTATGAGATGAATTAGATGCCTAATGAAGTCCCTTCGCAATCTGAAATTGTGATTCCATGATTCTGAATTTCATAGAAAATAAATCATTTTATTTTTCTACCCCAGCAAGAAACATGTCATTGTTGATTTAATTTATAATCTGAAGAACTCTCAGTAGGAAGTGAAAGGAAGGGAAGGGGAGGGCAGGGGAGGGATTGGTTACAGAGAAATCCTAACAACCAGTGTCAGAAAAGTCCTTTGAAAGAAGGAGCACTCATGCTGAGGCCTTAGGATCTCGGATATCATCCACCTCATAGGAAGAGTGGCTGCAGCATGGAATAGCAGATAGAGCAGATGGTCTCCATCCCCCTCCAGGCTACTCTTGACACATCTTCACAGGACTTTTCCTTCCATGCCATAGAAACTTCTTCATCCTAGAAGCTCACTCCATCCCCAGACTATTTCTCACATTCTCTTCACCCCGAAAAATCAGGCCTCCCATTCTGATTGGCTGGTTCTTCCCAGGCCCTCCAATTTAAATAAAAGGCTCAGTTCAAAGATATCTCCATCTCCTTCCAGGCTACATTTCTGACTCATGTCAATAAGACTTTCTCCACTATGCTACCAATTCAGATAACTTCTCCCTCCCCTGCTCTTTTTATATGTTATTTCCCCACTTTAGATTATAAGCTTCTTGAGGGCAAGAACTGACTTTCTGTTTCTATTTGTGTTTCTAGTGCTTACACAGTGCCTTTTACATGTTAAGCACCCATGTTGACTGACTTGGAGTCAGGAAGACATTGAAATCCTGCCTCAGATGCTATGTGATTCTTAGCAAGTCACTTAACCTCTCTGTGACTCATAATCCTCATGAGAGGATTGGACTCAATAACCTCCAAGGTCCCACCCAGCTCTAAATCCTAGGATGCTATAATGGCTTGCAACAACTAAGTATCATAAGAATCTCAGAGTTGGGAAGAACCTCAGAAGTCAACTGGCCCAACAAATTCTTGAAAAGGAACTGTCTCTAAAACTTACCCAACAACTGTTCATCCAGTCTTTAATTTAGACCTTCAGTGGTAGTAAACATTTCATCTCCCAAGGCAGATCGTTCTTTACACTTTTTGGATAGTCCTTCTTATTATGAAGTTATTCTTGACATCAAGCTTAAATTTGCCACTTTGCATCTTCTACCCATTATTTCTCATTTTGCTCTCAGGAGTCATTCAGGGAAGAGTCCTTCATATACTTTAAGACCACCATCATGTTCTCCCTCAGTCTTATGTTGTCTAGGCTAAATATACTCAGAAAAGGAAAAATTAATCAACTCTAATTGTGTTTTCTATGTCAAGAAGAAATAATCTTTGAACTGAAAATGACTAGGGAGAGGGAGATAGAAAGAAGTAGGAAGCTAGTAAGAGAATGTCTAGACCAGTGGTTCTCAACTTTCCTAATGCTGTGACCCATTAATACTCGTATGTGGGCATGTCTGCATGTGGGCGGACCCACTTGGAGATGGATAAAGGAGTGGTGCCTCATTTTCCTAAGACGACCAGAAATATGTGTTTTCCAATGGTCTTAGGCGACCCCTGTGACCCCTGTGAAAGGTTTGTTCGACCCCCAAAGGGGTCGCGACCCACAGGTTGAGAACCACTGTCTAGACCCAATTAATGAAATCCTATTTCTAGACCCAAATGAATTACATCTTCAGGTATCAAAAACTGATGATCTTCAAGAGCTACAGTGGTTGAAAAATTCATCTCCCTATGATTAATGTAAGCCATTGTAGACCTCTCTGAAATTAGTCAGCCTGGTCCTCAAATGAAAGAGGAATACTCCATCACCATGACTCTATGTAGACCTTGCAAACCCAATGGCAAACCCTATTTAATTTTCTAAATAAATGAAGAGTTTTAATTCCTAAAAATCAAACCTATCAAAAAATAGAGCAAGCTTTTCTGATTAAAGAGTTTGTTGTTACTAATGGCACTCAAGTAGAGGGGATGATAACTTGTTATCAATGTAATAGGAGGAATTCATTCTTCAGATGGATGTTGGCTTGGATAATCGAAGTGGGCAGGGGAGCTTTCCATGTCTCTGAGGTAATGATTTTATTATCTAGTTTTATTATTACATATAGAAATGTCATTTGGTTCTCACAGTCATTTGCATCTGCTATCAAACTATACTTTAAAGTGACATATGATACAGATGCTGCTTTTAATCATCTCTAACATGTTTCTCTTCATTCCATGTTTTTAAAACATCTGTCTCCTATTCTATAAACGAATTGAGTTTCGGGAAAAGTTGTCGGCTTTTTTTCTGCCTTCTAAATGTGTGCTACTGTTTCACTAGATATTTTCTATTTCAGGTCTCAAGGCTACATAGACGAGACTGTTTGCAACTTTGAAACTACTATGGCTTAATATAGCTTGTACTCCTTCATCAGCATATGAAATACTTCTCTTTTGAAGAGTTCCCAAAATGGCTTGTGGAATCAGAATGAATCAAGGCCCAAGCTGATTGGCTGACTATTTTAAAGCTAGTTAGAGCTCTTCGATTGAGAAGAAAGTCTATTAATGCTGATGAGACTTCTCTAAATGACTGTCTGAAGAATACATCAACACAGCCTCCTAATGGCTCCAATGTGCCCTGATATGCCACATGTGAGAAGGAATGTTTGTGCTGAGAGCAGGATCATTCATCCCCAAGATGCAGATTCACTAAACAATGTGCATTTGCCTCTGGTACCTTGTTTTTTTAACAGCCACTAAAGTGTCTAATGCCCTGCTGACTGTGCTATTACCATGGAGAACAATGAGGGGAATAGGGACAGAAGGTCTCTAGGGAGAGGGACTTCAACAGAAACCAGTAGTTGAAACTCAAGCATAAAAACCAATATGTATCCACAGAGTGATGGAGTGTTACAAATTATAATAATTCTTAGTCTAGCCCAACCTGGGTGACACAGTGGATAGCGGCCTCAGATTGGAGTCAGAAAAATTTGA
Organism: Pseudochirops corinnae; assembly: GCA_028646515.1. Classification (NCBI taxonomy): domain Eukaryota; kingdom Metazoa; phylum Chordata; class Mammalia; order Diprotodontia; family Pseudocheiridae; genus Pseudochirops; species Pseudochirops corinnae. The sequence goes on along the minus strand of CM053588.1, from coordinate 94,647,245 downwards.
GTTCAAACCCAGCCTCAGATACTTAGTAGCTCTGTGACCCTGGGAAAGTCACTTAACCTCTGTCTCCATTTCCTCATCTGTAAAATGGGGAACTTCAGGGGCCATTTAGTGCAGTTCCCAACATTTTACAGATGAGAAAACTGAGTCCCAAAGATGTTAAGTGACTTGTCCAAGGTTAGCACCTGACTAGTAAGTAATCAAGGCCAGATCTGAAACCTGGTCCTCCCCTGGGTTCCAGAGCCCGTTTTTTTTCCACCGAACCACAAGTACTCAGCTAGTCTAGACTGAACTCCAGACTTCCCCCTGGTACCCAGGCCTTATCAGTACTCTCTACCCCTGGCATCCCTCTGAATAGAGGGTGGAGTGGAAAATGTCTCCCTAAACCTCACTTCTCACTAGCTCCCTCTCAGACTAATTCCAATCCCTGGTGCTGACCTTGTTTTTGTTTCAGACACAGCCTCCTACCTCTGGCCATTTCAGTTTCCATGACTCATTTGTGCAGTTTTGTTTTGTCTGTTTGCTACAATCTCGGCATGTTCCAATTGAAATTCTGACCTCTCCCTACAAAGGAACTTCATGGATACAAACCCCACCTCACTTTGGCCTTGGTACTTACACCTACTCAATACCCTTTGCTCCTGGACTTCTCTGAATAGAGAGGGTGGAGTGGAGAATCCCCACCCCCCACCCCCCTCCAGCCTCCATTTCAGGAGGGAGAGAGCCCGACCTGGTCATCTCTTCATTTTCCTCTCAGAATTCCCTCCTCTGAACTTCTCCAAAATGCCCTTCAATCTTTTAATTTCCTTCTGTGTATTGTCTTCCCTCACTAGATTGTAAGCTCTTTGAAGGTGTTATGATATTGGGAGACACTCTGTTTTCCAGAGCTAAGGCCCAGCAAGCAGGCTTAGCCCTGAGCTTGGCATGACAACAATCCTTTGCACTTACCCTCTGGACATTCTCACTCTCTGGCAAAATCACGTAATTATTCTATTGCTTTGACCAGCATCAGGTGTTCTCTGAGCTTGGACAAGCTTGGATAAATACCCATATTCTGGTCATTAATTAAGTTCTGCTATGAATCAAACTTGTCTCGTTGTTGCTGTTACCCCCTCATTGTCAAGGCTATAGCTCCCTGCACAGCCACTGATCTAAATTTTGAGATCTCCCCATACTGCCTCAGGTTTCCCACTAAGGGTGGGGCCCCGGCACATGTGTCTAGATCCCCTCCTTGCTTGCAAGCCATTTCCCTCACTTTGAAATTAAACGTCTGCTGATTCCTCACTCTGCTGTCTCTAGCCTGCTCTGCTTGGCCCTGGCCATCCACAGGTTAGAGGCCTGTTCAGTCTGGTTGACAAAGGCAGGATCTTTCTTTTTTGTATTTTTATCTCCAGGGCCTACAGTACCTAGCACATAGTAGGTGCTTAATACATATTTATTGACTAGCTGTTTGACCCCAACTCTCCATCCCCACCACCCACCTCACAAACTGGGTCCCTTCAATGAGAACCACGGATTCTACTCAGTCACTATATTGGCTGAAATACCTTATGGCCAAGGTTTAAAGGTTGTCCAAAATTCAAAATATAAGAAAAAATATTTGGAAATATAGGGAGTATAGAAAGAAGAAGAGCAGACAGTCAAGGAAGACTTTATAGTCCCAGACTGAAAACTATTCCTATAAAGTACCTATGTCATGTCACACCTGAATATCATGTTTGTTTTATATGACATATGAGAAAGAGAAGGTAATAAGGATTCATTAAGGACCTACCTGTCCCAGGCCCTATGCTAAGTGCTTTATAAATATTATCTCATTTGATCCTCACAATGCACCTGTGAGGTAGATCCTCTTCTTATCCCCATCTTACAGCTGAGGAAACTGAGGCAGAGAGAAATTAAGTGGCTTACTCAGAGTCACACAGCTAGCATGTGTCTGAGGCTGGATTTGACATTTGTTCAGTTGTTTCAGTCTTGTCTGACTCTTCACAACCCTGTTTGGGGTTTTCTTGGCAGAGATACTAGAGCAGTTTGCCATTTCCTTCTCCAGCTCATTTTACAGACAAGGAAACTGAGGCAAACAGGGTGAAATTATTTGCCCAGGGACACAGCTAGTGATCATTTGAGACCAGATTTGAACTCACAAAGATGAGTCTTCCTGACTGTAGGCTCAGTGCTCTGTCCACTGTGCCACCTCACTGCCCTACCCCCACATACTGTAGATGAGTAAAATGAGGTTTATAGAGGGTAAATGATTGGACATGATTAGGGCTCTAGAGCTGGAAGCCTTCAGACATCATCTAACTCTGACCTCCTCATTTTATAGATGTAGAAAGAGACCCTAGGAGACCAAGCAATTTGTCTAAGGTCACATAAATGATGATAATGACGACAAACATTTCTTGAACACTCGCTATGTGCCAGGAACTGCACTAAGCATTTTACAAATATTGTCCCATTTTATCCTCATAATGGCTGTGGGAGAAAGGTACTATTATTATCCTCATCTTACAGATAAAGAGCCTGAGGCAGACAAAGATTAAGTGATTACCCAAGATCACACAGCTAGTACGTTTCTGGGGTTGGATTAGAATTTGGGTCTCCTGACCCAAAATCTAGCACTTTGTCCACATCACCTCCATCAAACACCACCAGATTTTCTTTAAAATGACTTCATCATCATATATGCTGTTACTTTAGCTTCCTTGTCTCTAATTTCTCAGGTTTTCATCTATGATATGAGGACGATTAGGTTGGATGATCTCTTAACTCCCTTCTAGCTTTGATATTGTGTGATTCTCTGAAGTGTTTCTACTTACAATTGACCTTCAGTGGTTAATATTATTTTTTAGTTTCCCCAGTCCCTGGGAGATGGTACCTAAGTATTCATGATGAAACTTCCTATTTGCTTTCTGTCCTGGAAACTCTGTGACAGCCAGCTTGTCTTAAAAAAAAAAAACAAAACTCCACGATTGCCATGGCATTTCTAATCAATGAAACCCTTTTCTTCTGACATTTTAAAAATACACACTCGTCTAGGAGATCAAGAAATAAATGACAAATGGGAAGTACCCTTAATGTCTGAGTCTGTAAAATCCCTTGAAACTTTTCTCAGGCTTGCTTTGCTATACTTCTCATGCAACCCAAGGTCACTCTGACCTGGGAAATATACCATTAATAAGAATCTTTCTCTTTAATCATGGAGTAGCTGAGAAAGTTTTGGGTTGAGGCCAGGGCACAGATTCAAATATTAACAGTTATTATACTATGATGATATTGATGATGATAAACTCCAAGATCCTTTCCAGTCTGAAATATTAATATACTGAAATTATTTCCCCCCTTGCCTGCAGCGGCATTCATTTTCCATTTCACATTCCAACCACGCCCCCTGGTGGCTAATTTAATGTAATCTGTAGTGCAGCCCTGGGAAGCAGGTTTCTAAAAACCAAACCCAAAGAAATCTTGCTCCTTGATATTTTGGTTCCTTTCCTGCTACCCCACACCAGTCAGAGTGATAGACTGTCCTGCCTCCTAAACAATGTAATCCAATCTCCATCTCAGTCTGAATCCAAACACTCAGAAGGGGTCACCCAGTCTCTATTTGATGACCTCCAGTGCCCTCCTCCCTAAGACAGCTCATTCCACTTGGGAACAGCTCTCATTGCTAGGAAAGTTTTCCTTACATGGAAATGGAATCTCCCTCCTTGTAACTTCCACCCATTGGTCCTAGCTTTGTCCTCTGGGGCCAAGACTAATACTTCTTCCATGTAACAGACTTTCTGGCATTTGAAGAATAATAGTGAAACATTTGTATAATGCTTTAAAGTTCACAAACACATATACAGATACATGGCAAATATACATACATGTGTCCCTTTACCTCTACTGATTAGTTCCTATTTATCCTATCTTTATCTTGTTTGTACCTAGTTATTTGCATAGTGTTTTTCCGTTAAATTGTAAGTTCCTTGGGGACAAGGACTTTTTGCCCTTTTTATTCAAAGTGCTTAGCAAAGTGCCTAGGACTTGCTGACTGACACATTATTTCACCGGAGACTCATAAAAATTCTGTGAAGTGTTTTCTACATGCATCCTCACTTTATGGGTGAGGAAGCTGTTATTCAGAAGCATTAAGCAACTTGCCCATGGACGCAGAAAGAAAGTGTCAGAATGTGAGATCTGAACATGGGTCTTCTTGATGCCACATTAAGCATTCTTTCTACTTTTCCAAAAATCATGTTCTGACCCCCAAGTGTTCTCTTCTCCAGAGGAAACAACCCTAATTCTTTAAATTGACTCTCATGTGGCATGCTATCTGTTGTTGTTCAGTTGTTTCTGTCATGTCTGACTCTTTGTGACCCTGTTTTGGGGTTTTCTTGGCAGAAATACTGGAATGGTTTGCCATTTCCTTCTCCAGTTCATTTTACAAATGAGGAAACTGAGGCAGACAGGATTAAGATACTTGCTCAGGATCACACAACTAGTGAGTGTCTGAGGCTGGATTTGAACTCACAAAGAGTTTTTCTTGACTCCAGACTCAGTGCTCCACCCACTGTGCTACCTAGCTGCCTGTGCCTGGTATCTAGTCATATTGATTGCCCCTCTTTGAATGAGCTCTAATTTATCAATGACCCTTTTAAGATGCAGTACATTTAAATAGATACAATTTTCCAAATATGAAAATAGCAGGCTTGTACCTTCCTCCTTCTGGACAATACAGTTTTCTTCTATGGTCACATTAGCTTTCTTGATTGTGGACTAATATTGAACCTGCAATAAGAATGTGATCAATTCAAAACCATTGAGACTATATTATAGAAGATAATACAAGAAAACTCCATGGAGCATTTGAATACAGGCAGCAAAGTATTGATTAATCAAATTCACACGCTACCACCAGAGAAAAACTTATAACTCCAAGACATATAATAACCCAAATTCAGAATTTCAATATGAAACACCAAGTAGTCAGAATAAAGGCCATTAGCTATGAAGGAATGTCCATTTGGAAATTTTATTATTATTCTGCTACCATGAGAAATAAAAGGTTGGAATATATGCCAAAAAGCAAAGGCATTCAAGTAGCAATCCATAATAGCTGCCTTTAAAGCAGAGCCTAACCATCAATGAAAAATGTGGACCTTCAATAGAAGAAAAGCATTTGAAACATTTCCACAGAAGACAACCACTGCCACTGGAAATAAATAGAATATATGACTTGCAAAACCTCCTTATGACTGTTTCCCTATGGCACAGACGATTCCTCTCTGCCAAGTGTGACTCCTACTCTCTAACAGATCAGGTTTAGCCATGGAGGAGCCAGGACCCAAAGGAAGGAAAAGGGAGCAGAGTCAGGTTTTTTCTCACACTCTCTGGCATATTATGTCCCATCCTAACAGGAAAAGACCTCAAACAAAACTTCATTTGGCTCATGTTTAGGGTCTTCCCAAAAGGAATTAATATGGTTCTTTCTAGAAAGGCAATTTAATGTACAAAGTAGAAACTATCAGGTATAGGATAGTTTTGTATTTTCTCCACAAAAGAAATGCTTTTAAAAAAACCCTGAAAGGAACATGTTAATATTTACTTCAACTATAAACTATGACCAATTGACACTATTATACTACCTCCAAAGTTGCCATTTCTTAGTTGTCAAATCTAATGGTATTTTCTCAATTTTTATCCTTCTTGACCTCTCTGACATTGCTGATCACCCTGTTCTCCTAGAAACCTTCTCCTCTATATTTTCATGGCATTGCTCTCTCCTGGTTCTTCTCCTTTATGTCTGAGTTCTCCTTTGCAGGCATCTACTGAAACTTCCTCTGGATTTTACCCACTAACAAGACTCTGTCCTGGACCTTCTTCTCTTCTCCCTCTATACTACCTCTCTTGGTGATCTCATCAACTCCCAAGAGTTCAATTGGTATCTCTATTGGCTGATGCTTCTTACATGTATTTATTAAACCCTAACCTCTCTCCTGACTTCTCATCTCACACCACCAAATACCTATGTCCACATCTTACACTGGATGTCCCATAGATATCTCAAATTCAAAGTTTCCAAAGTTTCCAAAGTAAAACTTTCATCTTTCTTCTCAACCTCTCCCAGTTTCTTTATTAGTCTCAAGGGCACCACCAATCTCATCATCATCCAGGTTTACACCGTCAGTGTCATTCTCTGCTCTTCAGTTAAACAACCCTACACATCCAATCTATTGCCAAGTCTTAATGTTTCAGTCTTCACAACATTTCTTGTATATGTACCCTTCTCTCGACTCACACAGTTGATACTTCTTTGCCCCCAAACTCCAGTCTATCCTTCACTTAGCTGCCAAAGTGATCTACCTAAGGTGCATATCTAACCATGTCATCTCCCTACTCAGAAAACTCCAATGCTTCCTTATTAGCTCCAGAATCAAATATTGAATCCTGTTTGGCTTTTAAAGTCCTTCATAATCTGACTTCTTCTTCCCTTTCCAGGCTTATTACACTTTGTTCCCCTCCATGTCCCCTAATACTGGCCTATTTGCTGTTCCTTGAACATAGCACCCCATCTCCCAACTCTCTTCTTTTTCACTGACTATCCCCCATGCTTGGAAAATTCTCCCTCTGCACTGCCATCTGCTGGCTTTCTTGACTTCCTTCAAGACTTAAAGCAAAGCCTTCTGCAACTAGCCTTTCCTCATTCTCCTGCAGTACTCCAACTGCTAGTACCTTCCCTCTGAGATTATCCCCCAAACATTAACACTATACTAATAACAACAATAATAATGGCATTTATAGTAATCTTTAAGCTCCTTGAGATCAGGGACTGTTTTTGCCTTTCTTTGTATCCCCTAGCACTTAGCATAGTGTCTTGGCACATGGGAGGTGCTCAATAAATGCTAGCTGATTAATTGATTGATTGATGTTGGGAGGACAAATCATAAACAATTAGCACGTGTGTCAAAGAAAATTATACTTATCGGGTAACATTGTAAAATTTGGGGGATGAAGCTAAAGCAATCCTCAGAGGATTATTCTCTGAAAAATTAACATTAACAGCATAGAAAAAAAGAGGATAATAAACTGAGCATACAATTTTAAAACCTAGAACATCAATGAACAAACCCAAAATAAATGTAGAAGTAAAGATTTTGCCAATTAGATGAGCAATAGATAAAATGGAAAACAAAAGACTAAGGAACTGCTAAACAAAACCAAAAGTGGGTTCTTTGGTAGATGAACATGGTCAGTAAATCTTTGGTTAACCTTATCAAAAGGGAGAAGAAAGACAAATGATCAAAATTTTTAAAAATGAATAAGATGAATTCATCACAGAGAAATAAAAATAATTATCAGAATTTATATATGCAATTCCATGCTATCAAAGCCAAGAGCTTAAAGGACATGATCAGCTTCATAAATATAAAATATATACATTAGCAATATGAGGAAAAAAGGTTTTAAAGAATTCGGTTTCACAAAGTGACCAAGCTTTTAACGAATTTCCAAAGAAGAAAAAAAAACATTGAGGAATATAAAATAAAACTCTCCATAAGTCTTGTAGCTCCATGAAAGGCCTAATAAAATTTTCTTAGTGAATATGTTTTTTAAATAGTTGTACACAAATAATATTTTCAAATTTTAATAATTTAAATATATCAATAATTATAACTACAATAACTGGGATTTATATTGTTGTTCAACCTCTGTTCTCAAAGAGGACCAACGACATCAGGAGGGCCATATTTTGACTTGCAAGTGGATTGGATTTAAGTGAGGCAGAGCTGGGCAAAATCATCAGCCTCACTCTTTCCTCCAGAGTCATTAGAGTCCAGGGGCAAGACATAAGTCAAGACCACTGGTGATGGCCCAGGATACAGTGGGAGATCTTGGCCTTCTTAAGCTAAGGTCTTTCTAGGTTTCAATTTGTCTGAGGCACCACCCATTCAGTAATTAAAGGCTAGGTGAGAATTGAAGCAAGAGATGGCCTAGTTTGCCTTCCCAAAAGAATCCATCTAAGAGGGGAAGACCCTCAGAGCTTCTTTCCAGAACAGAAACTGACTGCTATTTACCCTTACCCTGAGCCATCAAAATCCAAACAATAAAGCCACTGAGACTTGGGCTGGGACCTACTATTGGCCAATCATTGAAAACCAGAGTCATTTGGGCTTAAAGGCATAATCGAGTAGCTCTATTTGAATTATAACAAACTTTTCAAAGCCTGATTTTCCAGTTACATTTCAAGAAATCATAATGAAAACTACATGAGGTAAAAGAGTTAATTGTCTCAGTTTTAGGGAGGGAAATGATAGAATAAACAAAAAGGGAAGAAAGAAAAAAAAAATCTAGCCCCCACGGTACCTTGCAGAATATAAGCAATCAAAATTTATATTCCTTTGGACAGAACTTTTAGCTTTACGCAGTACTTGACATCTGATCTCATTTGATAGTCACAACAATCCTGTGAAATGAGTGCTAAATTTATCTCTATGAAGTGATTTACACAGGGTCACACAACCAGTAAGTGTAGGAGAGCTGATTTGAGCCTTTGCCTTCCTGTCTTTAAGTCTGACATTCCATCCTCTATCCAGAAGTTCTTAACATTTTTTGTGTCATAGATCTCTTTCGATAACCGAATGGATCTGTAATACATTCCTGTGGGTATTCCCACCAATGGTAGAACTTATAAATCCATCCACCTGCCCAATTGGTGAAGCATTCATATAGATCCTCCCATAAAGTCACCACAAGGGGGCAGGAGCTTGGAGAGGAAAAGGCTTGGGGAGACACGATAGCTGTCTCCAAGTACTTAAAGGATTGTCATGTGAAAGAGGGAATATTTGGCTCCAGATGGTGCAACTATAAGCTATGGGGGGATGCTAACAAAAGGCAAATTGACGTTTGATATCAGGAAAAACCTCCTAACAATTAGAACTATTCAAAATATAGAATAGGCTGCCTTAAGAAATAGTGGGTTCCCCCTCACGAGGGGTTTCAAGCATAGGCTGTGTAACTACTTGTTTGATTAGCTGTAGAGGAGACACTTGTTCCAGTCTGGATTGGACTGAGGCATAGCTTGCCTAGGCCTAAATTCTCTTTGCAGCTACCATTCTCTGACCCCTCATATCTATCCATGTCTGCCCTGTTCTTCCTATATCACTATCTCTCTTTATCCTTCTACTGTGACCTCTGAACCCACTCCCCTAAACATACACACATTCTTTTATTGTTAACAAACTGCCCTTCATATTAGACCTGTGCCCTTGTTATGGGAATCTGAAGATCTTCCCTGCCTCCAGGCCCTTTGATAGGCTTAAGTGACTCTGAGACCCTTCCTTGATTTGAAAATATTCTCTGCCCCCTAACAGGCTGAATGTGGTCACATGGAGCTGGTGGCAGGAAGCTTGTTTTTCAGGAATGCCCACACCTTATTACTTTGTGATTGGGCAGTTGGTCAAGAGGGTTGTGACATTATCTGATCCAGGAGAAGGCTATATATACCCTGATGTGAGGTTTTGCTTTG
>CM053588.1:94552444-94637237 GCA_028646515.1 Pseudochirops corinnae | reverse complement strand
TAATAAATAAAACTAAGAGCTGGTTTTATGAAAAAACCAATAAAATTGATAGACTTTTAATCAATATAATAAAAAAGAAAGAAAGAAGAAAACCAAATTATGAGTATCAAAAATGAAAAGGATGAATCTACCTCCACTGAAGAGGAAATTAAAACAATAATTAGGAATTATTTTGCCCAATTGTATGCACATAAATTTGACAATCTTAGTGAAATGGATGAATATTTACAAAAATATAAATTGCCCAGATTAACTAAAGGGGAAATAAATTACTTAAATAACCCCATCTCAGAAAAAGAAATTGAACAAACCATCAATGAACTCCCTAGGAAAAAATCTCCAGGGCCAGATGGATTTACTAGCAAATTCTATCAAACATTTAAAGAACAATTGATTCCAATATTCTATAAACTATTTGGGAAAACTGGTGAAGAAGGAGTCCTACCAAATTCTTTTTGTGACACAAAAATGGTACTGATATCTAAATCAGGTAGAGACAAAACAGAGAAAGAAAATTATAGACCAATTTCCCTCATGAATATAGATGAAAAATCTTAAATAAAATATTAGCAAAAAGACTACAGCAACTGATCACAAGAATAATACAGTCTGATCAGGTAGGATTTATTCCAGGAATGCAAGGATGGTCCAATATTAGGAACACCATCAGTATAATTGATCATATCAACAATAAAACTAGCAGAAACCATATGATCATCTCAATAGATGCAGAAAATGCTTTTGACAAAATACAACATCCATTCCTATTAAAAACACTAGAAAGTGTGTGAATAAATGGAGTTTTCCTTAAAATAATAGGTAGCATCTATTTAAAGCCATCAGCAAGTATTATATGTAATAGGGATAAACTAGAAGCATTTCCAGTAAGATCAGGAGTAAAACAAGGAGGTCCACTATCACCCCTCTTATTCAATCTGGTACAGAAATGTTAGCAGTAGCAAGTAGAAAAGAAAAAGAAATTGCATGAATCAAATTAGGCAAAGAAAAGACTAAGCCATCACTCCTTGCAGATGATATGATGATATACTTAGAGAATCCTAGAGAATGAAGTAAAAAACTACTTGAGATAATAAATAAATGTGGCAAAGTTACAGGATATAAAATAAACCCACATAAATCCTCAACATTCCTATATATTTCTAACAAAATCCAACAGCAAGATATAGAAGGAGAAATCCCATTAAAGTTACTGTAGACATTATAGAATATTTGGAAATCTATCTGCTGAAACAAATTCAGGACCTATATGAATACAACTACAAAACACTTTTCACACAAATAAAGTCAGATCTAACTAATTGAAAAAACATCAATTGCTTGTGGCTTGGTTAAGCTAATATAATAAAAATTACAATTTTACCTAAATTAAATTATTTAGTGCCATGCCAATCAATCTACCAAAAAATTACTTTATAGAGCTAGAAAAAATAGTAAGAAAAGAACAAAAGGTCCAGAATATCAAGGGAATTAATGAAAAGAAATGCTAAGGAAGGTGACCTAGTCATACCAGATTTTAATCTGTGTTATAAAGCAGCAGTCATCAAAACTACTTGGTACTGGCTGAGGAATAGAGTAGTGGATCAATGGAATAGATTTGGATACATGAGACTCAGCAGTCAATGACTTGATAATCTACTGTTTGATACACCCAAAGACCCCAGTTTTGGGGATATGAACTCACTTTTTCACAAAAACTGCTGGAAAAACTGGAATATAGGATGGCAGAAACTGGGCATAGACCATTATCTAACACTGTATACCAAAATCAAGTCTAACTGGGTGTACAGTCTAGATATAAAGGCTGATGCTGTAAGCAGTCTGGGAAATCAAGGAATAGTTTACCTGTCAGATTTATGGAGAAGTGAAGACTTTATGACCAAACAAGAGTTAGAGAGCATTATAAAATGCAAAATGGATAATTTTGATTACATTAAATTGAAAAGTTTCTGTACAAACAAAGCCAATGTAACCAAGATTAAGAGGGAAGTGAGAAACTGGGAAAGAATTTTAACAACCAGTGTCTCTGATAAAGGCCTCATTCTAAAATATACAGGAAATTGAGTCAAATCTATAAGAATACAAGTCATTCCCAATTGATAAATGGTCAAAGGATATGAACAGGCAATTTTCAGAGGTAGAAATTAAAGATATCTATAAGCTATGAAAAAATGCTCTAAATCATTATTGATTAGAGAAATACAAATCAAAACAACTTTGAGGTGCCACATCTCAACCATCAGATTGACTAAGATGACAAAACAGGAAAATGATAAATGCTGGATAGGATGTGGAAAAATTGGAACACTAATGCATTGTTGATGGAGTTGTGAACTGATTCAACCATTCTGGAGAGCAATCTGGAACTATGCCCAAAGAGCTATAAATAATTGCATACCCTTTGACCCAGTAATACCACTCCCAGGGTTGTATCCCAAAGAGATCATAGAAGTGGAAGGAAGACCTGTATGTACAAAAATATTTATTACAGCTTTTTTTGTGGTGGCAAAGAATTAGAAGTTAAGGGGATGCTCATTAATTGGAGAATGGCTGAATAAGTTGTGGTATATGAATGTAATGGAATATTATTGTGCTATAAGAAATGAGGAGCAAAAGGACTTCATGTTTACCTGGAGAGATTTATACAATCTGATGCTGAATGAGAATAGCAGAACCAGGAAGAATTTGTACACAATTACAGACACAACATATGTGTGACGACCAACTTTAATAGACTGGACTCTTCTCAGCAATGCAAGGTTATAAGACAACTCCAAAAGACTCACAATGGAAGGAGAAGTCTACATTCAGAGAAAGAACTAGAAAGATCAGAGTTTGAATGCAGACTGAAGCAAACTACTGGCTCTCTTTCTTTTTCTTGTTTGGTTTTGTTTCCTCTTTCCCATTGTTCATTCCATTGGTTACAATCCTTCTTTACAACCTGACTAATGTCTAATGTGAAAGTGTTTGCAGATCCTATACTTGATTGCATCCTGCCATGGGTGGGGTAGAGGAAGGGGGAAGGGGAAGGGGGAGAAAATTTGAAATTCAAGGGATTGTAGAACTAAATCTTGTAAAGTAAAAGTAGACAAACAAATTAATAAAGACCAAAAAATGACAATATAAGCCAAATAAGGGTTTAACTTTTATCCTAGAGGGAATAAGAAGCCACCAGAGCTTATAAAGTAGAGGAGTGACATGGTCAGAGCTTCATATTAAGAAAAGGCTTGAAGACAACTGTGATGGAGAACTTACTATTTTCCAACAAAGCCCATTCCATTTTTTTCTGATTGACTTAATCTACTCTCTTGTAACTTCCACCCATTGGTACTAGTTGTGGCCTCTAGGGCTAAGCAGAATTAATAATAATTTTTTAAACTATTAGATTCTTAAAATATTGGAAGACAGCATTCATACCAACCAACCCTCCCTGACCCCAATCCCACCTCCCAAGTCTTCTCTTTGCAGGTAAAACATCTAACGTGTGCATAACCTTGGACAAGTTAACCTTTCTAGGCTCAAGCTTCTTCAAACAATAAAATGAGGAAATTGGAGTCTGAAAGCACTAAAGTCCCTTCTAAGACTGACATTCTATGAATTGAGATTGTTTTGACAAGAATAGAATCCTAAAATATAGGGTATGTAACCCCACTGTGGAAAATGTGTGGCCTTCCCCTGCCCAAGGGCCATATGCCCATGGACTGAAAGTAGCCCCCAGTCACCAAAGTGCAGTTCTGATGACCAGAATGTAAACAGTACTTCAGAAGAAAACGCCGCAGAGCAAATACCCACTGGAATACATGGGGTGGGAAGTTTGTTAAATAAACTTGACTTTCATGGCAAACATAGCAAAGCAAATATTGGAAGGACTGGAGGGGGAACCAAGTTTGTTAAATATACATACAAATATTAAGCGGTTAACCTGGGTATCAGGTTCTCTAGCGAAGAGCAGATGGGAGCCACAGGAAGAAAGGTAGTTTGGGAGACTACGAGTCGAGGTGGGTTCTTAACCTGACTGCTTCTAATTCTCTCTCTCTCTCTCTCTCTCTCTCTCTTTTTTTGCTTCTAACTCTCTTAATGAGCTCCAACAAATTATTGAAAATTACACAATTAAGAGCAGGAAAGTACCTCAGTGACTATGTAGTCCAATCTTTTCATTTTACAAATGAGAGACCTCAAGCTTAAAGAAGGGGGAAATGACTTGTCCAAGGTCACACAGATAATGTCAGAGCAAGGTTTCAAACCCAAATCATCTGCCTCCAAATCCAGTACTACCCCTGCTGCACCATGTTGTTTATTTTCCAGCTCTGATATTTTATGATTCGAACACAAAGCTAACTTTTCCAAATCACTGTTGTGCTGCCTTTTATATATACTGGGTGTTTCAAAAGTCTTAGTGAAGTTTTGAACTTTTATGGATTAAAGCTGCACTAAGACTTTTGGAACACTCTGTATCACTTAGGGTAGGAGAAGTATTTTGGGAGGCCTCAGTTTGTTAGAATTATACAAGAGAGTTGAAATCTCTTAAAAGTTTACACTCTACTCTCAGGCTAAAAATATACTCCGAACAGTATACTCTACTCCTCCAACATTTGCTAACTATGTGACCATGGTCAAGTCACTCAACTTCTCTGAACCTCAGTTTCCCCATATTGTTATGGGAATCTGAAGATCTTCCCTGCCCCTAGGCCCTTTGCTAAAGTGGCTACGTGACTCTGAGAGCCTTCCCTGATTTGAAAGTATACTCTGCCCCCTAAAAGGCTGGATGTGGTCACATGGAGCCTGTGGCAGGAGGCTTGTTTTTCGGAACACTCATGCCTTGTAGCTTTGTGATTGGGCAGTGGGTCAAGAGGGCTGTGACATTCTCTGATCCAGGAGAAGGCTATATATACCCTGATGTGAAAAATCACTTTGGGGCTCACTTTGAGAAGAGTTGGGTGATTTGGCCAAACGAGACTCTGGGCAGCCATTGAGTCCCCTGGCTTTGAAAACCCAGATGTTGGTGCTTCCCTCTCTGGTAACTGACTAGGTATGGATGTAATGGTCAGACAGCTGGAAGCCCGTCTGCTGATTTGTTTCTCTGTCTGCTTGTAACTTCTGTTTGAATTTTCTCTGAAGTTCAGGGTGCTGACTTTCCCCCCTGAACTAGGTAAATGATAAATGTTTGATTGATTAAAGTAAGATTGTTAACCCATTTTGAGTTGCTTTCCTTTAGAAAAGAACCTGTGCTAGCAGCCATCCTGGGTATGCTAGGGTGCTTGCTGATATACTTATGTAAGATGGGAATGATTATATCTGTAGTACCTACCTTCCAAGGTTGTTGGGAGGCTAAAAGATGATACCGGGAAAGCACTTTATAAACTTCAATGCCAATTGAAGTAAATGCCAGTTCATTATTACTAATCATCATTATTTTGTTCTCATTTTGTCTGGTGGAATTCAGATAAAAGTCATCCTGGAAGAAGCTGCCATGTAGGTATCATTATTTTGTGTTTATGTTCTGTGGATTATTGTGGAGGTGGATAAAATGACTCATTCCTGTAAATAAATAAAAATATTGGAATGTATGCTTATGTAGGCTTGCTTAATATATCTTTGGGACAGCTCTACAGGAGTGACCAAGATAATGAGGATTAAGTATATATCATCCTGTCTCCACATGGTCTTGATTTCTTCTGCTAGCTCTAGAAGGAGCAGACATGTCGATTGACCTTGAAATACAAATAATATTACTTTGAAATAAATGTTTTCATCTACTACTTCTGAGTCGGGTTTTTTTTTGCCTTGTATATTTAAAAAAAGATGCACTGTGTCAATTGATGAAGATTGGCTCTTCAAAATATTCTTAAATTTTGGATCTTCTAGTGCTAGGTCTCTATATTTTGAAAATCCTTCATTCCTTCAAGCTGGAGATTATGGGTGTTTGATATGGTGATATTTGGGATATGCTGGAGTCACTTAGAACCAACCTGAGAGGGAAGGTACCATGCTAAAATTTCAAAGTGAGCATTTATACTTAAGAAATTGGCAAAAGCTACAAATGAGAGTTTAATTTATTGTTTTGATGATTGTCTGAATTTAAGAAGGTGATAGGAGGTGGGATTGGGGTCAGGGAGGACTGGTTGATATGAACACTGTCTTCAATCATTTTAAGAATTTAATAGTTTAAAAACGATTAGTAGGATATTATCATCCTAGAGAGCATACATCCAATAAACTTTTTTCCTTTTTTTCTTTTCCCCTCCTTCTCTCTCTGTCTCTCTGTCTCTGTCTCTCTCTGTCTTTGTGTGTGTGTGTGTGTCTGTCTGTCTCACTTGCAAAGAAGCAATGTAGTCTGGTAGATGCATTGCTGGGCTTAGAGTCAGGAAGACCTACATTCAAATCACTCCTCTGACATTTGTCAGCTGTGTTATACTAGAAAAGTCACTTACTCTATGTACCTGAGATCACTCCAAAGGCTTACTAAATCACAGATGAGCTGCAATTTGCATTGGTGGAGTAAATTCCCAATCCCTACCACTGACTACATCAAAGATCCTTATCATATGTGCAGTGCTTTGTGCTAGGAATTCTGAGAGAATTATAGAGATCAGTAAGAGATAACCTGCTAGGGAAAACAAAGTATGCAAACAATTATAATACTGATAAGAACTTGATTGAGTGCATAAAAAGCATTAGGTGGGGCAGTGCATAGAATGCCGGACCTGGAATTAGGAAGATTTGAATTCAAATTCTGCCTCACTTACTAGCTGTGTGATCTTGTTCAAGGCATTTAACCTCTGTTTGCTTTAATACAGAGGAGAAGGAAATAGTAAGCCAATCCAGTATCTTTGCCAAGAAAACCCCATGGACAGTTCTGGCATGCTATGATATGAGACACAGGGTCATGAAGAGTCGGACAAGACTGAATAACGACATAATAGAACAACTAAATGCCAATAGAGGATGGAGAGGCTCAAGAAAAGATTCATGAGAGAGTAGTCATTTGTCATGATTCCCAAATAGTGTGCCAGTGTCCTAGGGTGCTGCAGTGAACTCAGAAGGGGTACCGTGAATATTACGAATTTTCAATGGAAATGGAAAACTCACTATTTGTCAGACACATAACTATTAATCTCAAGGCAATTCACACACAGCTTCAACATTAGATCTTGCTACCTTCCTTTGGATGACATTTCTTGAACATCTGAGATATTTTGTCATTGCCTCTTTGTCCTTTTGGCTATGTCGGTAACTTCTCGGCCCTTCTTCATTTCAATGGCATATCTTTACAAAGCTGGGTTTTTTGTTTGTTTTGTTTATTTGTTTTTGGTCGTTAAGATGATAAAAAGTGAGTACATTAAGAAAATCAGTGGGGAATAGGAAATGAAGATGGTGGTATCCAATGAAATTCTAAGTTTTGTGAAGTTGTATATTACCCAGCAGGTACACTCCCATTAATAAGCAATTAATGTGATTTAAGAATGGAATAAAAATACTGTCTTTTCAAACAGCTAAAATTTGAAACTCAGTTTAGGATGTGTTGAGTTGTTTGAACTTAACTTCTTAATAAATGGAATTATTAATTATTTCTTTGCAATGAAAAAATTACTGAGGAATTAAGGACTCCTGGAGTGAGAAAGTTTGGATTCCTCTTCCCTAGGCATTAAAATATTTAATAAATACTTATTGATTGATTAGGGCTCTCTCTAGTCATCCTGATCTATATTTAGACACTGGTCTTGGATGGCTCTGGAGGAGAAAGTAAGGTTGGTGACTTTGCACAGCCCTCCCTCACTTAAATCCAATTGATTTGCAAGTCATGGCATCATCTTCCGGATGTCATGATCTTCTTCCAGAATGAAGGACAAACCACAACCACAAAAGGATGGATAAAATGTCAAGAAGTGGACTGGGAAAAGAAAGTGGAGTATACCAGGCATGGGGAGCAGGATGAGCAAGTGCAGGGAGAATAAGCAGCATTGACCACTTTGGCAGGGCTCTGAAGTGAGGGTCCTTAGATTGTAAAGCCTAATCTAGTGTGTGTGTGGGTGGGAAGGAGTATTCATCAAATGGGAAGTAAGAAACTCAGAAAGAGCAGATGAGGGCACAATGACATGGTTAGCTCCTCTTTTCCCTTTCCTACTGGGATGGCCCAGAGTAAATTTGCTCTCTCTTCAACTGAATGAGAAGAATTTTAAAGAAAGCCCTGAGGGTTTAGAGATTCATCCCAGCAGATGATTTGGGCTCTTGTGAAAACAGGAAGTGGGCACAGTGCTCTTTTTAAAAAGGATTCATGGGCAAAAGCCAAAAATGTAACAAAACTGACAGAACTATAACCAGAGGGGCTGTGGGTGGAGAGACAACACCAGCCTCCCCATTGTCACCCTGTGCTGCAATATTTGAGGCTCTCAAAGAGTTTAATTTCAAGAAGAGGTGTAATTAAGGAAAGATTCTTACAGATGAGAAGAATAATAATGAGTTGGTAGGAAGCCACCTCTAGGAGGAAGTCATTCCTTACTTTTCCATATGGTGATAAAATGAGAAGAGAATTGCATCTGCAATCCAAAGACCTGTGTTGAAGTCTTCACTTGGCACTGCTAGCTGGGTGCCTCAGGCAAGTTCATGACATCCTTGAGCCTCAGTTTCTTGACTAAAGCAGTGTCCTGAACTATTTGTCCAAGAATGGAGTTTGATTTGTGTTAAGCCATTCACACTCATTTGTGACTTTTTTCCTTCTTATCATCAAGGGAGTAATTTTTTTTCTTTTTATTTATTTATTTTAGTTTTCAACATTCATTTCCACAAGATTTTGAGTTCCAGATTTTCTCCCCATCTCTCCCCTAACCCACACCCTAAAATGGCAAGCATACTGATTATCTCTTCCCCCATATCCTGTGCCCCCCCCCCCACCTTACCCCCTTTCCCCTTACTTTCTTATAGGGCAAGATAGATTTCTATATCTTATTTCCTGGTTGCATGTAGAAACAATTTTTCAACAACTTGGAGTTCCAGATTCTCTCCCTTCTTCCCTCCTCACCCACCCCCATTGTGAAAGCAAACAATTCAATATAGGTTACACAAGTGTAGTTAGACAAGACAGTTCCATAGTAGGCATATTGTGAAAGACTAACAATGTTTCCCTCCATCCTATCCTGCCCCCCATTTATTCTATTTTCTCCTTTGACCCTGACCCTTTTCAAAAGTGTTTGCTTCTGAATACCCCCTCCCCCAATCTGTCCTCCCTTATATCATCTCCCCCTCTTTTACCCTTCCCTCCTTTACCTAAGTGTGTATGTTATTTCCTCCTTAAGCCAAATCCAATGAGAGTAAGGTTGACTCATTCCCTTTCACCTCCCTGCTCTTTCTCTCCACTGTAACAGCTTTTTCTTGCCTCTTTTATGTGAGATAATTTACCTTGTTCTATCTCTCCTTTTCTCCTTCTCCCAATATATTTCTCTCTCACCTCTTAATTTTATTTTTTAGATATCATCCCTTCATATTCAACTCACCTTGTGCCCTCTATACATAAATACACACATACACACACACACATATATATATATACATATACATACATACATATAGATAGATATAGATATACATATGCATATATATTCCCTTCAACTATACTAATACTAACAAAAGTCCCATGAGTTACAAATATCTTCTTTCCATGTAGGAATATAAACAGATCAACTTCAATAAATTCCTTATGATTTATCTTTCCTGTTTAACTTTTCATGCTTCTCTTGCTTCTTGTATTTGAAAGTCAATTTTTCTGTTCAGTTCTGGTCTTTTCTTCAAGAATGCTTGAAAGTCCTCTATTTCATTGAATGACAATATTTTCCCCTGAAGTATTATACTCAGTTTTGCTGGGTAGGTGATTCTTGGTTTTAATCCTAGCCCTTTGATCCTTTAATGTAAAAGCTGCTAGATCTTGTGTTATCCTGATTGTGTTTCCACAATACTTGAATTGGTCCTTCCTGACTGCTTGCAATATTTTCTCCTTAACCTAAGAACTCTGGAATTTGTCTATAATATTCCTAGGAGTTTTCTTTTGGGGATCTTTTTCAAGAGGCATCAGTGGATTCTTTAAACTTCTATTTTACCCTCTGGTTCTAGAATATCAGGGCAGTTTTCCTTGATAATTTCTTAAAAGATAATGTCTAGGTTCTTTTTTTGATCATGGCTTTTAGGAAGTCCAAAAATTTTTATATTATCTTTCCTGGATCTATTTTCTAGGTCAGTTGTTTTTCTGATGAGATATTTTACATTGTCTTCTATTTTTTCATTCTTTTGGATCTGTTTTATGATAACTTGATTTCTCAAAAAGTCATTACCTTCCACTCTATTCTAATTCTAAAGGAATTATTTTCTTCAGTGAGTTTTTGGACTACCTTTTCCATTTGACCAATACTGCTTTTTAAGGCATTCTTCTCCTCATTGGCTTTTTGAACCTCTTTTGCCGTTTGAGTTAGTCTATTTTTTTATGGTGTTATTTTCTTCAGTATTTTTTGCATCTCTTTTACCAAGCTGTTGACTCATTTTTCATGATTTTCCTGCATCACTCTCACTTCTCTTCCTAATTTTTATTCTACTTTTCTTACTTGGTTTTCAAAATCCTTCTTGAGCTCCTCCATGGCCTGCAACCAATTCATATCTTTCTTGGAGGCTTTTGGTACAGGAGTTTTGACTTTGTTGTTTTCTTCTGGTTCTATGTTTTGATCAACTGTGTCACCAAAGATGATTCTATAGTCTGATTTCTCTTCCACTATTTGCTCATTTTGTCAGCCAGTTACTTGACTTTTGAGTTCTTTGCCACAGTAGAGCTCTGATTCCTGAGTGGAGAGTGCTATATCCCAAACTTCTGGGGTTTTGTGCAGCTGTTGTCAGAGATACTTCTAGGTACCCACCTCAGAACTGTGAGGAAGATCCCCTCTCCTCAGCTGCCACAAGCTCTGCCATGCCAGTGTTGCTCCTCCCCCCAGGACTGCCACCCAAGACTGCAATCCAGACCCAAGTGGGGCAAAGCAAGAGAATCTTGCCTTAGTGCCAGTAAAGAGATTCCTACAATTGCTCTCCAATCAGCCACTTGGTGTCCTCACTATCTGTGGACCTGGAGTTCTGGAAGCAGCCATCCCTACTGCAGCAGCTGCTGTTGCTGCTGCCTCTGTCCTCCCAGGAGCAGGGACCAGACCATGTTCTTCTCTCACTCAGATCCAACAGAGTTTCCTCACTGTCCTTTTACTTTTTCTTTGGCGTTTATGAGTTGAGAAGTCTGGAAACTACCACAGCTGCCACTGAATCAGTCCCCTGAGGTGTGCTCTGGCCTGTCTGTGCCACCAGTCTATGCTGGTGTGGCCCACATGGGACTGTGCTCTGCTCCCAGCCCAGTATGATAGACTTTTCCTTTTGGCTTGCCAGGCTGACTTCAGTTGGAGATGTATTTTGTTCTGTCATTTTGTGGGTTCTGTAGCTCTAAAATTTGTTTAGAGTAATTTTTTCAGGTATTGGAGGTGGTTGGGGAATGAACTCAAGCAAGTTCCTGCTTTTAGTCCTACATCTTGGTTCCACCCCAATAGGGCATTTTTAAAGAAAACTAATGGCTGCTGGGAGGAAATTCACGTGTGTATGCCCACAATGGTGCACACATGTGTGTATAAGAGAGAAATGGAGATATAAAACCCAGAAAGAAACAGATAGAAAGTGAGAGAGAGGGAGAGGGGGAGGGAGGAAGAGAGAGAGAGAGAGAGAGAGAGAGAGAGAGAGAAAAGAAGAAGAAGAAGAAGAAGAAGAAGAAGAAGAAGAAGAAGAAGAAGAAGAAGAAGAAGAAGAATTGTCAACAATAGGATAATGTTGAACTATTAGCCTGAGGATGTGGATAATACTCAATATTTAATGTCAGCTGAGACACCTCAAAATCCTGACATGATGAATATGCCTTTGACTTTTGTGCCTGTATATTTTTTGATTAGCTTAGAAAACTGAATTTTTCACATCTACAAGTATGGAGGGGGAGATTCTTAAGTTTTAATTTACAATGAATGTCAGGTATTTCTTTTGCCTGGTAGGGAACCTATTGTTGAACATTACCTCCAGACCTAAATCTACACACTTATACATTCGCCTATCCCACACACACAAACAGTGATGCACTCACAAGATGCTATACTAGTTGTGTCAAATCCAAATAGAAATGGACGCTATTAATCCATACAGCAAGATCTCTGGGGCAGGATCCCTGGGACAGCACAGATTAATTTTATTACATATTAATAAATGTAATATTACTTATTGCATTTTTGTTTACTTTGTCAAATATTCCTACATATACTTTAATTTGATTTGGGCAGTACTCAGGAGTATAATGCCACAGTCGAAGTGCAGACCAACTCTTCTGCTCTACAATATATTCAAACACACTGTTGTGCCTATGTTTCTGTGTGTTTTAAATCCAGTTATCTTTCCTTTTTTTCCTACAGTAAAAGCTCTAGTTGATAAGTTGACCCAGTGAAGAATAATAAAAAACCTTGTCAACTTGGAAGTCTATTTGTATAAAGTTTCTTTAAATGAGTTTAAGTTGGGCCCACTTTAAATTCAAACCTGTAAAGCAACCTTTAAGTGAAACTATGACTGGAAGTGTAGGTAGGATGTCCCGGTAAAGCCCAAGACAAATTTTTCAATTTCCATTTTTTAAGGAGGTACTCAGTTCTTGGCCACAGGCTGCAGGAGCCTGAATGTCATCTGATCCGTGACTGGGGAACGTGCAGGCACACATGGATTTCATAATCCACCAGTCTGCACTGGCCTCCCAGTGATTCTCACAGAAGTCATTAATCCCTTGGGCACAGTAATCCCAGAAATCATTACTACTACCAATGTAGAACTCAACTAGCCTGCAGGTCAGAATTCTGAATGCATTCAGGACAGCACATGACTGTTAGTCCTGTAAACATCCCAGGAAACCTCTCTTGAAGTACTGTTTACAGCTCTAATAAAAATTGCCTGAACTTTTGTACCCACTCATTTTTCTATCAGGGCCTATTAACAAAAACCAAGTAAGAAGACTATGGTGACTATGGTGGGGTTTTCACTTGGCATCTCTTGAAATACTAATTATTGCATGTCAACAATCTATCAATTAACATGTATTTACTGAGCAACTTCTATGTGCAAGTCATATTTTTAGGAAGCTAGAGGGGTCAAGTATCAGTCATAATTCCTGCCCCAAAAGAACTGAAAATCTGGTTCATTAGTTTGTTCATTCATTCATTCATTCATTCATTCATTCATTCATTCATCTTTCCATTCACCCATCTATCCATTCATTCAAGAAACATTTATTGATACTCCCTGTCCAAGGCACCTTCACTAACTCTATCTCTGATACCTCCTTGGGTGTGGAGGTGACCCTGGATTCTCAAAGACAATGTCAGAAAAGTACAAATTCTGCTAGGTCCTCACAAGCTAGAAATGTTTTAATTACAGACCTAGTAAAGGACTATCCTTTTGTCATCCTAGTACCAGTTTAGCTATTCATGCCCAGATCAGTCACAGAGTGGTAATGAATTTTTCAGCCAAAATAACTTTTAAAAAGACACCTACCAAGCCATGGAGAGATTGTATGGAATGGAAGGGGTACCCACTCAGCTGCACAAAAAAATTCCATATAATAATAGCATTATAATACATACATATTATGCTTCAATTTAAAGTCTGCAAAGTGTTTTACACATGTTAATTCAATTTAATCCTCATAATAACCCTGTGAGGCAGGTGTTATTGTTATCTCCACTTTACAGATGAGAAACTGAGGCACAGAGGTTCAATGACTGGCTCAAGGTCAAACAGCTAGGAAATATCTGAAGCAGGATTAGCACTGAGATGCTGTAGACTCTAAGTGCCACCCCCTGTGCACTGTCTGCCACCCAGCTGCCTCCATACCTTTTATATCCCTGAAGAAATGAATTTTGGGAAAGGATTTTTTTTTAAAGTACTAAGTGTAGCAATGGAGAAAATGCCCAGCCTGGAGCCAGGAAGACTTGAGTTCAAATGAAGACTCAGATACTTACCATCAGTGTGACCCTGGGCAAAATACTTAATCTCTGTTTGCCTCAGCTCCCTCATCTGTAAAATGGGGATAATAATAGCTCCTACCTCCCAGGGTTGTCATGAGGACTGAATGAGATAACACTTGTGAAATGCTTAGCATGGTATCTAGCACATAGTAGGTGTTATAAAATGTTAGCTGCTATTAGTATTATTACTGATAAAACATTTCCTCTTGCAATAGAGTTGATAAGATAAGGCATGAAACGACTGACAAACAGTATTGTATTCTATAGTACAGTGTTATTAAATCCTCAAGTACACAAATGAACCTGAAATTGCTCTGTTTCCCCTCCTATTTTTGTAGTCAAGGTTAAAATATCCATTGGACATCTGGTTTATTTATCTAAGTCAGAGGTTCTTAACTAGAAGTCTGTGAATATATATACATATATATGTGTGTGTGTGTGTGTGGATATACACATATGTATATATATATAATATATATTTGTAATCCAATGTATTTTATTTTCATGCATTTAAAAAAATTATTCTAAGAACGGGTCAAAGATTCTCCTAGACTGCCAAAGGGGCCATTTGCTGTCAGAGCTGAAAGGAATCTTTGAGATTGATTCCTCATTTTGTAGATGACAAAAATGAACTCCAGAAAGCCAAAGGCATTTACCCATGATCACAAAAGAAGTAAATGACAGAGTAATAATCATAATTATTCAGATTTTTGGCTATTGAAACAGGAGTAAAAATCCTCTAGGCAAGACTACTCTTCCACCAAGTTTAAGACAACACCAGGGCAAGCCAGTGAATATTTCATATCTGGAGGAAATGGCAATCAAAAGCATGGGAAGACTTTAAAGTTTGCCATGATCATTCTCCCAGGTGGAAAGGTAATTAATTCATTGGCTAAACACTAGAAACAGCAAGCTGGCAAATGATCCCCAGTGCCAAAGATTCCTATATGTCAAAGTTAATTGTCCCAACTGGGGAAGAGCTGGCTCTTGGACATGCTGCTTCATGACATGTTAGCATGAAAGATCTCCAACACTTTCCTGGGATTTGTCACCGGTCAGTTCCACCCATTTTGGACCATGTGGAAATCAGTTACAAACAAAAATAATTAGATACATTTCCCAAGTTATTACCTTTTAGCGGTCCAACTCCATGACTGCCCTGCAAAGTACCCGGAGATTTTGCTAATAATAACACTAACCTCTTCCATGTATATAGTCCTTTAGAGTTCTGAGAGAAATTATTATTAAATAACACATTATTGGGGAGATCCCTAGATTTTCTTCCAAAACATTTCCCCAAAACTTTATTCCATCTAGATCATTTTATCTAGATGGAGTTATTGCCTCACCCAACTAGAAAACCTTACAAATATTTTAACCTAAGGTGAATTCTGGTCCATTGTGTTCCACTCTGCCAGGTTTGGGCAGGGGGATAGATCCTTTGTCTGGCTTGCTTTAGGCTACGGTTGGTCTGGGAGCCAGAGTGATCAGAGTCACATTGCCCAGGCACTCATTAGAATAGGTCTATCTTTTCTTATAATATTCATTCTTCTCTTTAACTGTTAACCAATCAGGGTTGGTTGCTACCCTCAGGAAGACCACTCTTCCAATGGCATATAAGCTTTGGGTGGGTTCCATGAGGGATCTTTAGCATTTGAGAATGTTACTGATCCCTTTTATTATCTGTTAGCATGATTAATAAAATGATTAATTACCCAGAAACCACATCTCTTGAACCTTTTATATGTCACAGTTTATAGAATATCCTTTGTCTCAATCAATCTTCACAAATACACTGGCAGGTAGGTAGGGTGGGTGACCCTGCTTTTTTGGATAAGGAAACTGAGGTGGTGAGAGATCTTTGGATTTTAGACTTGGGAAGAACTTTAGTTGTTCTGTTTTTGCAGTTTTTCAGCCATGTCTAACCCTTTGTGACCCCATTTGGGGTTTTCTTTGGCAAAGATAATAGAGTGGCTTGCCATTTCCTTCTCTAGTTCAGTTTACTGATGAGGAAACTGAGGCAAATAGGGATAAGTGACTTACCCAAGGTCACACAGCTACTAAGTATCTGAGGCCAGATACTCACAAAGATGAGTTTTCCTGACACCAGTCCAGGTACTCTAGCCACTGTGCCACCTAGTTGCCTTGGGAGAATGTTAGAGATCATCTAATACAGCCTTTCATTTTACACAGTTCGAAGAAACACAAGGCACTGAGAAATGTAGTCCCCTGGAGAAGAGACTATGGCATCCAGGTGGTGTGATGGATAGAGTGCTAGACCTGGAGTCAGGAAAACCTGAGTTCAAATACAGCTTCAGACACTTAATCTCTATTTACCTCAGTTTCCTCAACTACAAAAATTGGGATAATAATAGCATGTACCTCCCAGGGTTGTTGTGAGGATCAAGTGAGATATTTGTAGAACACTGATACATCGTAGTGATTAATAGATTAATGTTTCCTCCCTTCCTATCTATTATGTGGAATCATACCACTGAGAGTTAGAAGGGACCTTAGAAATCTTCTAGCCTAACTTGTTCATTTTGCAGATGTAAGTACGGTCACTGGTTCTAGTCCAATGGAAAATACAGTGTGAATTCAAATAATTCCATCCCTTTGTGAAATTCATTATCCTCACAAAAGGGTATGATGTAATGGAAAGAATACTGGATTTATAGTCAAAAGACCTAGATTTGAATCCTTATTTGGTCAAGTGACCTTGAGTAAATCACTCTCTTCCAGGAAGAAGGTCTTTTGACTCCAAAATCCAGTGTTCTTTCCACTACATCACACTGCCTGACCAGTGCTGGGGATTCAAAGAAGTATAGGACATGGTTCCTGCCCTCTAATGAGAATAATGAATTTCCTCAAGGAATAGAATTATTTGAATTCACACTACATATTTCCATTGTGGTAGAATCAAAGATCAACCTTAATAAATATAACTTTGAAAATCCATGAGGCCACGTCAGGGGATTCATTCTTCACACTAATCTGGATGAAGCTACTCAACAGATGAAGAGGTAGTACAGGTAGATAAAACAAGTAGTGATGCCAAATCACAGGTACAAAATCCCAAAGAGAGAACTCCCCATTCAGAGTAGGGAGATATCACACAGGCTGGGAGCCAACAGAGAAGGCTTCCTGCAAGAGATAGAAGTTGAGCTCACTCTTGAAATACGGCTAGAATTTAGAAATGCAAAATTGAAAGGGAAGAGAAAGGTTTGGTACCTTTGTCAGTAAGGAGTCACTTATTACTCTGAGGTAGGATTCAACCCTAAAGTTGCCTTCTCATTCTGGTCTATAACATTACTTAGAAGTCCACAGAATTGAATTAAAAGAATCTAACTCCACTCAACAAGGAACACTTTATCCCTCACTTCTGACCTATGCTAATGAGCTAGATGGGAAGAAGACACCAGCTTCCCATTTCAAACAGCTCTAAGGTACCAATTTTCAAATATTATAATACCAAAGCAAGCAAATCTTGTGACAACCACCTTGGTCAGAGTTGAGGTTTTGTGCAGGGGGAGAATAGGGGTCACATTTAGAAAGGTGGAGTCAGATTATGGGAGCTTTGAATGTCAGCTCAAGGAATTAGAATTTTATGTAATTGGTTCTTGCAAAAAATTGTTATAGTTTAACTTGCAGGCAAAGTTAAGTGTCTGTAATTCATGTGCAATGAATCATCCCAACCTATTTTGTCTCTTACATTAAGAAAGAAAAAGCATCTGCCAGGTCTTGAACTATCTTATAGATATGATGGCTTGCCAAATTCCACATCTGAACTCAAGGCTGTTTTTAAAAATTTATGGATGTGCAAATGAGGCTCTTAAAAAGGAGAACATTATTGCTAACTCATATAATTTAATGTAGTTTGGGCCATGCCTATAGAGGTGGTGTAGAACAGTTCATTCCCAAGTTGTCATATTTTCAGGTTTCTGCCCAAAGGCAATTTTTTAGTTCCACATTTGTTCAGCCAACCTTAGCCCCATGCAAAACAAGGTTTAAAATGGAAAACCCGATGGCCCTTAATTGGCTAACATTACAGCTTTTGTCCAGGATTTCTCTTTCTGCTATTTATTCCAATCCTGTGGAAAACCAAATGCAGCATTCAAAGACCTTTGAATGGATATTTCTGGTTGATCTCTATGGGAATCTTACATTCATCATGTGGAGAGAATGTGGAATATGTTCCCATTTTCCATTAAATATTCACTTTCTCACAACAGCCCCATCTAGCTTCATAGATGTAAAAAGGTATTTACTTAGAATTGTACCCCAAACAACCACAAAGGTTCAGGGACCAAAGGGATTCTCTCTGCAATTGTTTCTATCCCCCAGAAGTCAACAGTGAGTTAATAAACTTTTATCAAGTGACTACTACATGCCAGGTACAGCGCTAAAACAAAGAAATGCAAAAGACAATTGCCTTCAAGAAACTTCCAATCCAATGGGGGAAGACAGTATATTCAAAGAAGCTGAAAAAGGGCAGAGGGACGGAGAATATCCTGTGGAGAACCAAGATGAAGTCCTGCAGCCAGGTGGGAAATGATGAGGTACCTGCCCCAGCCCCATACGTAAAAGAAGCTATGGTTTACTCTATTGTCTCTGATGTCCACCCTGCACACTCACCAATCACAACAAGGGGGAGGAGGGGGAAATAAAGAGAATTGTACCAGGAGGCAGGAGCCTGCTACTTGCCCTCAACAAACTGGGTGACCTCAGCAATAGTAACAATAGCTCATATTTCCACAATGTTTCGTGAAAAGTTTTGCAAATGGTTTAATAAATGCCATTTTACTGGATGCTCACAATAATGCTATGAGGTGGGTAGGGGAAACTTTATTCCCATGTTACAGACAAGAAACCTGAGGTCCAGGGAGACAGTTGAATTACCCAATTCCAAGATTCTGGGATTGTTAGCGAAGTGGCATAAGCAGGACCCAGAGTCAAGTGTGAGAGTGCCCTCTCTCTGCCACTTGCTGGCCATGTGACAGTGGTCCAACCAATTAACCTCTCTGAGCATTAGTTTTCTCATCTGCAAAATGGGGATAATAATACTTATCTCACTGTGTTATAACAAAAAAAGTACTGTATATGCTGGAAAATATAATCAAGTGGTAGAATAATTAGCATCTACAAAGGCATTACAAGATAGTATGAACTGATATGGGCCCTGAGAAGATTTCATGGAGGAAATGAGACCAGATGGGCTTTGAAGAATGTGGAAGACTTACACAGGTGGAAAGCAGTTCCTTTTGTTGTTTGAGTTTATGGGAGACAAAGAACCTGGGTTTGATTTGTCCCTGATTCTTCTTCCTCCCTTCTCCTGTCAGTCTGGTCAAGAGAGCTCAAGAGCAGATTCACAATTTCCCCAGGACCAAAGCCATTGCCAGGGACCCCTCACACAATCCCCTGGGTCTCTGCTCTTTGCACTCAGCTGGGCCTGAGGGGCCTGGCCAGTGCCTGGATTAGGTAAGAATTGTAATGTTTTCCCTGCTTCAGCACGAGCACTGGACTTTTCCCAGCAGAGGGAAGAAGCCTATGATTATAAGCACTAACATCAGGTTTCTGTTAGAGCTTCCAGACTAAGGAGGGGGCTGCCCTAAGGAGATTATGGCACTTCTTCCCTTAGAAATTTTTAATCAGGACAGAAAGCTGTTGACATGAAATGAAGTAGGGGCATGGTCTGTGACCTTTAAATATCAACCTTTTCCAGTTTATAAGGGAATGGAGCCATTTGAGATTTTTCAAACTTTGTCCTACTCCCAAATCATGCCTTTGGGCCTCTGAAAAGTTGTGATGGTGATTCTTCTGAGAAACTGAAGATGCTTACCCTGGAGAAGAGGAGACTTCTGGAAGAATGGGATCACTGTCTTCTAAGAATAAGAATAATAACTAATGAAGTACTTTCACCCAAACCAGAAGAGTTAGGGCTGGACAGGCCCCCAGAGATGATCTAAATCAAACACTTCATTTTATAGAGAAGTAAAGGGAGCCCCAGAGTGGTGAAAAGACACAGTTGGAAAACAGCACAGCTGGGATATATACTAAAGGTCTTGTTCCCTACCAGCTTTGGTGTTGTGAAGATTTTGCATGTCAGGACAGGTTAGATATCAAACGCTGTAAATCACAGACAGACATGACCAAATCTGTCTGGAGCCCCTTGAAGAAAGATGTCTGGAAAAGTCTGGATGAACCCCCAATCTTCCACATCCAGCCTTCTCCTATGAGAATTCTACAGCTCATTCCCCCCTTTGGACTTCCTTTATCAGTTACTTCTCTCAGCAGTTCTCTGACAAGTTGGATGTTTTTTGACTTTACCATATTCACTCGGAATGCCCACCACACACAGAGGAGGCTCTGAATTACTGGGTTGTTAAAGGAAAGTAGAATGACCTCTTTAACTAAGGAGAGGTCTACTGGGGAGGGAACTAACTCACTTCATTTGCCTTCTTAGCTCAACGGAATTTCATCCTTTTTAGTGACAATTCTTCTTTCACAAAAATGGCAGGTGATATACTGGGAAAGGAGAGTATGAGAATTTATTAAGGGGGCTTTTAATCTGGGGACTATGTACTTTTTAAAAAATAGCTTGATACCATATTTCAGTACAATATAATAGTTCTCCTTTGTGAGCCTATGTGTTTTATTTTGCACTTTTAAAAACATTCTTTGGAGAGGAGGCTCATAGGCTTCACCAGATTGTTAAAGGGGTTTATGACAGAAAAAAAGAAAGAACTCTTGCATTATGATGTAAACTCATCATGAGTAAGGATTATTTCATTCTTTGTACTTATATCTCCATTGACTGGCATAGTGCATAGCACCCAGTAGACATTGCATGAAGACTTGCTGATTGGCTAAGTGATTGGGTACTGGACATAGAGTCAGAGGACTAGCATTCACAGCTCAGCTCTGATATTTGCAAACACAATCTGTTTTTCCAAACTGGAGTTCTGAACTTACTCTGCTCTAGGCTCAGTCTTAGAAATGTGATAGTAATTAAGAATATTCATGACAATTTGCCTGTGGTTCAATCGATATCTCATAGGAAAAATCAGAATTTAGCTGGTCTTGAGCTTCCAATCAACATTTAGACACAGAATATTTATACAGGACAGGGACATAGAAGGTGCCAACATTCTAGACCCTTTAGGAAGCAATAGGTGGCATATCTTACCTCAAGATGAATACCGTTTTTTAGCCTCTTTTCATCCCCTATAAAGGTTTGCATTCAGTCCCCTACAACTCACCCCACCATGAAGGGAGGCCTAGGGAAAGCCCCAGGAGGGTGCGTGTACTTGGATCAAGGGTCCTGTGGCAGGTATATTTCTTTTTTTTTTTCCTTTTTGTCATGCATGGCTGCTTCTACAATTGTGATCTACTGCCCTCAGTCCCCAGATCCAGGGCTCCCTGGGCCCCTACACAACACTAACTAGTTCACAACAATGCACTTTTAAAAACATTCTTTGGAGAGGAGGCTTTCACAATTCCCTATACAGAGAAGCAACTAGAATTATGGGAGATGGGGAAAAGGCTTTTTGCAGAAGGTGGGAATTTAGTTAAGACTTGAAGGAGGCCAAGAGGTAGAAATGAGGAAGGAAAGAAGTCCAGTCAGAGGGGGGGATCAGAATGCATGTCTTGATGATCCCAGGGCCAACTTTCTACCCCCTATCTCATAGGTCTCTCTGCAAACATTCAAATGCTGCATATACAATAAGGATGTGTGGTTTTGGCAGAGGGCATAGTCCCTTTATGAATACAGATTGCTACCTCCCTAACAACTTAAGTAGATCACTTTTTTTGTGTTTCAGTGTCTAAAGTATTTATTGCTGTTGTTTAGTCATGTCTGACTCTTCACGATCCTGTGGACCATAGCATGCCGATGTTGTCCATGGGGTTCTCCTTGGCAAAGGAATGGTTTGCCATTTCCTTTTCCAGTGGATTAAGGCAAACAGAGGTTAAATGACTTTCCCAGGGTCACACAGTTGAACTCAGATCTTTCTGATTCCAAGTCCAGTGTTCTATACACTGACCCACCTAGATGCCTCAAAATATTTATTACCCTGTGACTAACCTAGGGATGAGTCTATCTGAATTTAGCTGGGCTGGTCCTCAGACCACAGACATGCAATCCACCACAAGGCCTGTATTCAAAGCCTTTTAGCTTAGTAGGCTCTGCCAGGGTTTATATTCCACTAGTAAAGCCTTCAAGAAATTTGGGTTACTTTCATACCAAAATGAGGCATTGGAGGAGGGTGTTAATGGTGGAAAATACTATATAAATATGAGTTACTATCGTTAAGGTATTGGAATGGAACAGATAAAGTTTATCATAGAGTTCCCTACAATCAAATATGGCAACAAAGAAAAAATCTGAGGCAAAAATACCACATATAAAAATCACATTTTTACATGCA
Source organism: Pseudochirops corinnae (assembly GCA_028646515.1). NCBI lineage: Eukaryota > Metazoa > Chordata > Mammalia > Diprotodontia > Pseudocheiridae > Pseudochirops > Pseudochirops corinnae. The sequence goes on along the minus strand of CM053588.1, from coordinate 94,614,733 downwards.
TAACTCTATGTAATTAAATGTCTTATATATGTATGTATATTAAGTGAGGGAACTTAGAAGTCATCTAGATCAAGAGTTCTTAATTTTTTCAAGTTATATACCTCTTAGGCAATTTGATGAAGCCTATGAACAAGTCTCAGACAAATGTTTTTAACTGAATAAAATAAAATAACTAAGATGAGAAAGGAAACCAATTATAATGAAATAAAGATATATTTTTTCCCATCCAAGTTCATGAATCCCCTGAAATCTGTATGCCTTTTGTGGGTGTTTGTGAGTCTGTATGCCCCAGATTAAGAACTCTTGATCCAGACTAATCCTCTTTTACAGATGAAGAAACTGAGGTTCAAAGGAGTAAATGTTCATCCAAGGATACAGGATTGGCTGAGCCAGGATTCGAACTCAGAGCTTCTAACTTTTGGGGCATCATAATCTACCAAGCAGGTTAGAGTTTAAGAAAACACTTTTGTGAGAAAACATCTTTGTCTCAACTTATGCTTTTAGACATCAGGGACGAACTGTACAAAAGAACTCCTGTAATGAATGATGATAACTAGAAAGCACTTACATATCTCTTGACCAAGTTCCGTAATTCCTTACTTTACTCTTATGTGTTATCTTGGCCAGGCTTGTCTTTTCCTTTGTGAGACCAGTTTTTTGACATTAATCTCAAAGCTCAAACTGAACAACAGGAATGGAAATGACTTATTATTAGAAACTGCCAACCAGTGTCTCTGATCTCTGGGTCTGAGAGTTCCCAAAATTAATGGTAGTGAATGTGTTAAGTATTATCACCTGGAGAGAAAAATGGACCTTTGTATTAGGCTCCAAGTTTGGTGTTCCATAAGAGTATAAATATTGAGAACAAAAAGATCCCAACAAGCTAGAAAACAACCAGATGGAATAAGAGGAATATAAAACACTACACTTAGTTTAACAGGCCAACTTTACAAGTATAGAGATGGGGAGACACAGAGAGATGGCAGTCATCTGAAAGAGCTCTGGGAGTACAGTAGTGTGCTAGGGGAGTCTGCAAAGCAAACCCATCCCTTGTAAAAAGTATTTCCTGGTCCTCCTTAATCTTAGTGTCTTCTTTCTGAGATTATCCCAAATTTGCTAGCTAGATAGACAGATATAAATAGATACACACACACGTATACATATGCATGCACATCTCTCTCTCTCTTTCTCTCTCTCTCCCTACAAACACACAAATACACACACACACAAACTGTTTGCATGTTGCCTCCCCCATTAGACTGTGAACTCTTTAAGGACAAGAATTATTTGTTGCATTTCTTTATAACCCAGGGTTTATTTAACAGTGACTGGGACACAGTAGACACTTAATAAATGCATGTTTATTGACGGATGTGGTTGCAGATTGCATTGAAAGGTATCGTTCAAGACTAGAAAGTTAATAACTACTCTACAAATGTTAGATCAAAATCAAAAATGTTCACCTTCATAGTGGGCACCACATTTTAGGAGAGAACCACCAAGATGGAAAGTATTCAGAGATGGTCAATTAGGATGGCTAAAAGTCTTAAAAGTTATGCCCCATAAAGGTTACTTGAACTGTGGATGTTCACCCTGAAATAAAAAAAGACATAGGAGATACATGATGTCTCCAAGTATTTGAATGACATAGGAGATGGGTTAATTTTGTCCTGTTTGGTCCCAGCATTCAGAACTAGGATCTATGGGTAGAAATTTGCAAAGAGACAAATTTAAACTTCATGTCAAAAAACATCCTAATTATCCGAGTTTTTAAAAAGTGGTTTGGGCTGCTTTGGGCAAGCGTGGGTTCCCCTTTATTGGAAGTCTTTAAGTAATGTCTAGATTGTTACATATGTTGGTTATATTGTGGAGGGAATTCTTATTCAGGTGTAATAGAGGTGAATTGGCATATAGGGACCAGTCCTTAAAACATGCATAGCTATTCCCTGTTTGGTTCTGGTTCAAATGACCATAAGGAAATGTGGGGAAAGCCATTTTCTAGCTGTAGTAGGACTGAGGGGTTTGTACTGTTTGATATGAAAAGTCTTTTACTTGCCTATAGAACCAAAAGAACTTATGACTTAGGGTTTATTGAGGTGGAACTGTTTTAAAAAGGGATAACATGTCCCTTCATGTTTTTCCTTTGTGGCTGTGAGTGAGGCAGGACTACTTTGAGCTGCCTCCCTAAAAGTCAGGTAGGTGAAGACTAGGTCCCCTGTGTCCCACCCAACCATGATGGCATGATTCCTTCTGTCTTTTTGTTTATCTTATTTCATGATCTTGGTTGAGTGTATGTTCTGAGATAAAAGTATCTGAGTGCCCTTGGGAGTTTGGCAGGGCTAAAGGTCCCATCAGAGGTCCCTTGTCAGTCAGAACTGACCAAGGGCAGCAGCAGTCGTGATAGGAGCAGTAGTGATTGATGTCATTGGAAATAGCTACAGACAAATGTGGAAAGCTCCTTATCTGACAATGGCAGACTCCATGTGACCAACCCCTCCTGGCAAAGAGAAGTGCCACCTATGGACTCTAGAAAGGGACCAATCCTCAGAGTTCAACAGAGAACTAGATTTAGACAGAACTTCACGAGGACTCATTGAAGAGAGAGAAAAGGATTTTCAGAACCAGAAGTAGGCAGATACCCTTTTGCCACATTTGCTCCACATACATGTGCCTTACTGCCATTGTATTTAACATTTGTGCCCACCATCCTCATGGGCATTGTATTGGTGGGACAGTGTTCTCAAGGTTTTAGGAAGAATGCTTTATAACAACTATTCTTACAACTTTTGATTCATTGCCTAGAATCAATCTCTCCCTCCCTTCCCCCCCCCCCCCTCTCTCTCTCTCTCTCTCTCTCTCTCTCTCTCTGTCTCTCTCTTCCTCCCCACCCCTACCCCTTCTTTTTCCTCTCTCAACCTTGAAGTTTGGTTCTAAGGACACCACTCCAAAGGAGCTACTATGTAGCTATAGGTTATCTCCTAGGAAGATAATAGGATTAGATCACCTCTATGGTCCCTTCCATGTATGCAACTCTATGTTACTGTGACTATTTTGTTTCTTTTTTAAAAATTCATTTATTTTTTTAACATTCATTGAATGGAAAGAATATAAAGAATTCTTTCAGGTTACATATATATTACATGATAATTTTGTGTAATTATTTTCTCAGTGGATACTCTCTTTCATCTTTCCTTCCAAAGAGATCTAATTTTAGGGATCAGACCTTTATCAGAACTGGTATGGTAATTAAAATGATAAAGGTTAGAGCACTGCCCACATGTGATAGACATAACCTTATTTCAGCTTATAGCCACAGGCCTTGAGAGCTGAGACCTTTGAGATCCACCTCTTCATTTTAACAGTGAGGAAACTGGGGCCCAGAAAGGTCAAGTGATTGTTTAAGGTCAATTTTATACAGCCATTTAGTGGCACAGTCAAGATTAGAACCTAGCTGGGTTTTTTTCTTCTATTAGGTCTTTGCTTTTTTTTTAATGTAACCATCTCTTTACCTTCAATAGTGTCACCATAGAAAACATTATATTTAAAAAATATAATATGGTCTAAGCTGTAACAAATGCAACATTATCTCTTGGACAGCTGAAGTCTTTTCCCGGGCAGATAAGTCTGTTACCAGGAAAACAAAATTTGTTATTACATCAAATAAAACTGTTACAAAGTCAATTAGGAAGCAGCAGAGCATGCTTGTTATAGTTTAATGAGCCTGCAGCCAATGAAGTGCTAGGTCAGCAGCAGCTAAGTTGGCCACAAAGGATACTGAACTTCAGAAACAAATCACGCATGAATCACACCGACCCTGGGAAGGTTCCTTTCCTTGATCTCCAAAAAAACACTGAGAAAGCAAATTGGTTCCCCTCTCATCAGCTGTCCCCTGAAACAGCTGCCCTGTTGGCTGCTTCATTGATTCCTCAGTTTCCTATCATCTTTAACAGTTGCCTGATTGTCTAGTTTCTGTGTGATGAGGGAGGAGTCAAAGTATATTCAGGGCACAGTGGAGGAAAGGGGTCAGAAGAACGAAATGACTGAATAGAGAGCAACAAGGGAGGAAAAAAAAGTTACTCTAACCCCTAGGGATTTTCAGGGGTCTGGAAAGCTCCTATAAGGAGTAAAGTCTGACATACCTCGCAAGTTAGTATGAGGAGGAAGAACATTTTCTTTTTGGAAAGTTTGGTGCAGACTAGAAGACTTGGAAATACTAGACAGAGTCCGATGACCCAGGTTGCTAGTTCCAGCTCTGCCACTAACTGATCTTAGGACAGCTAACTGCTTAACCTTTTGGTGCCTCAATTTTTAATGCTGTATTCTTCCATGCACAATTTGTTTCAGCAAAACGGGGCATTTAGTATCTCTTGAGCCTGTTGTTTCAGGGTGAAAAGAGAATCAGCTCTGGAGTCAGGAGGCAGGGCTTCATATGAACCTCAGACATTTCTGTGACCACAGGCAAGTCAGTTAACTTCCTTGGGCCTCAATTTCCTCACCTCTAAAATGAGGCAGTTGAACTAGAAGCTATTTCTAGAGGTGTCAAACGTGTGACCCCCAGACACAGGTCACAACAATCCCAAGTGAGGCTCAAACCAGATTAAAATGTAATTGGGAAATATTTAACAAAATAAATAAAATACTATAAAACATTGATAAGCTTAGTATGTGGTTTTCTAAGTCAATGCAGGGATTCTTTTTTTGCAGGGGGAAGGCAGGGCAATTGGGGTTAAGTGACTTGTCCAAGGTCACAGGATTAGTAAGTATTAAGTGTCTGAGGCCTGGATTTGAACTCAGGTCCTCTTGATTCTAGGGCAGGTGCTCTATTCCCTGCACCACCTAGCTGCCCTCAATGCAGTGATTCTTATGTATGTTTTTGTAGCCCCCTTTCTATTTTAATTTGTCACCAGAGAGTATTTGAGGTCCCTTCTAGCTCTCTCTATATGTTCCCCTCCTGCCTTAGGACTTTTGCTTACGATTTTCCAGTTACTTAGTTATCCCATGCTGATTGTTTTTTAATCTTACTGATATGGCTACTATCTCCACCAGCAGAAATCATATCCTGTGTGGTTTAGTGGATAGAACAGAGGAGCCTGGGATAGTTGATAGGACGTGGACATGGAGTCAGGAAGACCTGGGCTTGAAACTGACCTCAGACATTTATTAGCTCTTGACACTGGTCAAATGACTTACTCTGTAATGACTCATAAGGATTTGACCTGATCATCCAAACAGAAAAAATCAAACGTATGAAGAATTTCTATTGCCCACGTTATAACATGCAGTTGCATGGACAATCCATAGAGCTTATCAGTCTAGACAGGAACATATAATAAAAAGGGAAAATGAATCAGTCTCAGAATAGGACAGTAGGTATTTAATAAATACTCATTGATTTGATTGAATCTTTCTTGACACTTGCCCCAGACACCAAAATCACCAGTTATGGTTTTTGGGTACTATAATAAATGTTCTATCTATCCATCTAGTATTATAATACATCTCAAACAGCAAGCCCAGGAAGTACTGTATTTTTTAAACTGAGTCTGTGATTTTATTGACATGGGTTTAAGACTATGAAACTCCCTCACTGCACATCAGTGCTTTTTCTGTATCATTTAGTCACTTTGAGTTACTAAAACTGTTATGTTATGTAGCACCACAGATAGTATGTCTTTGAGGGTCAAAGACCTTAAGAATTTAAATAGAATTAACATAGAAATTTTAAAAGAATTTATTATTTTGCAACTACATGGCAAAATTGATAGAAGGATGGGCCTGGCATCAGAAAGACCTGAGTTCAAATGTGACCTCAGCCACTTACTAGTTTCTTGACCCTAGGCAAGTCACTTAACCTCTTTGCCTCAATTTCTTCTGCTTTAAAACGGGTATAATAATAGTAAGTGCTTATGACATAGTTGGCACTTAATAAATGCTTATTCCTTTTTCCTCCAACCATCTCTTTTGTACAGAGTAGTATAAGGTACAGCCAGTGATTTGCCTAGGATTAGCTTAGACCAAGCCACTACTATCCATGTGATCTTGGGACCTAATGAACTACTTTGATCATGGGGGGTGTAGGTGGTTTTGAATTGTCAAAAGCCATGCCAGTGAAATGCAAGCTCTGGTAGGTTCTATCAAGCTAGAAAGGTTTTGTTCTTTGTGATTGCGGTGCAAGGACCAGTCTAATTAAATTCCCTACCTCTGTGACCTTGGGTGCTTAAGCTCTCCTGGCCATCTTATTGTAAAATGAATGGTTTTGTCTTCTGATGCCCCTCAAGGATCTAAGTCCATGACCCAACTCTGATACATCAAGTGATCAGTGATTAATTAGAGTCAATAAATTCATCACTGAAGCAAACCTTAGGAGAAAGTCTTCATGAGTTGCTGTAGATCACACAATGATCAACCTTCTATTAATGATGGATGAACTTCTTTAAGTTGAGCTAGGTTGGGCTTTCAGTTAGGACTTCATCACAGAGCTAGATAATGAGAGAGCTTGGACTCAAGCTCAGATCTCCTGACTTTTGGGACTGTACTTTTTCTCCTGCATGATCTAGAAACAGGCACCAATCACAATGACATGAATGGAGAGCTGGAAGCAGCCATGTAGTCCTACCCCCTCCTTGAGGAATCAAAGCTCAGAGAAGGGAAAGGACTTAGATGGCAGGGTTATGACTTAAACCCAAAGGAAAGTGCTCTTTGACTACCCTGTCCAAGAAGATCCAGAAACAACCCCCACTTTCCAGAATTTCACATTGCCAAAGACCCTACCATTCAGTGACCCTCAGACAGGTGGTGATGATGAACACTTGCCCCCGACCACCACAGCCAAGCCAAAACTTTTGGAAAAGTCCATCTTGTTCATTGTTAATAATAATAATAAGTGATTTAATATAGATTGTCTTTTTTGATTCTCACAACAAACTTGTAGGTAGGGCAAATAGGGTCATCCATATTTTACAGAAGTATCCCGAACAGGAACAAGGGGAGCAGACACATTGTGTTACAGAGAAGTTAGTTTTCTAGGCGAGGAATTGCTTAGGCCAATATGATTTGGAGCTGTAGGCTCCTTAGAGATCATCCAAAAACCTTCATTTTACTAAGAAAAATGAATCCCAGAGAGCTTAAGAAGTGCACTGCTCAGGGTCACAGAGTGACCCCCCATTCCTATGCCCCTGTCAAGTAAATTCTTTCCCGAATAATTCTCTTAGCATAGAGCAGCCTAGTAGAAAGAAGTACTAACTTCGATGATTGAGATTCTGACCACCTGGAAACAAGTCCAGCGAATCCCAGAGCCAGAGCTCCCCTGGAGAGAGTCCTCCGAGACGCTGCCAAACCCTTTCCAAGTGCTTAGTGTGAGATGGTGGGGGGCTTAAGCGGTTAACCATGCGCTAATCCGCGGGAACGGAAAAATACATTGGTGACTTTGAATGAAACCTCAGGCTCGGGTCCCCGGGCGGAGGCTACTACTCCTGATAGGAGTACTACTCTTTTAGCCCATCACCTTTAGCCCAGCCTCGCGTCTTTCCTCTGCCAGGTACAGCGGGCAAGCCTACCTCGAGTCCCCGGCCTAGGTCAGGGTTCGGAAGCTGCACCAGCTCCCAGCCTGGCTCAGAGGCTCGGCCCGAGGCAAAGGGAGATCTGTCCCAGGAGGTGGCTGTGGGGCTGCGGCCGCAGAGCTCAGGCTCCCAGCCAGCCGCACTGAGCAGGTGGAGAGGGGGCGGGGCCATCCGGTCTCTGTCAAGTCTCGCAGCCTAGGATTTGCTGCGCTTGGGCGGTGCGCCTCACGTGGAGTCGAACCACGCCTTCCTCCTCCACTTCCCCCTCCCCTTGCCTGACTTGGCCGAGGGAGGGGCAACCCGGAGGAGAAAGAGAGTCCTGAGGGGGGGAGGGGAACCGGCTTCTCAGAAAGCCGGGAGGGGAAAGGATGGGGACCTGTGAGGGTTTGTTGGGTTGCCCCCCACCATACTGAGGTGCATCTGCGCCGTCCCCACTGGGAAGGGGAGCTCTGGTTCCTGGGACTCGCTGGCCAGCAGGAGCAACCCAGGGCTGTCATTGGCAATCTCAGGATCTGCTTCCTGGGTTTGCTTTCGTTTTGCCGGGGGCTTCTCCTTTCTCCTCCCTCCCTTGCTCTGCACCCCCGCTTCCATACCCAACGGTTTCCCCCCTCGAGGCAAATACACGAAGGCTGCGCGCGTGCTCCGGGGCGCTGAGCTGAGGGCAGCCTCTCTGCAGCTGCAGGTGAATACGAAGAGGGAGGTAACGGGGCAAGGGGTGAGAGGTGTTTGTTGCAGGTTAGGGAGCGAGTGTGAGGGGAAACGGGGGTGGTTGATGTGATGGATCCCACTGTGACACCCCACTTCCATCCTTTTTTTGCTGCTAGTAGGCTGCCCTCCCCCCACCCTCCCCAGGTGCGTTCACCGGGAGCTTGGGGTCGAGGTCACTCCTGGGTGTTGTATAATCCCCCAGTCCCTGATATTAGTTTCTTGCCTCGTCCCCATCACTCAGGTTTCGCCAGGGAAGGATGAGTTCTCTCTTCAGTCAGGGAGCCCGGGTAGCTCTCCAGGGCAGGGCCGGCTGCGCCCTCCTTTTCCGGGCGCCCTCTTTGAAAGGCACCCAGCTGGTCCGGGTCAGCAGCAGCTCCGGGCCCGCAGGGTCCCATCCTGTGCCCTTGGCCTTGAAGAAGCGGGGCTACGACGTCACCAGGAACCCGCATCTCAACAAGGTACCCGAGGGAGAGTGGTGGTGGGGGCGGTGGCCTGGACACTAAACTGCAGATGGGGCTGATTGCCCCTGACTCATGGCATACCAGCCAGTTATAGCCCTTACTTGGAGGGCCTGAACTTCTCTCCTGCCCCTCAGCACAAGAATCCAGCCTCAGTGTTTTCCTTGTGTGCCTTGTCATTTGTTACCAGGGCACGCCTGTGACTTGATTGGCTGTGTTTAAAAAAAAAAAAAGCCTCATAAATAAAGGCGGGTCAGGTGCCTTGGATACAAGGCAGCATGGTGTGGTGTGGAAAGATTCGGCCCCGAGCAACTGTACTCAGTTGTGACTTTGCTCCGATAAGTTGATACCATGTTATCCTAGGTGATAACCTTAGTTATCACCTAACCTAATCATTTTATTTTACAGTTGGAGAAACTGAGGTCCACGGATGTTGGGGTGTGAAGCGATTTGGCCAGGATTACATATGTAGTTAAACAGCAGAGCTGAGATTTCAAACCTAGGTTAGGGCGTTATTTATGTGACTTCAAAAAATTATTTCACTCTATTTATCTGCAAAACAAAGGGGTTGGACTAGAACTAGATGGTCTTTAGGGTCTCTTGGGTTCTAGATCCTTTGACTGATTCTGTAAATGCTAGCTCTGACTTCACCAGGAGGTTTGGGTCAGAGCTCTGCCTAGGATTGTGTGTCCTTATCAGGTCATTTGGATCTCTCTGGGCCCAAGTTTCCTCATCTCCAAGAAACAGAATAGTCATATATGTATTTGTATCACAGTCTTTGTGTGGATCAAATGAGTTTTCGAACGTGGAAAAGCAGTTTGATAATTGTACGACCCTATAGAAATGGAAGGTAGGACTTCATATTTGAAAGGTGGTGAGGGAAGAGAGTTGGCACAGTGGATAGAGCCCTGGGTCTGGAGTCCAGAAGACTGTCTTCCTGAGTTCAAAATCTAGTCTCAGATACTTACTAGCTGTGTGACCCTAGGCAAGTCACTTCAACCTGTTTGCCTCAGTTTTGCGACCTGTTAAAGGAGCTGGGGAAGGAAATGGCAAACCACTAAGTATCTCTGCCAAGAAAACTCCAAAATGGGGCCATGAAGAGTTGGACACAATTGAAAAATGACAACAGGAAAGAGAATTGAATTTTGGAGCTGGAAGGGACCTTGGTGATCATCTAGTTCAGAAAGTCCTTGTAGAACTTCCAAGTAAGCTCCAAACCAGATAATTGGAAAGTGTTTTTAAAAATAAAATAAAAATGCAGTTCCTGTCTCTATATGAGTTTGACACCACTGATCTAGTCCAATCCTCTTCATTTTTACAGCTGAGGAAACTGAGGCCTAGAGAAAGGAAGTGACTTGTTCAATGGCACACAACCAGTTGGGGACAAGTAGAAAAAAGAACTCTGGTCTTGTGATGCCCAGTTAGGATCTCTGTAGCATTCTGCTCCTAGTCTTTTACCTAACCCTCTCTCACTCATACATTTATTACTGGAAGTCCTGTTAACTACTGGACCTCAGAAGAGTGAATGGTGAGTATTCTAATAGAAAACAATTTTGGCTAGTAGTCAAGGGACCTGAGTTCTTGTACTAACTTGGTCACTGGTTGTCATATGGCCTTGAATTAGTGCTTAACCTGCAAGGTTTCCAGTGAGGCAGTGTAGAGTTATGAAAAATGTCTTGGAGTTGGAGTAAGAAGACTAGTTTGGATGCTGCCTGACTAGGATCCATTCTGGAACCAAGGGCTTACTGCATTCCACAACTTTAGTATGTAGATTACTCTTTTCCCCTCTTTTAACAACCATTATTAGTCCATTTTGGGGAAAGTTTTGCCATAAATTGGCATAATAATTTTTATTTCTTTGTTTGAAGAAGAAAGCTTATTAAACAAAACAGCCCTTCACTATGCACATGATGCGACCATATCATCTTTTTTTTAAAAAAATGATTTATTTTTAACATTCTTTTAAAATTTTGATTTCCAAATTCTCTCCCTGCCTCAAGTCTTTCTGCCACCAATTGAGAAGATAAGCAATATGATACCCGTTATACATGTGAAGTCATGCAAAACATATTTCTAGATTAGCCATGTTACAAAAGTAAAAAAGCAAGAAAAGGAAAGAAAGTGAAAAACAATATATGATTCAGTCTGCACTCAGAGTTCATCAGTTATTTCTCTGAAGGGGTACACTGTTTTTCATCATGAGTCCTCTGAAATTGTCTTGGATCATTGTCATGATCAGAGTAGCCAATGTGGCTATATTGTCATGAAAGTATTCTTCCTGATGGAAACTCCTTGTTGTTGTTGTTTTAACTCTTAGCAAAGTCCTTATCACACAACTACTTAAAAATTCTTGTGACTATTATGACTTTTTTTGAATGAAGCTCATGTTACCATCCTGCTCAAAGGTTCATAATAATTTCTAAAAGAAAAGGATATTGGAGGTTTCTTCAATAGGGATTATTATCAATTTGATAAGTCACTTTTTGAGCAAGTGCTTAACCTGAGCCAATTAACTCCTCAATGAAATGAGGTTAATGAGACTTGAACAGGAATATTAAAAGGATCAAATGAGATCATGTGGGTGAAAGCTCTTTGAAATGTAAAAAAGGACCATATAAGTTCTTCCTTCTTTATGTTGTTCTTATCCCTAAGTGTACATATGCTTGTCATAAGCTGCAGTAATGGACAGATTTCCCTTACCCTTTCCCATCCCTTTCCCCACTTGAAAACCTAAAAAGAATCTTCACGTATTGCCAACCTGTGATTGAGTGGTGTTTAACTAGAGCTTTTGGTCATCTTACCTATACTTGACCTGGAGATACATGAATCTTGAACCACTTACTTTACTTTCTTATGAATTGTTAATAGAATAAAGGAATGAATCAAAAGACTGTATTTTCCCTGAAATTGCAATCTCTTTAAAGCATCCTTAGTCCCTATGTTTCTCCAGCTGTGGCAAGTTTTTCCCCATTCCTAAAATAGAAATAGGATTTTACTTGTTAAAACAATGTTTTCATCACATCTTCCTGATAAGTAGCTACTTTGATTTCCCCACGTTCTCTTGATCATTAAGGAGGAGTGGAAAGTTCTGAGAATGCCGGTGTGGGGATTTGTTTTTGTAGGGGCTGCTCAGGGTGGATCCTATGAAAGCATTGTTGATGGGCTACTTACTTTCTTCATTAAGACTTTCTTTGAGTAGGACTACATGTTCTCAGCAAATGATCTAGTGATGACCTCCTGATCATTTTACTAGAGATAGACCAGGTTAGTCTTAGAAATTAGCCAAGTAATTGATGACCTCTGCATTAGGATAGAACTAAGGAAACTGGACCTTCCCTGGCTTCCTTAAGGTCCCAGATAAAATCCCACATTCTCAGAAGCCTTTCCTGGTAACCCATAATACTAATGCCTTCCCTCTGAAAGTATCTCTAGTTTATCCTGTCTATATGTTGTTGGTGAATAATTATTTGCATTTTATCTTCCCCATTAGACTGTGAGCTCTTTGAGGTTGGGGACCCTGTTTTTTCCTTTCTTTGTATCTTCAGTACTTAGCACAGTGCCTGACAGTGCTTAACAAATGCTTGCTGACTTGACTTGTTCAACTCTGAGAAAAGGAGGCCAGGCAAGGAGGTAAATATGAAACATATAGGAAATACATGAGAGGCTTTTAAACAAATGATATTGATTATTTGGTTTGACTCTGCCTAGCTCAGAAAGAGAGGCATGGAAATTTAAGCCACAAATTATGTAATATAGTTTAATTGGCCTTCTTGCTGTTCCTTCTCTCACCTCTATGCCTTTGTTCAGACTATCCCTCATACCTGATATGCACATCCCCCTTACTCTAACTAGTTTGTTCAAAGTTTAGCTTAAATTCTTCTTAGAAGAAGCCTTTTGCTCATTCCACCTCATTCTCCCCACCAGGAGGTGGCATAGAGGATAGTACATTGAGTCTGGAGTCAGGAAACCTTGAGTTCAAATCCAGGTTCAGATAAATAGTGTGTGACTTTGGGACAATCACTTGACCTTTGTCTGCCTCAGTTTCCTCAATCATAAAATGGAAGGTAGATTTGTGTGTTTTTTAATTTTTATTTTGGGGACTTGTTCAGGGTCACACAGCTAGTAAATGACAGAGACCACATTTGAACTCAGGTCCTCCTGACTCTAGAGCAAGTACACTTTCCACTGTGCCACCTACCTGTCCCTCAACCATAAAATTGAAATAATAACAGCTATCTCCCAGAGTTGTTGTGAGGATCAAATGAGATAATATTTATAAGAACACTTAGCATAGTGCCTGGTACAGAGCAGGTACTGTATATATTATATTAATAATTATCAATTAATAATTGTATTAGTATTGTATAATGTATTATTTATAATAATAAGCATTTATTAATGCTTATTTTCTTCCTCCTACCTGCTATTGGCTCCCTTCCCCCAGATTTATATGTATATATGTATGTATGTATATATGTATATTATATATTTATCTATATGTGCACATGTCATCTCCCCTTACAAAGAATATATGAATTTTGTCTTTGTATCCCCAGGATCTAAAATAATATTTGATGCATAGTAAGAACTTAGTACTTGTTGGTAGACTGAATTTCTAGTGAGCAAGAAAATATTGTTAAAGACAATGGATGATTTGGGGATGTTGTAGATTACAAAGACCATAGTACAATTAGGAACTTTATAAGTTGTGGAAAGAAAAACTCAGTACTGTTTGGCACAATTCTGTCAGAAATAAATGTATTAACTTTCCCCTCTCCCTAACTCATTATTACTGTCAAAGGCAGTACCCAGGTTTCTTGACTCCTCACTCTTTCTACCCTTCCATATCCAATCAGTTCCAAGTTCTGTAGTTTTACCGTTGTAACATTTGTATTCTAAGCCCCCTTCTTTTGTCTTTCGCTGCAACTACTCTGGTGCAGGAAGGCCCTCATTCACCTCATGCCTGGCCTGTAATAGCAATAGGTTGATGGTTAGTCTGCCTGCCACAAGTCTCTCCCCATTGCCGTTCATTCCTTATTCAGCTGTCAATATGATCTTCCTAAAATATAGATATGACCATTTCACCCCCACTTCCACCCTATCCTCACTCAATAAACTCTAGGTGCTCTCAGTTACCTTCAGGACCAAATATAAAATCCTTTGTTTGACACTCAAAGCCCTTCATAATCTAACCCTATCTTTCCAGTTTTCTTACACCTTGCTCATCCTCACATATTCTTTGATTCATCCAGTTGTCTGGATGTTCCTCACACAAGATATTCCATCTCTCCAGACTCCAGGCATTTTCACTGGCTTTCTTCAAGCCTCAGTCAAAAGCTTACCTTTTACAAGAAGCTTTTCTTGATCCTCCTTAAAGCTAGCTAGTGTCTTCCTGTCGAGGGCCAGTAGCTGACCCGGTCCATACATGGGAAGAGTCTGGTCCAGGATTTCTCCCAAGCCACCTCCCAGTGAAGCCTATATTATGTTTTAAGATTGGCTCAGCATCTCTGCCTGACTTGTAGGAATTTAGGATGTGATAACCGAGCAGTGACCCAGACATAGATGCATGCAAAGGAACAAGGACATTAAAACATACAGATGTGCATAAATGAACAAGGACATTAAACATTTTCTCATGGGAACCTAAGAGATAATTGCTTAACACTCATTATATAAACCCTTCTCAATAAAGGGATCAATAAATTGGAACTGCTATGACAGAACCTGCCTGGCTCGTGTCCATCATTCCACACTCCTCAGTTCAGGCCGTGCCCATTTTGATGCAAGCATCATCTTCCCTCTGAGATTATTTCCAATTTGCCTTGTATATAGCTTGTTTGTGTGCATTTGTTCACATATTGTTTCCCACACTAGACTCTAAGCTTCTTGAGAGGAGTGAATATTTTTTTTTTTTTAATTTTCTTTGTATACCTAGTACTTAGCACAGTATCTGGCACATAGTAGATGCTTAATACATTTATTAGCTGACTGAATTGAATTCTAAGTATCTCTTCATAGAGGAGAAATCCCCAAAGGGAGAAATTTCCTCATGCCTTTAAAGTAAACTTTCTGATTTATGCCGTTTTCAATTTATGATTTATAGGGCTTAAGAACAAAGACAAAGTTCTGTAGTCAAGATTAAACAGGAGCAAAAAGTTTAGTTTAGAGTGTTTTATTTGTCTAAAAAGAATTATAGCAACTTAATTTTGGCATACTTGGAGAATTATTTTACTAAAATAATTAATCTGTCTTTTAACTTCTCCCTCTAAGGATTCCCCTTTCAACTTGGTCAAAGGCAAACTCAAAAAAGGCTTCTCTTAATTGAATTAAACAAAGACATTCTTGTTCTTAGTCTGATCGTTACCCAAATCAGTTTTAGGAAGGATCCTTCCTAAGTTGATCAAGTCTTTCTCTTTAGAAACTGGTTAGACTTCTCATTCAAATTAGACCAAGGACTTCTGCTTAGAGTACTGGCCTAATACTGTTGTTTCATATTGGTACCTGAAAGAGGAAAAGAGGAGAGGGGGCGGGATTGGAGGGGTTTAGTATTCCTCTACAAAGTGAAATCTGTAAATCTATGGACCTGAGACATCATTTAGTCCCTGAGTATCCAAAATGTGGCCCATGCAACCCTGAGGTTTGACTTGCCCCTCCCTCCCTCCTTTTCCTTCCTTCCTTCCTTCTTTCTTTCCTTCTCTCCCTCCTTCCTTCATTCCTTCCTCTCTCCCTCTCTCCCTCCCTCTTTCCCTCTAACATACATAATTACTAGGTCTATAGGGCCAAACTTCCTGAAATTTCTAACTTCGGCTTTAGTTTGGCTCTACCTGACAGTGAGCATAGATTATTTTTCATGGAACTGCTGAAATTGGAGCTGAGATACTTTACTGACATAAAGTGGGAATTAAAACTGAGATATTCCCATAGTTCTCAAGAAAATTAAGCTTCTGAAGTGCCATTTTTCTCGGTGAAGTGATCCAAATTGATTAGTGACTAATACTAGGCCTACAGCTATTCAGAATTGTACAAATAAAGTTGATTAAACTGGGTATGGCTTTATAAAAAAAACCACTTTTGTTATTGCTAGAAATCATATTTTTGAATAGCTAATAATTATTATTATTAGAAATTTAAAAATCATTTAGCCTGTATAGATACAGATTTCCAATTATGAGGCCCACTATTAAAAAAAAACCCAAAACTTAGATACTCTTGATTTAAGCTAACCCTTTCAACTTTCAGGTAAAGAAACAGTTGTCCCAGAAAATGGGAAGCAGTTTTTCCAAGACCAGTCAACTATGCAAAATTAGCAAAGTAACTCTGGTCTCCTGATTTCCAGTTCACTGATTTCTAGTACAAAATACTCTGTGAGTTGTGATACTCATTGTTAATTTCTGTTGTGGATAGTTCCTTCTTTCCTTATGAAGGCAAGAAATTTTAGAACTGGATGAAGTACAATGTAATCCCCTTGATGGTTGAGTGCTATTGTGTTTTTTTCCCCTTCTTTTTGACTTAGTGTCTCTAGCACCCAATATAATGCTTTGCAAATAATAATTGACATGATAAATGTTTGTTAAATTGCTAAATTGAAGTAAATTACTTTTTTAAGTTTTCACCAAAGCTCTGCTTCTTAAAAACTTATAAGCTAATACTAAATGTATTTTGTTGAGAGGAAAAGTATGGCTCCTCAGATTCTGCAGGAATGGGCATATGATTTCCCCAGGCAAATGCTTTTTCTTTTATCTTTTCTTATTTTCCTTTCTTTCTCCTTCCATCCCTTCCCTTTTCTTCCCTTTCCTCTCTGCTTCTTTCTTTTTCTTTCCTTTTCTTTTTTTTTGGGGGGGGGGGAGGTGGTATTAGGGCACATCAGTTTAGTAGTTGAATGAGCATGTAAAGACTTGGTAGCCAGACATCTCATATAGGCTACACATCTGAAACTATACCAGAATTTACCTTATTCCTCTTAAAATAAGTTGTAATTTATTATACTGCCATGCTTTACTTCTATTTGATTTGCTTGGAAGAGTTGATGCTTATAGTTAATAGAATTTACATATTATCTCTCTTCTCAGATTTACCTCTGGTTGGTACAAGGTAAATATTTGGTATTGATTTCTTGATCTGTATTATTTGTACTGAGAGGGAGCATGTCCTGATGGATAGGGAACCTGCCTCAGAAGAAAACTTGGATTCAAGTCTTGCCTGATTCATACTGACTGAGTGACTCTAACAAGACACTTGACCCATTAGTGCTCTAGGCAATTCTAACACTAGAAATTTCAGAGCAAGGAGTGATCTGCAATGGTAAAGGGAATTTCCTCATCAGGAATTCTTTGCACTAGTGAAATCATAGTTCAAGTAAAGAAAAAAAAAATCCCCTCTTTTCCCCATGAGGTAAGAAAGCAGATTTAACTCTTGTTTTACAAAGGGAGTAAGAGATATGAAAACATTTAGCGACTTATCCTGGTCAATGTCCCTCTGATTTATTTTCACTATTTTCTCCACCAATGTTGTATCTATACTGATGCTTTGTTGTGGTATGGAGATGACTGTGGGTTCTCAAAGGCTACATAGCATAAGCTCTGCCAGGTCCTGCTAAAGGATAATATCAATATAAACTTTGAGTCTGTATTTGAAGCCTTTTATGCTTTGGCCCCATTGTTTCCAGCCTTATCTCAAAATATTCTACTTCACAAACTTAAGTTAGAGAAAACTATACAATTCTCCTCAAAGGCTTCCTTGATCTGACCTTTTGGAAAGGAACTTTCCCATCTGTCCTCATGTAACACTCCTACCCACCAGTTTTCTCTCATATTGTGCATTATAGCCATCTATGTTAGAATCTCATCTCCCTACTAGATCCTAAGTTTTTCAAAGTCAGGGACTGTGTCTTGTTTAAGCTTTGTATCTTTCCCAGTACCTAGCATGGTACTCTGCACACAGAAAGCCCTTTATAAATATCTGTTGGATGAAGGGAAAGCACAAATTTTGGGGGAAGTATTGAATATTTCACAGTTAAGCCCTAGTTCTCTCTGCTTGGTTGTGTACAAAGATTTTTCAGAACTTGGAGATCATGTACTCACTGCACTGGACCTCAGATCTTCCTGTTGTATGTTAAAGCTCTTTTGTGGAAGCAGTCTGTTCCTTCTTGCAAAGAGTGTGTTATCCTTCAGAATGCTTCATCCTCTGTCACCAGCATGCACATGACCTATCATGAAATGGTGCTGCCCCACACCCATTGTACTCAAGCACTTCTGCCTCTGTTTTGTTTGTCTCTGGAGTCTGGTGTTCAGAAAAACGATGAATGGAGAGGATGCCCAGTCTGATGACTATTTACGGATCAGTGCATTTCATTCATGGCTCTCTGAATTCCTCTGGGACTCTTAGAAATGCACATGGCTTCCCCAGGAGACAGCCTTTTTGCATGGGGCTCATTAGTTTAGTTGAATGAACATGTAAAGACTTGGTGGCCAGCCGTTCTACGCTGGCTGAACATCTGAGGCTACACAGGAATCCTCCTTATTCCTTCTAAGAGCATTTGTGATTTATTGCACTCTATAACATTGGGGATTCGTCTCTGTATAAAGAATGCTTTAAAAAACATTTTTGTTCAGTGCCAGTTTGGAACTCAATCGTGTTATCCTGTCTCTTTTTGGGGCATCTGTCATCTCCAACTTGGCTCTCAGATAACTCTGAAGATGATCAATGATTTGAAGCCAACAAACTGAGTAGTTCATCAGAGCTTGTCAGCCCTGAAGGCAGATAACTTAATACGCTTTCCTAAAGTCTGTGTGTCAGATGTGATGGTAGAATTGGGCCTCCCTGATTCAAAGAGAAGGGACAAATTATTAAGTAAATTTTTGTCCTTTAATCATCAAATTTGTGTTTGTCTCAGCCTCGTTGTGCAGTCACTCAGAAAGTGCAGTTGAGATATTTTAAGGACAAATTGGTATAGACAAATCAGATTTAATCCTTCCTGGCCGATTATCACTATAGTCTCCAGATATGGAAAAGCTTGTCTATGTGGCTATGCCATTTGTTTGAGGAAAACTCAGAAGGGACTACTACTTGGAAGTACTAAAAAGACAGAAGTCAAAGAAAGCATGTATTCTATATCAGCTCAATTGATTTTCACCACATACCTTATAGGTTGTGAGGGAAGAACATAGGTAGGTAGCAAATATTATCCACATTTTACAGATAAAGAAATTGAGGTTCTGTGGGATCAATCAACTCATTTGTTAATTCCACAACTGTTTTTAAGCACTCTATTCAAAACACTTTGCTAGTTGCTGAGAGACATACAGAGAAGACTGTATTTAAGAAATAGTCCTTCTTGTAGAACTTAAGAGTCATAGAATTATGGAGGCAAAGATGACTTTAGCAGTGATTTTGTTTTGTGTTCCTACTTTATAAAGAATAAAGCTGGAGTCCAGTTAAAAGCTTTGCCATAACTATTAATGATAGAACAGGGATAGAGCTAAGTACTTTGGAGTCACATAGTTTGTGCTCTTTGGCTTGAGGTTAAATAGGTAAGGGTCCCATCTTTTCCCTGAGAGAGGAAAGAGGATATAAGAAGGTTAGAGTCATTAACATTTTTTGCTACCTTTATACCAATGGTGGCATCAGAGATAATGAGGAGAAAAAGAAAGTGGAAAAATATTCTTTTATTAAAGCCCTTTTCCGAAGCTTCATTTTGGTCTGGAAGTGGCCCTGACTTCTCAAACATTATGCCAGGGTAATGCAAATTCTTACCAGCCTAGAAAAAGCTTTGCATATAAATCAGCCTAATATTGTCTGGGGACCAGCATAAATCAATTTGGAGATGCTTTTTGCCAGGAGGTCACCCCTAGGTGATTCCATGCCCCTCTCTCCTCAGCAGCAACAACTCAGAAAGACTATCCACCAAGGTGTAGAGGGGTTTAAATCTGTTTTGGTGAAATGAGTAACCCATGCCAGTGAAGTCACAAATCCTCGATATATGGAAATTATCAATGAAGTGGATTTTTTAAAAATGGTTTAATCATCCACAATAGAAAAACAAAGTGGATGAAAAACATTTCCCAGATTTTGCTATACAGCTGGATGAGTAGACAACGAGTTCTGAGAATTGACTAGTAGAAGAGGAGTCCGGATTGTTCTTGGGAGATCATGTAGTAATTTTGAAGCTCCCTGATTACTGTCACAAAGACTGATATCTAAAGTATCAGTATTTTCCCTGTGGTATTATATGTCTATGAATCATAAAGTACTATAGTCTTACAAGAATCAAAAGGGCAATGGAAAGAAACATGGTGGGAGTAAGCAGGCAAAAGCACCTTACCATGTGTAAAGGACAATGAAAAGTGTCCTAAAATATGTCATTAAGGGCATGCATGACCACAAAAGGAGGTAGGACAGATTGTAAGCCTGAGTGCTGCATTGTTATTCATGAAATAGTAAAAGAAGTGGAGGATTGTCTTCAAAGCAATGGATGAATCCTTTAAGGAATATTTACCAAAAAAATTTAGGTAAAAATAATATTGGTCAGGAATAGAAGACATGGAAGGATTTTGATTTTGATCTGCTCTGATTGAGATAGGGGCCATATTGATTAGATTAAATACTAATCTATATTTTTTATTAATAAAACCTTCAATGTGTATAAAGTCCTCCAATTTACAATGGGGTGTGCGTGCTAGGTTGTCTCTCCTGGTCCCCTTAGATACTGCATTGTCTCCATCTCTGTATAGTTGAGTCATTTTTATGACTGCATTTTCTCACGCTTTTTATGAATACAATGATGCTTACACTTGCTGTGTCCAAATCCATGTAAAAACAAGTTGCTATAATAAGAATCCACTGAATGTTCTAAAAGCCAGCATGTGTAAAAGATAGAGCTAGATGTCAGAACCCCTGCTGAAATCTTTGTCACTGGAGTATGTCACCTGTCAACTGGAACATGGAGACATCTATAGATGGGGTTTCTCAAGTGCCTCTCTGGTCTCGACTTCTCTAGTGCCCTCATTTTCCATTTTTAATGTTCTTTACTGCCGATGTAAGCCCTGGGGTTTTATGGCTTTATGTGGGATAGAATTTTTGTCATTTCTCCCAAAGATTCCTTTTTGTGTGTGTGCCTTCTTCACAAATGCCAGTTTTAAAAAGAGTAAAAAAGGCCTTTTGAGTTTTATACCCATAACGAAAGGACCATTAATGTGCAGTACTTTTGTCTTCAGAGAAACAGGATTACAGTCAGCTTCAAAAACCTTGACTTTGATGTCTCTGAAAGCACATCGGGAAATCCTTTGGGGTGGTGTCTGTCTCCCTTGCATCCCAGAGCACAAAAGATGCTCTATTATTGTGTGATGAAAATCTGACGGATATCCTACTACCGGAGGAACCAAGGTCAATTTTTAAAAGCATGCATTCATACTGTACCCAAATGGTTGCTTGGCAGCCTAGCTAAAACACCATCCTGACCAAATGAAAATAGTTAGGAATCAAATATACCCCCTAGTTTGAGGAGGAGATAGTTGGCCAAAAGTTTATAAGTTTTTGAAAATGAAAGTGATGATGTATGTTTTTATGCCTATCACTCAAGCCGATTTTCTTATTTCAAGGATCCAGTGTATTAACCTTATTTCATAATAATGTACTATTCTAGTCTTCTCATCTCTGTGATTATTCTGGGAATATTCACATATAGACTACAGGGTTCATCTCTCCTCTTTATAGTCTTTGTCTGTCCTCAGATTTTAGCTGCTCTTATGCCTCCATTTTTCACCCCTCTTTAGATGAATCTGAAACTTATTCTCTCTGGAATTCCAGGTCTGCATTTCCAGCTCTGACAGATACCATCTTCTGGAGATTCTGTCACGGACCTTCAACACCTTTTCCTGACTTCTAGTCACTTAGACTCTATCCTTTGATGAGTCTTCTCTTTCTATCTATATGCAGACAGGCTGACTTGATTGGCCCTCCAAAATGCCTCATGCATACTTCACCTTTTTAATTTTCATAGTACAATCCTAGTTTAGGCTTTTAATACCTCTTCCCTACTCTATAGTTATATCCTCCAAACTGATAACTCAGCTTCCAGTCATCCCCCTTCCTGATTTATCTTGTGCATTGCCAATTAACTTATGTTCCTAATGCTCAACTATTTTCTAGCAAATAGTACAAATTCTGCTACTGGTGGAACTTGTTCCTAAACCATCTTTTCAGCTTCATTTTATGTTGATTTCCAGTGGCCAGCCACTCAAAACTACTTGCCTGTCACTGAACTTACTTTAATTTTTTGCTCCTTTTCTTATAGGAATCACCTGACTGGAATTCTGCCCTACCATGTCCATATTCACCTATAGCTAGGCCCTTGTTGTAAATAGAGTAAATAGAGTGGTAACTTTATTTGATTTTGAACTGCATGTTTCTATTGGGTTAGAACCAATGATGATATATTATATAATTGTAACTTTGAGTAGTGTGAATTCAAATACCAATAACTTCATGGATTCATTATTTGAAATAATAGGAACCAAGCTTTATTGAATTCCTTTTCATCTTTCAAAGTTCAGTTCTTTTATGTTGCCTTTTCTGATCACCCCATTTAAAAATGTCATCTGCCTCCTCCTTTGCATCCTGATAGTACTTAATATCTACAATTTATATGGCCCTTGCCCAAAGTGATTCAGTAGACAGCTGAATTTCATGCCCAGTTCCATGCTATCTAGGCAAATATTTCACCCATTAATGTTTGAGAGACAACATGGCTTAGTAGATGGGGAGCTGGGCTCAGAGTAAAGAAGAGCTAAGCTTAGGTCTTGCCTCTTACACATTCTGGTCAAGTCACTTCTCAGTGCTTCAAGCAAATCTCCAAGACCATAAGTTAAAGGCCAGTGACATTATTCATGGTCAGTGTTCCCTCACTGGGAGTTCCCTATGAACTTGACAATGAAGTCCCAGGTCCATTTTATCCATATACAGATGTAGATGTATGTGTATAAAATCAATCCTCTAGGTATTTGTGTACACATTATTGCCATCCCTGCCCCCATTATGCTGTAAGCTTCTTGAGGTCAGGAACCACTCACACATTTTTGTACTCTTATCCAATGACTATTAGATATCTTGTATATAATAGATGTTTCAGAGATAGTTGTTGAATGAATGGAGGAATCCTAAAATTAGGCAAATGGGCAAAGGCGCAAATAACAGTTTATTGGGTCAGAGGTGCCAAGATTTTCCCTCATTCTGTATATAGATTCAAAGTATCTCAGGTGGTTGAAGGAATCTTGAAAGTCATTGGGGATGAGGAAACTATGGCCTTGAGGCCATATGTGGCCCTCTAAGTCCTCGAGTGTGGCCCTTTGACTGAATCTAATCTTTCCAGAACAAATCCTTTGGGATTTGTTGCCTTGAGGCCACAGGTTCCCCACCCCTGAATTCTAGTCTAACCCTTGGCCACACAAATGCTTCCTCTCTACATGATTCCTAAACAAGGGGCTAGCTAACCTCTGTTTGAACATTTCCATTGCTAAGGTACTTCTTTAGAAAGCTGAAACTACTGTAAAGAAGATTCTGTGTGTAACAACCTAATTTGCCTTCTCTTTGGGTGGAAAGGAAAATTTTTGAACCAGCAAGGTACATTATTTTAATTTTACAATGTGGGTTTTGAGAGCTAATAATAGGTCTCAAGGTATGATCTTTTTTTCTAACTGTATATACCATATCCTAGCTAACACAAAACAGATTTGGTTGTATCTGGTAAGACATTTAAAAAATCCACAGCTCTCCATGTTCCATTAGTTGCACTTCATCCACAAACCAGAACTTTCAAGACTAAGTTATTTATTCCTATACCTGAAGCTTCTACCTAGGGTCATGCTAAAAAGATCTCCATTTCAAAACCTCTGCAAAATCAGTGAGTTACAGAAGAGTTAAGTTTAAGGGGCGCCATCCACATGCATTCATGTTGGCCCTGTTATAGGACACATAAGACTGATTAGGTATTGTAATGCAGTATAAAGCACCACATTTTAATTGAGTGTCTACTATGGGCCTTCCACTGTGCTAGATGCTCATGGGGATACAAATATATAAAATTCAGTACAGTTCAGGTACAGTCCTTGCCACTGAGGGATGTCTAGTCTCATAAGAGATGAAAAGAAAAGGAAGCCAGCCAGAAAACAAAAAGAAGATATTCCATAAAACTACCACTGCAAGTCATTAAAAAGGCAGGGGAGAAGTGTGGTGATTATGAGCATGGCTGCAACCTATTAGTCACTAAAGATTGTTCAGGAGCCTTAGGCTAAAGGACTTCATCAAAAAAATATGTACTTGGAAAAGGTGGACCAATCATTAGGTGCCAGATGACGAATGAGTAGATGGAGCTTCATTGGTGTGCTCTAGTTGTCAAGATAGCTAAATGAAGTCCTTTATGCTGGAGAACTAATGATAATAATGATGGCTACCATTGATATAGTGCTTTAATATTTGCAAAACACTTAACATGTTTCATCTCATTTGATCTTCACGGTGCTGGCTTCCTTTTGCCTGCAGGATACAATATAAAATCCTCTGGCATTCAAAGCTCTTTAGAACCTGGGCCACTCCTACCTTGCCGTACTTCTTACAAATTACCCCTGACATACTCTGCAATACCGAATAGTGCAGCTATTCAGCTTATATTTATTGCTTCTATTTTTGAGCTCTGTGGAAGGCAAAATGAGAAATTAATAATGATAATAATATAGGAGAGATGACTGGCATATGTTAAAATCCACAGAATATAAGATTTAAAAGCAAATCTACCCGCCTCTTTTCTTTCTTCCCCCCTTCCAATTCATCCTTCATACTGCTGCCAGAATAGTCTTTCTTATAAATAAGACTGTTCAGTTCAAAAGTCTCCAGTGACCTTCCGATTGCCCAGGACCCCAAAGAACATATTGTGTTCTCATGTCTCCATGCCTTTGCTCATGCTGCTCATTTTGTCCAGAACAGTGTTCCTCTTCCTGTTCTCCTGTCAAAGTTTTACACATCCTTTAAAGCCCGATTCAAATCCTCTCTTTTCAAGAAGATATTCCCTGGTCCTCCAGGTCAATGAAGACCTTATATAGAACTTTGCCATGCCTCCCTTTAATGGGTATATTGTGCAGCATTGTGTATTATCAATAGCTATTGGTGTCTGTACTAGGCTGTAAAGCCCACACGAGCTGGATCTTATTCAAACTTTGTTCCTCTCTAGTGCCTGCACATAGTGCTAGGCACACTGTAGATCAGCGGTTCTCAACTTGTGGGTTGCAACCCCTTTGGTGGTCGAACAACTCTTTCACAGGGGTCACCTAAGACCATGGGAAAACACATATTTCCAATGGTCTTAGGAACTGTGACACCACTCCTCTATCTGTCTCCAGACATGTCTGCCCACATGCAGAGATGCCCACATATGAGTATTAAAGGGTCACAGCATTAGGAAGGTTGAGAACCACTGCTGTAGATGCTAATAAATGTTTCTTGTTTTCTGTTTTGTTTATATGTTAATCCACATTTCACAGTTGAAACATTCAGTAATCAGGCATCACCTATCACAGGCATCACCACTTCCAGTCTCAAAAACCATCATCCTAAATGCTAGAGGGATTGCATGTATCAGGGTCACGATGAGAACACAAAAGACCCTCAGATGGAGAGATATGCTCCCCAAAAGAGTGCTTCTTGGGCAGGGAAGGGAGTGGTGGTGCCTGGAGAACAGAGTCTCAGTGCGAAAGGCACTCCTTTTGGATAGTGAGGTTTTCCAGAGACTTCTGTTTGGAGATGATACTGTGCATTATATCAAAACATATAATATTATAGGGCCTCCTCAGTGAACTTCAGAAGAGAATGACCTAAGAATTCACAGAGGAAAACCAAATGGATGCAGAATGCCTATTGCCCAGTTTATGGTACACAGCAGGATGGACAGTCCATTGAGCTGATCTGTCTGGACCTCTGTTGTGAGTCAGCACTTCAGATGGATGGTGAGCTAAGTCTAGAACCGAGCGGGAAGAAGAGAAAGTTGGATGCATTTGAGAAGTTGCACAGTGCCGCACACACAAACACACACACACACGCGCACACACATGCACACACACAAAACACGCACACACGCATGCAAGCACACACACACACACACATATACCTGGATTCAAGTTCTGCTAGACAAAGTAGCTCTGGTGATGCTGAATCAGTCACTTAATTTCTCAGTGTCCTAGGCAACTCCCCCCAAATTATAGGTTGCTGATAAATAATTTTTAAGTGCCTACTATATTCCAGGCACTGTGCTAAGTACTTTACAAATATCTCATTTGATTTTCACAACTTTGTGAGGTGAATGCTTTTATTTTCTCCCATTTTATAATTGAGGAAACTGAGGCAGACAATGGTTAACTGACTGGCTTAGAGTCACACAACTAGTAAGTGTCTGAGGTTGAATTTGAACTCAGGTCTTCCTGACTCTAGGCTCAACACTCTATTGCAAGACCTAGCTACCTCTAAGGAGCCTACCTGAATTGGTAGAGAACATTTCTTTATCTAGGAGTTCACTTTACCAATGAAATGGCAGGTTTAGTCCCCATTCCTATATTTTTTATTGATGTATTCTCTTTTAGTACAATAGATACTTCCCAACCTCCTCCCACCCATGCCAATGTGTTGTCCTTAAAGATAGTTAAGCAAAATTGCCTGAAATCATGATTGTGACTGATAGTATATGGTATTTTTTCACTTTTTCTGCTTCTGAATTAACAGAAAAGGAAGGATGTGTGCTTTAATTATGATAGGATGTTATTAATGTTTTCCATAACATTTTTAATATTAAATACCAACCTCCTCCTAAATGCAAAATTCCATATTTTTTCTTCTGGTATTTGTGACCTTGGACATATGGAACACTATGACTTCTGAAGAATAAAAAAGAGGTACATGCTAGGTTTATGTCAACTGCAGCCCAGTACCAGAGATGACTTGGGCATAAGAGTTAGCACAAACAAAATCATTAAGTGTTTATTATAACAAGAGTGAGGAATAATAAATAGATGGCAAAAGTTCTGCGCTAGTACCCACACATAATTAAAAAAAGATGCCCAGTATATTGGAGCATCTGTGGATGGTTTATGAGAGGCCACAGACACAAGTTGCACATTATTCAGTTTTGGAAGAAGTACTCACATCAGTTCACAGATTTGTTCAGATATATAATGGGCTAATATGCTGTTCCTTCCAAGGATGTTTGCCTTCTGTACAGGTAGCTGTTGGAGATTCAGAGTATTAACCCAAAGGCATTATTCTTAAATTGTGGGAAATCTATCACCAACAGGTGGGTTAAAGAGGCATTTTAGAGGAGGCTTCTCTTTCAGTGTTTTTGAAATCACCCTGGTCTGCCCATGCATGTGGCCCAGCTACGGGTGCAAATAAATTGATGTTATAAAGCATATTGTGACATTGACTTACACTGCAGGTGTATCAAAATATAACAATTCTTGTTTCCTAGTGATAGAATTTTCTAAATTACTGATTGCTCATCATGTTTCCTCCTTCCTAAAAGTACAATTTTTCCAAGTTTATTTTTTAATTAGATGCTACCATAATAATAATGACGAATTTTATTTTACAGATACAAAGTTCTTAACATGCTTTATCTCATTTGATCCTCACAACAAGTAAACAAGGCAGGCAAGGATTTGATTCTTATCTACATTTTAAAGAAGAAGAAACCTGGATCTAAATGAGATCTCCTCATTTGACAGCAGAGGAAGCTGAGCCCCATGACTTGAGCAAAGTCACATAGCTAGTGAGTGGCAGAGACAGGATTTAAACCTAGATTTTCTGCCTCTTAGTAATCCTTTATTTTTTTTTTTCCTTCTGATTTTATCTGAATGCTTCTCAGGGCTCCTTGGAATGGCTGGAGTCATTCTCATGCTATTCAAAAGCCTGAGATGAAAATTAACGGAGACCCAAGAATATACTCTTTGCCTCACTCATCCTCTTTGATGTGCTCCATTCTTCGGGAATAAATGAATGAATGAAAAAGCATTTAACAAGAACTTACTATGTACCAATTACTTTACTAAATGCTGGGGATATGAATGGAAGAAAATGAGATGGTCCTTTCCTGTAAGAAGTTCATACTTTAATTGGGGAAAACAAAATATAAAAGAGTTCAGCTGGAGAGAGATGAAAAAGGCTAGAAACCCTAGGAGTACATCACTTATCATAGTGCCTGGCGAGTAGTAGGCTCTTAATAAATGTTTATTGATAGATTGAGATGGCAGTGCTCGGGTTTGGAAGGCCTGCCTGTAGGGCAGATGATAAGGCATGTAGGATTTTAGGATGTAATGGTAAGGCCTAGTGGTCCTCTCTTTCTCACATGAAGGTTTTTAGCTTTCATCTCATCCAATTAGTGTAAACAGCTGTCTAGCTCTTCCCACTTGGTCACTGCATTAAGTCAAGGCAGCCTGGGCTAGGAGAGAGATAACAGGAAGGAAAGAGGAGAGGACTAGCCCCACCTCCCCAGGCAGTTTTTCCCGTTTGGGCAACTATTCTCCAGTCAGTTCAGATATTTTCTGTCCTTAACCCCCTGCCCAAGGGTGCTAAGACTCCTAAGAACACACATGTTTCCATGAGTTTAATCATGAAGTTCACCAGGCTGAAAGAGGGGAAGGTTGATGAATAAGAAGCATTTTGCAGTTTCAGGTGTAAGTTTGCTCATGAGAGTCCTAATTCACCTGAAAATAATAACCTTTGTTACATAAGAACATTCTTTGATTGAATCAATCAAACAGAATGAGGCACAATAGGAAATTAGTATCAATAAGGGGAAGGGTGGGAAAGGACTTGATGGGAGCTTGTATGAAAAAGCAGGAACAAGTTTATAATTGGGAAGGGTCTGTAGGTAGAGGAGTTGGAGACCTCCAAAGCTCTCCTGAGGGTGAAGGGGGCAAACAGCAGCAGGGACAAAAGAGAAAGACAAAGCAGGACCGACTGTGGCAGAAAGGGGAGATATCAAGGAGGACCACTGGTCCTACAGACATCTTGGAGAAGGAGACTTAGGCTGACTCCGTTTGCTGTTCCAACCCTTTCAGGGACAAAGAGAAGTTCCAAAAAAAGGTCAACTCTTTCTCCAACTTCCCCTCCTGGATACTGTCTATCAACATATACTGTTCATATATATATATGTATATATATACACACATACATACATATATATACACATGTATATATACATGTATATGTGTATATACACATATATACATATGTAAAACATACAATATATTATATATAATAATTAAATAATAATAAATAATAAACATATGCTGTAATATATATTATATTACTAATATATATGTTCTGTTATTTCTTTACTCAAATATTTCCAGTTACCTGAATTTTGCCTCGACTACAAAGAAGGCAGGATTTAACTAGAGATAGATATAAATGTGAATTAAGGCAGAGCAGCAAAGATCTGTCTAAATGTTAGAAATTTACCTAGGTGGGGGCTCAGAGCAATTGGAATTGTATGCCTAACTTTTTCTCTAACACAGAACCAGGAGAATATTTTATACACTAACAGCAATATTATATGACGATCAACTGTGAATGACTTACCTATTCTCAGTAATATAATGTTTTAAGACAATTCCAAAGGACTCATTATGAAAAATGCTATCCATGTCCAGAGATATTTTTTTTCATAGTTCTTTTCTTTTGGTTTGTTTCTTCTTTTACAATATGACTAATGTGAAAATACGTTTTGCATGATTGCACGTGCATAACCTATATCAAATGCTGACTGTCTTAGAGAGAGGATAAGTGAGGGAGAAAATTTAGAGCTCAAATTTTTTTAAAATAATGAATGTTAAAAATTGTTTAAAATGTTAAAAATTAGAAAGAACTATACATTAAAATAACAAACTTCCTAAAGCAGAAGAGAAGGAATCCCCTTAGATCTGAAAGGTCGTTCATTATATTACCCCTCGGTTTAAAATGAGCTAATTATTGTAATAGGGTGTTAACAGAGGTAAGATTTTTTTTAATGCCCATTTTTGTATAAACAAGTTAAATGGAATCAAGAAAAAATGTTTGAGGTTGAAATAATGAAGACAGAGAAAATCAATAGCCTGTAGGAAGATGTCATTGTTTTAGTATCAGGTCCTTGCCTATTTTTAATAGCTGTTCCTAGAAGAGTGAGAAAGATCACATCAGGACCAGTAATGAGAGTCATTTTTCACAAACTCATTAGAATGGTCTGGGCTTGTCAAACGACAAGGTTCTTGTCTTGGAAGCACGATATCATAAAGAATTCAGTGATGAAACCATCTTTTTCAAAAAGTAAAGAATTCGGGAAACTTTTCTCTTACATTTGGAAGATCTTTGGTTTGCACCCTGCGTTGTTCCCAGGGTCTTTAATGTCTTCTGACTGACTCTATGTAGTGGTTGCCTTTGATTCAATATCTTCCTCTAAGGTTGAATGTTTATTATAGGGTTAGCATTACAAACATTTGTAACTGCTTCACATCAGAGAAGGAAGGCAGGCTGTAAACATATTTGTAATTCATTTGGGGGATGGTGTTTAGATCTGTGGCTTCATGAAGTTTTCAGCTTTGACTTTGCCAGTGAAGGGGCTTTTCATATCCAGTGTACTTGAAGGGAAGTGCTGCTTTATAAGCTTCTTTGATCAAATAATCTTTTCATCGCTAGGTTTTATTGTCTGGCCCTCTGTGTTCTACTTTTATATCCATCTATTGTTTCATTGTTCATGTTATAGTATTCTTTATTGAGGGAGTCAGAATAAAGCCTTTTTTCATGTTTGCCCATTTTCTTTTTCAATGCCAGACTGTAATATCACTTCCCAAGAGATGTGTAATTTTTAATAAGAGATCTGTGCATAGTTTTATTTGTAACCAGGGGCACAAGTCATCAATTATCCATTTTTCAATTTCAGTAGTAAGTGGTTTAAATCCTATTCTTTTGTGAAGTTTACTGATTGCCTTGTGGTTGAAAGTGGACTGTGGCTGCTTCATTAGTTCTCATAATTAATGATAATAACCACAAGTTTTTTTGGATCAGAAATAAACTCTACCCTACCTCATTCTAAATCCTCACACTGCTCACCAAATGTCAGTGTTATAGACCCTAAGCATCTACAGATAAAGAGGCACAGTAGAAAGAGTTCTGGCTCTGGATTTAAGAGACCTAAATTCAAATTCAAATCCTCTTCCTTCTGCCTCTGTGACCTTGATACATTCTGGACCAGTTCTAAGTTAGGCCAGGTCAATAATTCAGGCTCAAGAGTCAAAATGCAATAAGCCATTCGTGGAGAATGAAATACAATTAAAACAAATTTACTATTAGATGATTAAAACAAGAAACCTTTTGAAATTAAAAGGATATTAAAAATGCTACTTTCCTTTTACTGCTTAGTCATTAGTCAAGAACTCATATTTTCTCTGACCTCAAATCCCACTTAGTTTTTTTGTTTGTTTTTGTGTGTGTGTGTGTGTTTTTATAGTTTGCAAAGCAGTCAAATATCCTCTCTGTCTTAAGGAAACAGTCCAGCAAATGCCATATTGGAGAACACTGGGTGGGTCCTTCAAGCAGGGGAAGGGACAGCAAGTCTGGGGAGGTTTGAAAGAGAAAAACTGAAGAGAAGGCTTTAGCTTTTGTTGAAATGTAGGAGCTTGAATATGTCCCTTTCCCTAGGCAGATTCTGAAGGCAAAGGGCCAACCTCTCTTCCCCAGCCACCTAAAGAAGCAACAACAAAGCAAGTGGGCTAGAGTGGTCCCCCAAATGGAGGCCACTTTACTCCTACTTTCACTATCTCCCCCCCATTTTCAGCTCATTCTTGTGTGTTGTCTACCCGTAGTAGAGTGTAAACTCCTTGAGGCAGGTGCTGTCTTTCTCTTTGCTCATATTTGTATCTCTAGAGCTTAGTTTATTAAATGCATGTTGCCTTGTCAGATTGATGCTCCTGCCACACATGAAAAGCAACTTAATCTTCCTGAGCCTTAGTTTCCTCAACTGCAAAATGATAGGGTTGGACTTGAAGGCCTTTGAAATCCCTGTTATCTCTAACTTATGTGGGATCAGTTTGAGTTCTTTGCCCATTATGGGGTAGATCCCCATTGCTACATGCATGGCTTATTCAAGTTTCCTCTGTCTATCCCAGAAGCCTGTCCACCTTTGTCATATTTTGCTTTAGGTGCTTGCTCTCTGAGATACATAAGGGTACCTCCTCATATACTCTCTGTTTGAAATGCCCCTAGAAAGCTGGTGTAGTTTGACAATCTTTTCTTGTTCTATTACTATCTTAAAAATTTTAAGCCTATGAACACTTGAGGAGAAAGAAATTTACAACTTTATTTAAATGTTAATTTTCTAAAACAGGTACACTAATGCACTGTTGGTGGAGCTGTGAACTAGTCCAACCATTAGAGAAAGCAATTTGGAACCATGATCAAAAAGCTATTAAACTGTGCGTATGCTTTGAACCAGCAATATTGTGAAAGAGAAAAAGAATCCACATGTACAAAAAATATGTAACTAACTATTTCTGTGGTGGAAAAAAATTGGAAACTGAGGGGATGCCCAGCAATTGAGGAATGAATAAACAAGTTGTGGTATGTGAATGTGATGGAATACTATTTTGCTATAAGAAATTATACAGGGGATGGTTTCAGAAAAAACCTGGGAAACTTTATGAACTGATGTAAAGTGAAGTGAGCAGAACCAGCAGAACAATGATAGCAACATCCTAAAAATAATCAACTTTGAAAGACTTCACAACTCTGATCAACACAATGACTCACCACAAGTCTGAGGCATTCATGATGAAACATGCTATCCACCTCCAGAAAGATAACTAATGGTCTCAAGAGTACAGACTGAAGCATATTTTTGTTTCTGTTTCTTCTTTTTTTTAAACATGACTAATGTGGAAATTTGTTTTGTACAGCTATACATATTTACAATAGATTTTGTTTTTCTTGCCTTCTCATTGGGTGGAGGAGAAGGGAAGGGAGGGGGAGAATTTTGAAATAAAAAAAAAAGATAAAAAAGTAACTGTGTTCCAATAAATAAATAAATTTTATAAAGAAAATTAATTCCCGGCATTCCTTTACTTCAGTGTCTTGTTTTGGTTTGAAACTTTGATGGTATTATCTCTGTTAGTATGAAATCTTGGGGATTTACACCAATGTTTCAAACTTCTGTCTAAAATTCTCAACATGACAGTATTTACGCAGTTATTTTTAAAGAAAAAAAATCCAGATCCAATAAAATTCAGGCTTGGGATTTTAAGATGAAACTCTCCAAATAGTTGTTTCTTTGTTATGGAAGATATCAGTTATAGTCTGTATAAAGTGAGTGTGCTCTTTCCAGTCATGCATTATAGTTTTGACTACTTTGCGAATGTATGTATGTTTACCCTTAGGATAAATATTTTTGCGGGTGACTTTAGCTTCAAGACAGCCTGGTCTAATTGTTGATAAAAAGTTTTTTGGTTTATTTTATTGGTCCTCTTGCCTTCTACTGGAGCAATAGCCTACATCAACCTGGAAAAACTCAAGATTAGCATTTCTTCATGGGAACATAGATTTAGAGCTAGAAAGGAACTTAGATGCCACTTTTCTAGCCTCCATATTTTATAGATGAGGAAACTGAGGCCCAGAGAGTTTCGATGACTTATCCAGGGTCATTTCACAAATAGCAGAACTGGATTTCAAACCCATGTCCCTTGAGTCCTAATTGATCATTCTTTTCTACTGCAATGCACTCTTCTAATTAGTGAATTTAAGGCCATTTTCTCCACTCTATTTTGGGCTCTGGATTTTGTCTCCAGTGTGGACAAAAATCTTAAAATATCCTTTTAAGAACTCACCTGCAGGGGAGCAAATTGACCAAACAGACAAAATACAAAGCAGGAATTTAGATACACAGGTCAGATGCAGCTTCCCAAGGTGATTTTTTTCTGCAAGATTGCAGGTAGAAAGAAAGGCTTCACTCAAGATAAGCATTGGTAGCGGTAGCAGTGTATTCAGGAATTCCAACAGGTAAGTTCCCCCCACAAGGCCATTTCCTTTAGTACTTGGTGTAGTAATGGAGTGTAGTTATTTCCTTCAGTGTGTGCTGGAAGCTCATTGTTTGTGTTTTGCTGTTGTTTATAAGTCTGGAGTAAGTACCAATTTCCTGTAAAAAGAAAAAAAAAGATATCCATAATTGCCATGTTAATTTGAAGAATGATTGGAGAAATGAATACAGCTGTGCTTATTTCAGCAAACAGGCAGATACTGCTTGGGCTTCTCACTGTGTGTGTTCAGGCACATAGTTTGTTCTTCACTTATTTTGTTTGGGAGGAAGGACAGTTCCAGGACCACAGCCTTGCAGGCAGTATTTAATCACCTCTAACTCTGGCTTTGGGGGTTAGGCCAATAATTAAAAGTCATTTGGGTTAACCATAGCACAGAACTAAGAGGACAGGACAAATCAAAGGTAAGCCACTATGGGTCTCTTCCAGGGTTAGGGAAATTCTCTTGGCAGCAGTGAACTTACTGGTTCATTCATCATATCATAATAGAAGAACCACCAGACTTTGCAACAGAGAAAATGGGTTCAAATCTAATTCTCTTCTTTACTAGTATGTGACCTTGGGCATGATCTATTGCCCTCTGGGCCTTACTTTCTTCATCTATAAAATGAAAGTGTTGTCCAATCTATTAAACACCTTCCAGCTTTAACCAAATGATTCTCTGTTGTTCCAGGAAACCGATCATTGTCACGTGGGCCATTGTGTTTGTGGCTGACATATTTCGTGACCTATTTTATTCCAGTCTGGGTTGGAATAGTGTGCAATGGAGTTTGCTATTTAAATTTGTCCATGATCACCCATATTTAGAATTAAAAATCTACCACTGAAAAGGGATGTTAGAGGTCATTTAGTCTAACTACTCATTTTAAATATGGGGCAATGGTTAAAGTCCCAGGGCATGCATATAGAAGTAGAGCTTGTCTGCTTTGCATGTAGAAATAGAACTTATCTATGGTCCATAAATGTGATGGAAAAGAACCTTGGATTTGGAGCTTGAATCCTGGCTTGGCTGGTTACCATGAATGTACCTGTGGATAAATGACCTTTATTTTCTGGACAAGAGTTTACTTATCAAGGTGTTGGACTCTAGCTTTGAATTAATCCTTGTCACCTCTAAAACCTATTGTGCTGTACTGTAACCTGATTTCTAGAAAGCATACTGTGCTTCAAAATATGCCCCTCACCATCTTAGTACTCTATGGGTAGGTAGGTGGATAAAGCACTGGGCTGGGAATCAGGAAGACTAGTCTTGAGGTCAACTCTGGCCTCAGAGACTTACTAGCTGTGTGACCCTGGGCAAGTCATTTAACCCTCTTTGTCTCAATTCCTCATCTGTAAAATGAACTGAAGAAGGAAATGGCAAATCACTCTAGTATCTTTGCTAAGAAAACTCAAAATGGGGTTATGAAGAATTGGACATTACTGAAACAACTGAGCAACAACCATACTATTATACTGACTGAAATGCCACCATTAGAAGTTCATTCCTTTTTGTTAACAAGTCTCTTGTAAACCACAGATAGCTCTAAGAATCTTAGCATATGAAACAAAAGTGCTCAGACAAATAATATTGTGGGCTTCCAGATGTAGAAAAAGACCTATGAAATCTCTTAATTGTCAAATATGATGGTCTTTTTTCAGATCTAATCCTCTTGACCAGGGGTGGGGAACCTGTGACTTCAAGGCCACATGATCTTCAAATGCAGCCCTTTGACTAAATCCAAACTTCACAAAGCAAATTGGGCTGCACTTAAGGACCTAGAGGGCCACATCTGTGCATGTTCCACAAATTCTGTGCTGGGTTTGCTTCTCTTCTCCCTCTATACTCTCGTGGTGACTTCAACTTCCATGGGTTCAATTATCATTTGTATAGGGATGACTCTCAGATACAGATGTATAGCCTCAGTCTCTCTCTTGAGTATCAGTCCAGTGTCACCTATTGGATCTCCTAAACTGGATATGCCAGAGGTTTCTTAAACTTGACATTGAACTCACTGTCTTTAAACTCTTTCCTCCTCCTAACTCTCCTATTTCTTTTGCATTGTGATCCTTCTAGTGTTTCAAGTTCATAATTTCAGCATTTTCCTAGACTCTTCACTCTCCCTCATCTTATATATCCAATCAGTTGCCAAATCTTGCCATTTTTACCTTCACAACATTTCTTGAACAACACTGTACTCATGTGGCTACCACCTTAGTTTAGGACCTCATAACCAAATCACTTAGATTATTTTAACAGTCTCCCTCAAGACTTTCACCACAATAGTCTACTCTATACATTACTGCCAAAATAATAATTTTCCATAAGTACAGATCTGACGATGTGACCCTCACCTGTGACTCCAAGAAACATTAGCATTCCCAGTGGCCACATCCTAGTAAAATGATCTCAGCAGATGGGCTAAATCAGGTTAAGGGTAACTGAGGGGCCTCAAATCTAATGGTGAGTTAGGGAGATATCTACCCCAACCATGGGAAGACTTTCCCTGGTGGAATGGTTGGATGAAAACAATTTGTTCCAACAGCATGAAGGGGCTAAAGCAAGTGCTGTGGAGTGCTTAGAACTTAGGCATCAAAGACGCCAAAGTTATCCACTGCATCCCAGACCATTGCCAGTTGTTCTGACTTTTGTCTTGCTACTGGACTTTGATGACTCTGGAAGAGAGAGAGAAGTTGATGACTTATGCAACTCTGCCTCATTTAAGTCCAGTTCAAGCATAGATGTCACCCTGTAATGTCATTGGTCCTCCTCAAAAATGAGAAATGAAAAATGAAAACAAGTCAACTAACTCCAGTGGCTTCCTATTGCCTCTAGAATGAAATTTTAACTCCTATTTTTAACTTTTAAAGCCTTATACAAGCTGGCCCCAATCTACATTTCCAGAGCCATTGGACATCACTGTCTCTCCTGCAGTCCTCCTGTTCCGCGTTATTTAGCCAAACTGGTTTTCTCTCTGTTCTTTCATGATACTCCACTTTCCAACTCTCTGCCTTTGCACTAGTCAGTCCCTGTTCCTGGAATATATTTCCTTCTTACCACCACCTCATAAAGTTCCACTATTCCTTGAGATTCAGCTCAGATACTTTTCTGCACAAAACATTTGTTGATCCTCCCAACTGCTAGTGTCTTCCCTACTGTAATCTTATAATTCACTACTATGTGTATGTTAACTTTATTTATTTAATTTATCTTTTTATATTAATTTATAGAATATATATTTATGTGTATATCTTTGTATATTTATTTTGTATTTTATTTATTTATTTATGTAGCTTTTTATATGTAACTGTCTCTTTCGTTATAATACAAACTAATGGCAGAGTAGAGATCATTTAATTCTCTCACCTTGTTTGCCCATTGGTTACCATAATACCTGGCACTTTATTGACTGACTGCTTTTTTTCTTTTTCTTTCCTCTTGCATTTTTTGGAGCGGGGGATGCAGGGCAATTGGGGTTAAGTAACTTGCCCAAGGTCACACAGCTAGTAAGTGTGAAGTGTCTGAGGCCGGATTTGAACTGGTCTTCCCGACTCCAGGGCTGGTGCTCTATTCACTGCACCACCTAGCTACCCTTGACTGACTGCGTAATAGAGATCTTTTAATTGATTGGCTTTATAGGTCATCTAGTCCATTTATCTCATTTAAATCAGAAAAAAAGAAATAACTTGGCTAGCATCACATAGTCATTTCAATCATATTATATTTATAATTACAGATCTGTAAGGCTATCCAGTACTGAACATTTGATAAATCTCTTATGTGATAAACTTGTAGGCATGGGAGAAAGGAGGGAGGGAATATACATTAAGTACCTATTATATGCCAGGCACTGTGCTAAAAGCTTCACAGATATTATCTTATTGATTCTCATAACACCCCTACGAGGTAGATGCTGTTATCATCTCCATTTTATAGTTGAGGAAACTGAGACAGACATCATTAAAGTGATTTGCCTTGAGGTGACCTTAAGTCGCCTCATCACAAGATTAAGTTATGGGGTCACTCAGCTAATAAATGTCTGAGACTGGATTTGAATTTAGGTTTTCCTGACTCTAGGTCTAGCACTCTACCTAGTATTCTACCTAACTGCTTCTACATGATGGAGGACAGTTGCTGGGGTGACAGAAAGGTTAGCTACATTCTTAACTGACCAGACCCAATTAGTGTTGGTTAATAAATCACTGTAAAATTGTGTGCATATATGTGTGTGGGGGGAGGTATGCCCTTAGGCTTTGTGCTTAGCACTGTCCTGGTTAACATCTTTGACAATGACTTAAAAGAAGAAATGATAATTAAAGACTCTCTATCCATCCATTGATCTATCTAATCTATCTCCATCTATCTCTTTATGTGTCCCTCTAGACTGTTTCTCCTTATCTCACCTATGCTGAGAGTACAGAGACTACTCATGGACCCAGTCTCACTTTGTTAGTCATGGGAGCTTTGACTTCCTCTGTTTTCTGATATGGAACTGTTTGCTCTTCCTCAGACAACCCGGTGCCCATCCTTCCCCCCCGCCTGGCCCACACACCCCAGAGGTTCAGTTGGTAAGGGTACAGCTGCAGAACACTTGCCAAATTTGCAAATACCTAAAGTGAGGGGGAGAGGCAGGGGTTTACCTGATATCATGGATGACAGATTTGGATAATTCTGTCAATAATCTTGACAACCTGAAACAATAGTTTGACTCAAACAAAATGAAATTTATTTGGGACAAAAACCAAGTTGTACACTTAGGGTAAAAAGTTCAACTATATAAATAAGAAGCAGAAGACTTGACCAAACAGTAGTAGTAATTCATGTGAAAAGAGGTGTACGCTTCATAACCATACATCAATCCTGCAACAGTCCAGGCACACCTCCACTGATGGAGCTCTTAAGCCTCTATGCCTTAATAGATAATTTTATGACTTCCTGGGGGTAAAAATATTATTTCCATAACAAACAATTCTCTAGCCTGAGCCTCTACAAATTGAACTGGACTCTTCCTAAGATGGAAAGAGTACAATCCACTGCAGGTACTTGAAGCTCTTCCATTTAAGCAGCTGCCGAAACATGTGCTATACTATTATAGCCCTTAGGGAACCAGGGCTGCTTCTATGATATACCAGACATAGAAGCCTTGGAGGGGGACTTGGATGGGTGAAGAAGTGAAAGAGTAATTTACAGTTTTGTCATACTTTATTTTGTACAGCACTTCCATATAGGATTTCTCTTTTATTCTTACCACAGCCTCGAAGGTAGATTGTGCCCATCAGTTGGAAACAATAATAGGGATGTAATAATAATAACTTAGAGAGTTGCCTAAGTCTCTCAGAGGTTAAGTGATTTTGCTCAGGGTCACAAAGTCAGCATTGTGTCAGAACTCAGATCATCCGAACTCTAATACCCAACCCTCTGCCTACTACACCAAACTGCTTCCCAATAATAATATTAGCAAACATTTATATAGCACTTTAAGTTTGGCAAAGCAGTTAACATTTTATTTTCACTTTTTTTCTGCTCTCACCTCTCAACCTGTTGCTATCTGGCTTCTAACTCTATCTCTCAACTGAAATTTGTCTCCAAATTTACCAGCGATCTCTTAATTGTCAAATGTGTTTACTTTTTTTTAATCCTCAGTTTCATCTTTCTTGACTCTCTGTCCCACTTAACACAGTGAGCCAGTCTCTCGTCTCTCAGATTTTTATGACATTTCTCTTTCTTGGTCCTTTTCTTACCTGACTGACTGCTCCTTAGTCTCCTTCCCAGTGTCTCTCCTAAACTTCAGTCACATACCTCCAACTACTTATTGGACATTTCCACCTGGATCTCAAATCCAGCATGTTCCAAACTGGATTTATCTACCCTCTGAAACCCACTCTTCTGCTGACCAACCCTATTTTTGTTGAGGACACCAACCTCCTTCTAGTTCACCCAGGTTTACAAACTTACCATTATCCTTGACTTTTCATTCTTATCGCCCCACATCTAGTCCATTGCCCAATTATGATGTTTTTACCTCCACAGCATCTCTTTGATTTCTTCCTTTGTGATGACCCACATGAGGTTCAGATCCTCAACACCTCTTGCCTACATGATTAAAATAACTTCCAAATTGATCTCCCTTCCTTGTCTGTACTCTTCCCACTTCTTCATTTTCTAACCTTTCATTTAGCTGCCAAAGTAATTTTCCTAAAGTGAAGCCATGTCGCTTCTTTTCTTAGTAAACTCGAATAGCTCCCCATTGTCTCTATGAAGTTTTTTTTGTCTGGTTTTTAAAGCAGTTTATCGGAAAAAAAGAAAAGATCAGAGTTTTTTTGTAGCAGACTATACTTTCAATATGTACCAGCAGCATGTTATGACAACCAAAAAAAAAAAAAAGCTTACTTGATCATTGCCTCCATTAATAGAAGCATGGTATCCGAAATAAGGGAGATGATAAACCTAATGCACTCTTTCTTGTTCAAAACACATGAAGAATATAGTGTTTGGGTCCAGGTGACACATTTAAGGATAACATCAGATTGGAAACCATCCAATAACCAAAAGAGGACTGAAGACCATGTAATTTGATGATTGATTGAAGGACATGGGGATGTTTAGCCTAGAAAAGGAGAAATCTTGGGAGGAGGGGGCATGATATCAGCCTAGAAATAATTGAAAGACTGTCTTGTGGAATACAGATTGGATTTACTCTGGCCTCACAGGGCAGAAGTTGCAGAAACAAATGAAAGCTGAAAAGAAGCATTTTAGGCTTGGTTTAATTAAAAACTTCTTAACAGGGGCAGCTAGGTGGTGCAGTGAATAGAGCACCAGCCTTGGAATCAGGTGGACCTGAGTTCAAATTCGACCCCAGACACTTAACACAAAAACTAGACGTGTGACCTTGGGCAAATCACTTAATCCTAATTGCACTACCTTCCCCCCTCCAAAAAGCAGAAAATTAAAAAAATTTAAAAAAAAACTTCTTAACAGATATCCTCAAACAGAATAAACTCCAATTAATTAAGAGTCTTCACATGAAGGTTGAATGATCACTTGTTGGAGATATTGGAGAGAGATAGCCTATTTAAGTATAGATTAGAATAGATGGCCTTTAACTGGGTACAGCATCATTGTTTCTGTAACTCACATGGGAAATCTATGTCTGGAAGTTTCAGGGTGTCCTTAGCCGTAGGGATTATTACTTAGAAGGTTGTGAATCTCTCATGCCCTTCAGCTGACCATTAGTAGACAATTTCCTGACAGTATCAGGTCAACTCCAGAAGAAATTAGAGATAAGGTCGCAGTCCACAACAATTCATGCTTGTGGTTAATAATGACGTCAGGTCAATAAAGAATGATGGGGAGAGGAGAGATTCTGTCCAAATTAACTTTTTATGATTCCTTATCACCAATCAAGTTTCAGTTTGTCCTAATGGAAATAGCCAAGGAAAATTTTCAAAGAAACCTGCCAAGAGACTTCCCAGAAAGAAGACAATGAACAGACCAGCTGTTGTCTGTGTCCTTTTTCTCTAGGATTAAACAACCCAACTCTGTTTTCAAACATGTAAATTTGATACTGGGATGAACCTGCCCTTTCATATATGGGAGATAATGCCTTGTGAACTGTGTTAGAATGGTAGGAGACACCTATTGTTCTTGATACTTTTTAATTTGCAACTGTTCAGTAAATGATTTAAACCCCCGAGGGATAGCAGGTCCCGAGAGACAGCTAAGTATCACGTTTGATGATGAGCTAAGGAAACTGAGAAGCTGAGAGATTCGGGAAGCTGTTTGAGGTCACTCATAAGTGAGTCAAAAATCATCCTTGCAGCTATCAGAGGGCACATTTTGAAAGCCTTTTAGCATTGTTTGGGACAATAGCAAGATAGGGTATAAGAAAAAAAAACTCAACATAATTCTTGCTCCCAAGGAGCTTCTGATTTTGATGGGGAAGATGAAGAAAACATTAAAGTATGAGAGAATTCTGAATGGGGCAGTGAGGCATAACTTTTTTTTTGGAAGCTTGAGTTCTGCTCTTTTCAAACTTTCCCACTTTTGACAGGGTACAGATACGTTCCAGAGCTCATCTCACAATTTCCTTCCTCCACTCTCTTTCCTTTTATTCCTCTTTTTCTCCTCTCTTCTTTCTCCAGATTCCCTTCCCCAAAGTTCAAAATGGTGGACAATTTGAGAGAGGACAGTGGGAAACAAAAATAGTAATATGTTATGATTGGGATAGGGGCATAAAGTGGAGGGAATAAATGAGTATTTGGGGAGACCATTGAGAGAGGGAACAGACAGGCAGACATATACACATATAAAGAAGCTCTGAGGGTGTGGTAGGGAAGAAAGCAGTGGCCTCAGAGGTAGGTGACCTGATGTCAGCTTGTGTGACTTGGATAGCCAGTCTCGGGTTCTATCTAAAGTGGGGATAAAAATAATGCTCTATACTTCACAGAATTATCATAAAGGACAAATGAGGTAGTATATAAGATGATACTTTGAAAAGGGTCTTATAGCCCTATATAAATGTAACATATTCCTGTATTATCCACAAATATATGCAAGTATAAAAATAATCACAGGGAAAAATTATAGCCCTTAGGATAAAGAAACGATGCTTCTAACACTTTGGATTCAGAGTTTCAAACAATCCAAAACTTTATAATATCTCAGAAACCTTTTCACCTTGGAAACTCCATCAGACTTCACACATTGGAACTACCATTGATCTCTGCCATTGGAATCACCCATTGACTTTTCTCAGATTCAGTGTTTCTTCTAG
Source organism: Pseudochirops corinnae (assembly GCA_028646515.1). Lineage (NCBI taxonomy): Eukaryota > Metazoa > Chordata > Mammalia > Diprotodontia > Pseudocheiridae > Pseudochirops > Pseudochirops corinnae. The sequence goes on along the minus strand of CM053588.1, from coordinate 94,572,161 downwards.
AATCTTCATTTTAAGGAGGGTATCCAGTTCAGCTATGTTTTCTTTCCTGTCTGGGTTACACTTCTGATTTTCCTGGACTTTCTTAAAATACTCCCTGTGCTTTGTACTTTTAAATGTAAACTCATTGAGGGCAGGGACTGACCTTCATTCTGCCCTTATTTATATTTACAGCATTTAGCACTATGCCTAGCATGTAGCTTAATTAGTGCTTGTTGTTTTCAGCTCTAATGATCGTAGGCTTCTGCTCCAGTCTCAACTAGGTCCTTGATATTTTGAACTCCTCTGCCTCCCACTAGCTTCTTATCTTTGCCTGAGGTGTGCATAAATAACTTCTAAGGGGGAAAAAGACTTTCCAGTTGAGAAAATGCAACTCCCTTCCTTTGCTACAGAGATGGGGGACTCTGGGGTGAAGTATTGCACATACCATCAGATATGGTTAGTATATAGATTTTGTTGAACTGGTTTTTAAAATCCTTTATCATAAGGGAAGCCTCACTAGATAGGGGAGAAGGGATGGATACATTCAGGGGGAAAATCTGATATAAAAAAGTCATAAATATTTGTTTAAAGAAGAAAAATGGAAGATTAAAAAAAGGCCTTCTCTCAATATTTTTATGCCTACTGCCTGAACTTTCTCCTTTTCATCAGCAAAGCAACTTGAAAAGAGTATCCTTCATTCACTACCTCTGTTGATCTCTCCCTTCCTCCTCTTACTATTTAAACAGTCCCTGTGATATCTGGCTTTCATTCTCACCACTCAAATAAAACTGCTTCATCGTGTAGTGTGACCATTGTCAAGTGAAATAACCTCATTTGGCCTCTGCTTGTTTTCTGCAAAATGAGAATAATAATCAATAAGCATTTATTAAGTTTCTGCTACTAGGCACCATGCTTGGCACTGGTGAAACAGTTACTGCCCTCAAAAAGCTTATCAGAGGAAACAAAATGTACATTCCAAAAATTACATTTTTTCCATTAACAAAAATATTTTTTCTCTCTCTCAACACCTCCCACTGGGAAAAATATAAAGATAACATAGTACATTTATAGGCATTTTCAAAATAGATACAAGGTAATGAGGGGAATGGCTCTAGCAACTTTGGATATCAGGAGAGGCTTCATGGAGAAGATGGTACTTGAGTTGAACCTTGAAAGAAAGTAGGGACTCTAAGAAGTCAGAGTGCAGAGTGCAAGGACATTTCAGGCCTTGGGACAAGTCAGTGCAAAGGTGTGGAAACAGGAAATGGAGCCCAACTTCTGAGGAATGGAGAAAAGATCATAACATTTGTACTACCCACCTAAAAGGAAATTGTGTGATTTGTAACCCCTCAAGCGCTTCAGGGATTTTGGTAGCTAAAATGTCAGTATGAATATGAAAACATCCGTATGAATTGATAATGTCATTTGGAAGCTAGTGAGACTCTCCAGGACTAGGGAAGTGATAGATAGTCTTGCTCTACTCTCTCCTGGTGAGACCACATTGAAAAGCATTGTGTTCAGTTCTTGGTGTTTCATTTTAGGAAGGCCATTGATATGTTGGAATATACAGAGAAAGGTAACCGTAAAGGTGAACTGCAAGGTGATGTCACATGAGGATTGGTTGAAGGAAATGTGAATATTATGTTCTCCAGATAACCAGAAGATAGGGCTGTCTTCAAAGAATCTGAAGGGCAGCCTTATGGAGGAAGAATTAGATTTGTTCTACTTGACTCCAGAGAACAGTTTAGTCTGAACACCAGGACAAAATTTCCACCAATTAGAACCATTCGTAAGTGGAGTGGTGAAAGAGTCTCCAAACAAAGCCTGGGTTGAGCATATTTTCAAGGAGATTCTTGGTCTCTTAAAGATTGTGTTTATGGTCTTCCCATGCCAACATTCTGTTAGATATGTGTGAATTAATATTATTATCCTAATCTGTCAATACAACCTAATCACCAAACCCAACGGCTTAGTTTCCAACATTCTTGTCCTTTTTGCAGCATTTTTCACTATTGACCACTCACCTACCTGTCTGACAAATCTTTTGTTTTCTTTCCTGATATCTCTTCTTTCTCTTATCTCCCAAAGTTTAACCTTCAGTCCTCAGTTCTTTCTCCATTAACTTGTCCTTCTACAATCATGTCCTGCCCTTTGGAGGTCCTGTCTTCTCTTGTTCCTTCAACTAAACTTTCTTCATAGATTACTTCCAATATTTATTGTCAGTGCTGATTGTTCTCCTGAAATTCAGTTTAATTCAATTCAACAAATATATTTATTAAATTCCTACTCTTTTCAAGGACTTTTCTCAGTCTACCAGTAGCCCCCGGGCTTCTCTTCTGATCGAAAGACTTGGACCATAGATGGACATAGACAGTGTGTGGGGACAGCTCACTAGATCTCTCCCTTCCATTCTTAGCCTGGGTCAGAGCTTGGATCTGACCAGCTTTGGTGGGCTTCCAGTGGAACCCAAGGAGAAAATTAAGCTGTTCCTGCAGCAGGTGCCGGCTCCCCACCTCCCTCTCACCATTCTGTCACTGATTACAGCTAGACGCAGCTTTGGTCCTCAACACCAGCCTCCATACTCAACCCTAGCACTAGACCTGGGCCTTGCCTTTTTTCCTTAGAGGTATACAATTTATATGTATACACACACACACACACACACACACACACACACACACGATTTAAAGGTAGCCCTTTAAATCTCCCGCCTTAGGGGAGATCCAGTTCTTCCACCCCTGTTGTGACTCTAGTTAAGTTAAAGGACCTCTGAGGTCTTTTCCACCTTTAATTCAGTGATCCTTTGATTGTTATTCAGGGCCTCATTACATCTCATCTTGAACAAACCTTCTCCCAACTGATCTCCTCGCTTGTAATCTTTCTCCCTTTCTGCCTTTTCTGCACACAGCTATGACTTGATTAATTTAAAAACACTCTTTTAATTGTCATTCCCCTTCTTAAAACCCTTCTGTGGCTCCTCATAGCTTCCTCAAAAGCCTTAAATATAAATTCTACAGCAAAGCATTTAATTCCCACATAATCTAGTCCCAGTGGATCAGTAGATCCTTTTCAGTCCCATTATTCCCTTATATGCAAACTATTCTCTAATTCAGCCCATTATAGCAATCATATATCATGCACAAGGCCCATGTCTCTTTCATCCTCAAAAGAAAACCCTCCCTTAATCCTTCCATCCCTACTAGCTATTCTCTCTTTCTTCCTTTTCTAAGGTTAAACTTCTTGAAAAGGACTCCTATCATCATGCCTTTACTTCCTTTCCTTTTACTCTCTTCTTGACTCTCTTCCTAAAGTGTAGGTTTGACTGTATCACAGCCTCCCACCTCCGTAAACTCTAATAGCTTCCCAAGATTGAATATAAAATTCTTTGGCTTTTAAAACCCTTGAAAACCTGACCCCTTCCTATATTTCCAGTCTTTTTAACATTTCCCTCCACGTACTCTGTGATCCAGTGATAATGGCCTCCTTGCTGTTCCTCAAATAAGATGCTTCATCTCCCAAATCAATGCATTTTCACTGACTCCCCACCCCAACCCCATACCTAGAATTCATTCTCTCCTCATCTCCTTGTTTGACTTTCTTCAAACCTCAGCTAAAGACTTACCTACCACAAGAAGCCTTTCCTGATCCTCCTTAATCTTTAGTGCCTTCTCTCTTAGATTATCTCCAATTTATCCAGTATATATCTTGTTTGTATGCAGTTTTTTGCTTGTTGCTTCCTTACTAGACTTTAAGCTTCTTGAGGGTAGGGGCTCTTTCCCCTCCTCTTCCTCAACAACCAGCACTGTCTGACACATAGTAGGCAGTTAATAAATGCTTGTTGATCTGACTCTGCAGGCTAGCTTCTGACTTCAGCTGAAACTACTCCCTACAAAGTTACCAATGATCTCACCAATTAAAATGGCTTATTCTTACTCTTCCTAGCCTTGTTGCAGCCTTTTATGCTGAATCACCCTCTTCTCCATGATACTCTCTTCTCTCTAGTTTTTTGTCTCTGCTCTCTTCTGATTCTCTTACCTGTCTTACTGCTCTTGTCTGCTTTCCTTGATCTTTAGGTCATGTCCATTAACTGTGAGTGTCTCTGACAGTGCTCTGTCCAGAGCCCTGTTCTCTTCTCTCTATATATTCTTTCACTTAGCTCATCAGCTCCCATGGATACAATTATTGTCTTCGTGCAGATGGTTCTCAGTTCTACTTATTCAACCCCAACCTTTCTCTGGACCTCCAGTCTGGCATCTCCCACTGCCTGCTGGAAATCTAGAAGTAGAAATCCCATAAACATCTTAAACTTAACATGTCCAAAATTAAATTCATCATCTTCCTCCACTCTTCCAAACTTCCTTATCATGGTTGAGGGTACTATCATCCTCTGAGACTAATAATCTAGGTGTCTTCCTCAATTCCTCACTATCTCTCCTTAGCCACATCTGATCTGTTGCTCACATCCTAGCTATTTTATCTTTTTTCCCCATTACTTCTCTCTTTTATATGCCCCCTTCTCTCTTCTTATATTGCCACCATGAGGTGCAAGTCCTCATCAACTCATTCTTAGTTCTACAATAGTCTTCTGATTGGTCTCCCTCTCTTAAGTCTCTCCCCAGTCCAGTGCCTCATCTACTCAGCTGTCAAATTGATCCTCCTTAAGCTCAGGTTTAACCATGTCACACACTACCCTCACACTCTGCTGCATATTCAGTAAACTTCCAGTGGCTTCCTATTACCTCCAGGATCAACTATAAAATTCTCCTCTTGACTTTGAAAGCCCTTCATAACCTGCTTTCAAAGGGTTTCTAAAGCTCCTCCTACCTTGGAAATCTTATTCCTTATATCTCTGCAAGTACTCTCCAAGGCCAGTGATACTGGCCTCCTTTACTATTCCTCACACATACTATTCAATCCCCACTCCACAACACAGACTTCCATTGGCTGTCTTCCATGCCTTGAATTCTCCCTCTCATCTCAATCTGTTAACCTACCTGACTAAATTTCTCCCTTCTGTGAGAAGTCTTTCCCAGTCTCCCTTACTGCAAGTACCTTCCTTCTGTTGATTATCTTTAACTTATCCTGAATATATCTGGTTTGTACTTAGTTGTTTAGGGGACTTAATAAATGCTTGTTGACTTGATTTGGTTGGGGATACAAAGACAATTTTTTAAAATCCATTTTTTCAAGGAATTCATTTTCTACTCTAGTGGAAATAGATATAGTATCTTTATGTACTTTTTCTCACACTATTCCCGCTGCTTGGAATGCTTTCCCATTCTCCCTTGTCCACATGCCCCGTCTCCATCTACACCTACAGAAATCCAAGCCCTTGTTCAAAGCCCACGTTGGATGCTGCTTCTGACAATGCCTTCTGTGATTACTGCAGCTGGGTCAGAATCTGTTTTCTTTGGTATCCTTGATTGGTATAGACAGGCCTTGCTTGGTCCTGGGTTTATTGGCTAAGACAAAGTGGGCCCCACTGCCTGCAAAAATTCCTGGGTTTCAGCTTAATCCAAAGCTTAGGTTTCAACCTTGGCCCCTTCTCTGTCTTTTCCTTGCACAGTCCAGAACCCAGAGTTGGCACCATCCCTCCTGTGAGCATTACAGGCTCAAGCCAGATGTTGCCAGTGGAGCTGATAGCAGGCTTCCTGCCAGACCCAAGGAGCTTTGCCTTCTAGGTCTTAGCCCAGCTCTCTCTCTTGCTGTGGTTCATTCAATGGGCTGCCTGGGTGCAAGGCTACGCTGGCACTGCTCTGCCCCTGTCTCCTGCTGTGGTTAAGGAATAGGCTGTCTGGGCTCTGGTTTGGCATCATTTCCTGCTGGGGCTCCAGAGGGACTGCCTAGCCATCGCATGGTCTGGCTGTGTCTCAGCCTTGTCTCCTACTGCGTCTCAGGCAGGGCTGCCTATGCTGTGCTGGTTTGGCTGACCCTGTATCCTGCTGTGGTTTGAGCTGGTTTGGCCGTATCTCTTGCTGTGGTTCAAGCATGGGATGCCTGGACTGTGGTTTGGGCAGAGGATGCCTAGATGCTGGTTTAGCTTTGTCTTTTTCTCTGAGTCCAGGCTGCTTGACAATGTGCCTTCACCTACTCTGGCCCACTAGACTATGGGCTTCTTGAGATCAGATATCTTTCTTTTTATCCTCAGCATCTAGTGCAGTGCTTGGCACATAGCAGGCACTTAAAAGTGTCTATTAACTGACTGACTGTCTCTTCCCAGAGCTTCCTTCATTTTCTGGCAGTCTTCTTGGGTAGTCCTGGACTGAATGGAGGCTCTTATAGCCTTTATTCTATGGTTCTCTTTATCATTGTTTCTCTGGGACATTTTTAGATCTTTGCCAGGTTGCTATCTGGAGTCTTCTAGGGACCATATCAGTTAGAAGTCCTGATCATTGAAACTGAAAGGGACCTCCGTCCTGTTAGCACTGGTGGTACTTTCTTTCTGTCTCTCTCCTGATGCTTGTTTTATACTGTTGTGTTACAACCATCTGCATGCATGTTCTATCTCCCCTTCTAAATTCTAAGGTCTCTGAGGAAGCAGCCCTGAAGAACTTTTAGGTTGCTTAGTACCACTCCTACTGTCCTCAGCACCCATTCTCCATAATATCTTCTGATTCATTCAGTCATTGGCAGCATAAACATCTTCTGCACTGTTAGCAATTACTAGGTACAAACTGGATAGTTTGTAGGAAAATTATTTAAAGGACAGGGACGTATCTTACCTGGATTCTCATTTTAACCCTGCTATTAGTAAGCTTTGTGACCTTGGGCAAATCAGTTTAACTTTCTAGGCCATATTTTACTCATTTTTAAAATAAGAGATTGGACTGAAGGATATTTAAAGCCCCTTTCTTCTCTAACATTCTGTGATTTTTATTCATCTTTGTATCTCTGCCAATGCCTAGCGCACCCAGCACTTGGTACATTGGAGATGCTCAATAGAGTTAGGTTGCTATTTTATTCAAACTGGCACTATTCAAAGTTATAATTATATAAAATATGGTCGTTGGTTCCAGCCAAATGGAAATATGCAGGGTGAATTCAAATAAAGGCTTATTGGATGAATGGCTCCCACCAATATTAGGAGATTCTGATTCTCCAGCTTAATGTTAGATCCTTGGTATTGTTCCTCTTGTCTACTGAAGGGCTGGCCACAGTTTATAAAACTGTGGAAATTGTTTTGGCAAAAAAGTGTTTTTACTGACAAACAATGAGGAGTGGGAGGCCTCCCCCCCCAGAAGGAACCCTGGCCCAGACCACACAGTTGTACTCTATGCTAATTCAGTGGTAGTTGCTGCAACGCATATTGGCAATCCACAGACATTTTTCTGTGGGAACCCAAAGCATCCCAGCCCTGTTGTTGGGAAGCAGACATGCTGGAGGGCCCTGTCCTTAATGTGGTGTTTTGTAAGAAAGTGACTAAGTGCCACCATTATCTTGTGGTCAGTGACTCATGGCTCTTTATGAGATGTTAACTCTCGAATTTCCAATCTTCTTTCTCCTGATAATACACTCTAACCTCCAGCCTTAAGTGTGGGCCAACATTAATGGTCAATAATGGTTTAATGTGACCGATCATCCAAAGAGAGGATGTCCCACTTTTAGCTAGTAGCTTTCATTACCACCACCCCCTGCTGCACCCTCTGGAATTTAAAGAATTTCCCCTTTTTTGTAATGTGACCTAGAAAAGCCAGTTCTGTTTGAGGAGCAGCTAGGCCAGGGGTGGGGAACCTGCAGCCTCAAGGCCACATGTGGCCCTCTAGTTCCTCAAATGTGGCCCTTTTTGTTCTGTGAAGTTTGGATTCAGTCAAAAGACTGCACTTGAGGACCTAGAGGGCCACATGTGGCCTTGAGGCCACAGGTTCCCCAGGTGATGTAGAAGAGAGAGTGTCTGATTTGGAGCCTGGAGGCCCTGAGTTCAAATCCCACTTCAGATAACAAGTAGCTGTGTGTGACCCTGGGCACATCATTTAACTTACCTTAGCCTCAGTTTCCTCATCTGTAAAAAAGAGGATAATAAGAGCCCCTACTTTATAGGGTTGTGAGGATCAAATGAGTTAACACATGTGAGGTTCTTTGTAAGCTTTTAAGCTGTTGTATAAATGCTAGCTAGTGACAGTCACAGCAGTAGGAGAGGGTGGTGGTGCTTGTGATAGAAACAGCAGCAATAGCAGTCATAGCATTTATATATGCCCCACTGTTCCTCGGTGTCTTTCTTTCATAATGAGTTCTCCAGTTTATCATATACATTCTTAGTTGCAAATGCACGCTTATATTTTACTGCAATATATAGAATTTTTTAGGCATTAATTGTGCAGCTCAGGGATTCTTAACCCCGGAGTCCATGAACTTGTTTTTAAAAAATATTTAGATAATTGCATTTCAGTATAATTGGCTTCCTTGGTAATCCTATATATTTTATTTCTGAATTCAAAAACATTATTCTAAGAAGGGTCCAGAGGCTTCATTATTCTCCCAAAGGTTTTACCATGCACTCCCATAGTGAAGAGTTAGGTAGATTAGAGATTCACAGCCTGAAGGAGAGCCTGGGAGACCTGGCCTTGTGTATGTTGTCTAGGGGATGCTTGATTAGGCACAGAGTAGCTTAAATAACTATTGAGGTCATGAGATTCTATGATTCTGAGTCTGAAGCTTAATTGCTGAGGTCAGTTTTTCCTAGTTAAGTCTGGTTTCTCTTGCTAGTTCCTTCTTGCTCTATCCCCTCAGGCCTGCCAGACTTTGTCTCTTAAGTCTCTGGCTTTTGAGAAAACAAGGTATTTCAAATTGATTATCTGGGTGCAACCCCATTGTTCATGTCCAACTGTTCTCTCAGGCAGCTCTTTCTTCCATCCTTCCCAAACATACCAAACTGGCTACCTTCATCTCCCTAGTTCCTAAATTCTCTTTAACTAGTTTGTGTCTATCGTCATCCAGCCCAGGTCCAGCAAACTCTTCTGCAGATCTTGTTCTCAGTGACCTTCCTCTCAGTTCCTTCTAGTTCTTTTCCTAATTATCTTCTTTTGTTTACTTCTCTCTATCTCCTTTCTGTATGGCCCCAAGTTAACCATCCTTCCTTCTAAAGCAACACATATCTCATCATAGATGATACTATATAGCCTGGACTTCTTTCTCAAGCTTAAGTCCAGTGTTTCCAAATGACTGATGGTCATCTCCATCATGGGAGAGATCCCCACCGCAACCTCAAATTCAACATGTATAAAATTAAACTTCTTGCAAACAAACTCAGAAACAAACCAACAACCAGCTCTTTCTCCTGACTTCTCTTTCTGAGAATGACACTACCATTCTTGTAGTCACTGAGGCCCCAAACTTCAAGGTCATATTTTCCCATCAACCTCAATCAGCCCATCCAGTCACATCCATTCTTCCTCTATGGTGTCTCTCGATTTGTAGTTTAGAATCTTAGAATCTCAGAGCTTTCACCTAACCCAGAACGCCCTCTTCACCTTTCAGAAAAGGAAACAGAGAATCGACCTGGTGAGTTGTTTGAGATCACACAATTAATACACAGTATAGCTAGAATTTAAATGTGAGTCCTCTGTCTCCAAATCTAGTGTTCTTTATAAAACACCATATAGCCTCTCAGCATATTCTACCCTTTTACTCTAGCTAATGCCTTCTGTCAGCAAGCATTATGTTAACAAGAATTTATTAAGTGCTTACTATGTGTCCTTATCTTATACCTGGACTACAGTAATATCCTTTTAACTTGTCTATAGCAATATCCTTCTAGACCAGGGGTGAGGAACCTGTGGTCTTGAGACCCTCTAGGTCCTCAAGTGGAGCCCTTTGACTGAATCCAAACTTCACAGAACAAATCCCCTTAATAAAAGGATTTGTTCTATAAAACTTGGACTCATTCAAAAGGCTGTGCCCAAGGACCTAGAAGACCACATGTGTTCTCAAGGATGCAGGTTCCCCACCCCTGTTCTAGACTAATTAGTCTCACCCATTCTAGGCTCAATCCAATTCATTTTGTTCTACAGATGTTGACAGATAAATATTCCTAAAATACCTTTCTGCTCATGGCACTCCCTGCTTAGAAATCTTCAGTGACTATGCTAGTCTTCACTAGTTATATAAAATCTAACATCCTTAGCAAGTCAGCCAAAGCTCACTGCATTATGCTTCCAATATTCCTTGTAGACAAAATTCCTAGGTATTGCAGTGGATAGAATGTTGGGCTTGGAATTAGGAAGACCTGAGTTTGAATCCTGCCTCCAGACACTAGCTCTAGGAAAAAAAAGGAAGGAAGGAAGAAAGAAAGGGAGGAAGGAAGGGAGGAAGGAAGGAAGGAAAAGGAAAGAGGGAGGGAGAGAAGTTGTGCTTATGAAGTGTGTACTTTCTGCCAGGCACTGCGCCTAAGTGCTTTACGCATATTATTTCATTTGATCTTCACAGCAAACCTCTCAGAGACTGAGCAGCTGTGTGACTCTGGGCAAGTCACTTAACTTCTCCTATTTGCCTTAGTTTTCTTATCTGTAAAATGGGGGTGAAAATAATAGCACCTAACTCCCAGCATTGTTGTAAGGATAAAATGAGAATGTACTTTGCAAACTTTAAAGTGCCGTGTGAATGCTAGTTGTTGTTGTTCTTCCTCTTCCTCCTCCTCCTCCTCCTCTTCCTCTTCCACCAGCAGCTTCATTTCCTCCTTCTTCTCTATATAGACTCTCTGGTCCATAGAATCTGTACAACTAATTATTTTCTGACCACATATTTTACTTTCCCACCCTTGTGTCTTGGCTTGTTTCATTCTCAGTGACCTGGGAAAGACCTTAGTTTAAAAAGGCCAAGGTCTCCGGCCGTGTCTGGGACCATGTCCAGCAGTCCTGATCTGGAGCAGAGAGTGAGGCTGGTGACTTTGCACAGCCCTGTCTGATTCTCTTAAAAGTCTTACCATTCCCTTTCTGGCGTCATGACCTTTTTTGAGAACAAAGGACAGACAACAACAAGAAGCATTCTGAGCGCCTGGCGCATCATCGGTACTTAATAAATGTCTAGTGACTGAAATGCCTTTTCTACCTTCTGCCTACTGAAATTCTAACTGGACCTCTGGGGCCAACTCAAATGTTACATCATTCAATAAATTGGTTCATGTGTATTGAGGATCTATTTTAGTCAAGGAACTGTGTTATACAAAAATGGATTACAGACAAACCTTGCCTCCCATGAGTTTATAATTTCTTCCTTTATGTGTCTTGATGGAAGGAAGGAAATATAAGCCTTTTGCCCCATGGGAAGAGTTTGTCTTTGTATTTAGCCCATTTTGTTGTGTCTGTAATAGAGGGACCCTGAAGGGACATTAACTCATTGAAGTAAATAGCCACTTGCACACAAATTTAAGTTACCCATGAATCCTCTGAGGAGAACAATTCAAATTTTGGTTAACTAGCTGAAAAGTTTCTCTCTTGGGGGGACTCTGGTTTTATTTAGGACTTTGCAGGGCCATTCATTCTCTTTCTTCGGATTCCCTCCCCCCCATTTTGTTCGTGTTCATAGAGGGAGGCCACACTTCTCCCCTCTGCTATCTCTCTGAATTTTCTGCCCTTGGTCCTACCCTCATGTTTCTGATAAGTTATAGATTTAGAGCAAGAAAGGACCTTAGAGGTCATGTAGTCTAACCCTTTATTTTATAGATAAGCAAACTGAGGCCCAGAGAGGTTGGGACTAAGAGCTGAGTTGAACCTGGTTCTCCTGACCTTAATTCCAATACTCTTTCTTCTCTACCACATTGACTATCACCAAAAAAACTTGGACATGCAGCATAAGAAAGGGAATACTGTTAAGAAACTCTCATTTAAAGTGCAATTTCTCCTCTTAAAATCATAGTTTTCCTGGAAAATATAATACATATGGGCACTGTATTCATAAGATGACATTAGAGTGGCCACTTATAAGTTATATATAATTTATTATTAAAATATATTTATTATTAAATTATTATATTATATTATATTTTTATATATATATTTATAACTATCTTCATATGAACTGTGATATGTTTAGAGTCCCACAAAACCCAGAAACTATTAAGTGCTCCAAGTACTCGTGGCCTCAGTTATTTATAGACATTCTGAGAAAATACTGTATCATGGATTTCTTCTGCCCTTAAATTTTCCTGTAGTTGTATTTTAATTAGCATTGCTTTCAGATTCATCTCTTATTATTTGCTCAGCAACAGTTCTTACATTCTAAATATTTGAAAACCAAAGCATTTGGTACACATTTGGCAAAAGTATGTGCATTATATTTGGCATCCTTCATATTTGGCTTGGGTAGAAGCAAAGGAAACCTATATGCAGTCAGTTGTATGTAGCCTTAGAACAAAACCACGGCCATTCAAAATCTTGACTTGGATCCCAAAAGGGTTTATGAAGTTAGGTGAAATAACTTTTCATGAAGTTTTAGTAATAATTTCTGAGATGAAATATTAAAAAGCTAGTTTCCAGAAGAGAAGCAAAGCCATGTGTTTCCTCCCTGAACTTGGGGCTTGAATTTAAAATTCTGTCTCTATTTTGTTTGGTTCCCATCATGACCCAACATTGCCTTCCATGGAATGAAGCAAAAACTGTGGTGAGTTTGGTTTTTAACTGAGATCAGAGTATTGCTTTGGGGCTGGAGGCATGTGTATAAAGCATGAATTCAATACTTAGACTCAATCTTTGTAAGGGGCCTTAACAAGGAAAAAGGCCAGACAAAAACATAGTCAGACATCTGTTTTACTGTAACCCAGTGAAAATTCATTCTTGAACTTGGTGAAGGGAAAACTCAGAGCTTCACTTTGACGGAACCTACTTTGTAGGTCATGGTCACTTTCACGGGCACTCTCACAGTCAGCTCCCATGGATGAGCTCCAGAAGTTGTTCCAGAGATAAAAGAGGAATTGTAACAGCTGTGTCTGAGACCCTTCACTGTCACTAGCTGTGTTACGTTGGGCTAGCTGCTTAATCTTTTAAAAATGGTTTCATTATCTGTAAAATTTGGATAGTCACACTTGCTCCCATACCTATTTGTGCAGGTTGATCTTCACATTGAGTTAATAATATATGGAATTCCCATGGTACCTTATGGTTTGCATAGTACTTTGCATTTATTTCCTCATTTGAGATTCATGTCATACCTGTGAGGTAAGTGTTATAGATACAATTATCCTTAATTTACAGATGAAGAAACTTAGACTCAGAGAGGTTGCACATCCTCCCCAGAGTCACAGAGTTAGCTCCTATGTGTCAGAGGTGGGATTTGGGCCTGGGTTCTTCTGGCTCCCAAGCTTAGTGCTCTGTCCATTACATCATGCAGCCTCTAATGTATGGGAAAACACTTTCAAAACTATTAACTGCTATAGAACTGTATAAAAGCAGAGCTCTCAATAGTCAGCTTAACTTGCTTCACAAAAATGCTTAGGGGATAGATAAGTGTGAATAAATCATGAAATGGAACTTGGATCTAATGAAACTTTCTCTCTTCAGAAGGAAAACTGAAGCAAATGTTGTAGATGTTTACGCTGTGCAAATTGTCAGGCCAGCCCCAGAGAACTTAAGTTTGTAGGGATTTAAAGGGAAGATTTTTTTTAAGAGGAGACTTTGAGGCCACATTCATATGTGTTAGAATTGAAATAGCTGTTTGGAGTGATCTGTGTTAACTCCACTTTTTAGACTAGAAAATTTAGACCCAAAGGACTGACTTCCTTCATATCTCAGTTAAAGTCCTTTTGCAAGGACCCTTTCCCAGTTCTCCTAAACATTAGTGCCTTCCCTCTGAGATTACCCCCAGCTTATCTTGTCTATCTTTTGTTTGTATATAGTTGTGTGTACATGGTCTACCCCATTAGACTGTGTACTCCTTGAGGGCAGGAGCTGTGGGTTATTGGTTTTTTTCCCTTTGTGTCTCTAATGCTCAGCACAGTCCCTGGCACATAATATGCTCTTAATAAATACTAGTTTAGGGGGTGGCTAGGTAGCGCAGTGAACAGAACACCTATCCTGGAGTTAGGAGGACTAAGTTCAAATCCAGTCTCAGATACTTAACACTTACTGGCCACGTGACGTTGGGCAAGTCACTTAACTCCAATTGCCTTGCCCTTGCCCTCAAAAAAAAAGCTTAAAAAATAAATACCAGTTTACTGATTGACTTAAGTGGCTCCTTCATATTCACACAGGTTACACTAGAGCTGGGCACATCTAAACTTTTGACTTTAGATTCAGAAGACTTTTTATTTCATCATGGTGTCTCCAAATGGAGGTAGAGCTGGAAGGGACCTTAGTCTGCACCAAGACAGGTGAGATACTGTAGCTTGTACATTCCCTTAGTACATAGCTTATTACAGTAGCTCATATTTATAAACACTTTAAGGTTTGCAAAGCATTTTACAAACATTATCCCATTTAAGCTACACAGCAGCCGTGTCGGGCAGGTAGCAAAGACATCATCATCACTTTCTACAAACAAGTAAAATGAGGCCAGAGGGAGGTTGGGTAACTTGACCAGGATCATGTGGTTAGTGACAGAGTCAGATTTTCACAAAATGCAGATTTTCTCACTCCAGGTGAGTCAACACTCTTTGCCCATCCAAAGACAAGAATTCCCTTTGCTTTTACAAAAGTTTTCCAAATTTAAGGTTTGTTTAATGCTAAATATTAGCCCCTCATTATTCTCTTTATCACAATGTCCCATAGATAGTGCCTTGCTTCTGACAATAGTAAGTATATGTTAATTGCTATGACCCTGTAATATTTAGTTCAAGGACATGAACCTAAGATGTGAGACATTCTCATGATCCCTTGGAAAAAGATAGCATACCTCTAGTTTCAAGGCCTTGGTTTTATTTCTGGGAAGAAAAATCATTGACCTATTGTACCATATCTTCCCATCTAGTTTATTTCTTGTAAAAATAAGGAATATACTTATGGTACACATATTTTTCTTCCAAGGGGCCCTTTTGTTTAACTCGTAAATGCAGGGGGAGTCAGAGAGGACAACCCTTTGATGATTTACTTAGTATTAATCTGCCCAGAAGCAGGGGTCACATCTTAGTCTGAAAGTTGAGAGATCTGGGTTCTATTCTTAAATCTGTCACTCAATCACAGTGGGACCTTTGGTAAGACACTTTTTAAAAATTCATTTCTTGACTTCCTCAGATGAGGGTTTGGCTGAGGTGATCTTTAGGGTTCTTTTATAGCTGACATTCTGTGATTCTCTGACTCATCCTTTGTTGTCGTGTTTGTCCTTCATTTTTGAAGAGGACCATGGCATCAGGGAAATGATGACATGACTTGCAGTTGATTTTGATTTGAGTGAGGGAGGGCTGTGCAGGGTCATCAGTCTCACTTTCTCCTCCAGAGCCATCTGGGTCCAGTGGCCAGATATTCATCAGGATGACTGGAAATGGCACAGGATGCAATAGAAGACCTTGGCCTTTTTAGGCTAAGGTCTTTTCAGAATCTTTTCGGAAGGAAGGAAGGAAGGAAGGAAGAAAGGAATCAAGGAATCAAGGAATCAAGGAAGGAATCTAGCCAGTAACTTGGGTAGCCTCCGGTCATCAAAATTTACCTTCCTTAGGAGAGGAGAAAGAAAGGAGAGGGGAAATATTCAAATGGAGATTAGATAACCACTTGTTTAGGAAGCATGGAGAGAGGAAGCATTTGTGTGGCCCAGAATTAGACTAGAATTCAGGGGTGGGTTATCTGCAGCTTCAAGGTACACACACACACACACACACACACACACACACACACACACACACACACATACATACATACATACATGCATACATCTTACGTGGGCAACTAGGTGGTACAGTGGATAGAGTACTGGGCTTGGAATCAGTAAGATTCATCTTCCTGAGTCAAAATCTGACCTGAGACACTTACTAGCTGTGTGATCCTAGGCAGGTAACTTAACCCTATTCATCCCAGTTTCTTATACGTAAAATAAGCTGGAGAAGCAAATGGCAAACCACTCTAGTGTCATTGCCAAGAAAATTTCAGATGGGGTCATGAAGAGTCAGACATGACTGAAATGATTGAATAATAACAACTTACTTGGAAAGGCAATGCAACTATGCTGGGAGTTTTATGCTAAAAAGTTGATTTTTGTCAGATCAATGCTCCTAAAACACAGCTCTGATCATGCAATTTCAGGCCTCAAAGACCATAAATGACTCTACATTAGTTACAAAATAAAGGCGAAGTCCCTGTGACTTTCAGTTGGTTGGAGTTATATAGAAAAAAGTCCAACATAGTTTTATAAATAATAATAATAATAATAACATACATGTATGTACTACTTACAAGATTATAAATTGTTTCATATGCATTAGGACAAACTCCCTACCATTTGAAGACGCTTTTTTCATTACAGACTCCATAAATTTTATTGTTGAATAGAATTACAATAAGATTATAATTCATTTGTTGGGAAAGGTAACTCTCATTCTTTCCAAGAGCCATTCTGCTTCCTTGCCTGGTTTGTTTTGGGAAGTTTCCTGCCCACAGTTTAACTGAAACTCCTCTGTTTTGTTATTTATTGGTCCATACGTGTCTTTCCTCAAGTCAAACCACCGGCTCTCAATATTATAGCTTGTATCTGAATGCTGGTACAGTAGCCAGACTATAAATTTTCTCATGAGAACATGGCCTTGGCAGTGGGACCTTGGTCCCCATTCCCTACATCCTGAGAGTTCATGATTTGCAGGTTGATATTAAATTCTTAGGGCAAAAAAAGGGGGAAAAAAGACTTATCAGATAAAGTGCCAGGATCCTGCTCCATGAGTGACTGAATGCATGGATCTCAGGACTGACTAACGTCCCTCAGTGTCTGATAGGAAAAATCTGGGAAGGGCTTGGGCAATGGAATGATGAAGAAACGGTATTGTTAATAGTTTTCATGCACATGAGCAGGGAGCTTGACAGTTTGGAAAAGTAATTCTTATAAATAAATAAATAAAAAATAAAAAAAAAAAAGTAATTCTTTCAAAGTTGAAAATAGCAAAGGCAGACTGTTTAATCGCTGTGGTTCTCAACCTGTGGGTTGCGACCCCTTTGGAAGACCATTGGAAAACACATATTTCTGATGGTCTTAGGATCGAGACACTGCTCTTCTATTCATCTCCAGGCGGGTCTGCCCACATGCAGCTACGCCCACATATGAGTATTAGAGGGTCGCGGCACTAGGAAGGTTGAGAACCACTGGATTGTAAAGAGAATGTGGTCGAGGGGCTATAGTCCTCCTTTTTGCTACAGTCATTTACATAGTCTAACATTAAGTCCACAGGACTTAAATACATATTCTTTATTCATCATAAAAGAAAATTTTTATCACATCAGATATTAAACTCACCTTTGATGAAGTAATTTTTTCTAAGATTAGCCTTAATTATAATCCATTGGTTTTCTTTTTAAAATTTTTCAATTCATTTTAAACTTAAATACAAAATGAAAAAAGAAAAAAAAAGTTCAGGTATAAAGCAGAACAAGGATTCAATATGAAACAATACACTTCCATTTCACGGTGATAAATAAATAACATTTATACTACACATTGTTTTTAAGGTGATGCAACTTTTCTGTGCTTCCTTCTAGATATTCTTTTGTTCTCTGCCACACACTTTTTATTTTATTTTTTTCTCTCTCCTCCCAAGACTTAAATGTGAATATATATACACATATACATACATATCCATAAACATATCCACTGGTTAGATTTTTAAAAAAATTTTTGTGATGTATGAAATGATACAGGACTCTTGCATAAATAATTCTAGTTTATGCTTGTATGAAGAGAAGTACAGCCCAAAGACAAAAGAACAATTTACACACAGAGAAACATCAAAACTCTGGTCAGACACAGGTGTCAGTGTTAGTACCACGCCACCTTTTCTCAAGGAGTGAAGGTTGTAAAGTGGTTTGCTTGGCTTAACCAGTTCATCAAGGATTCATCAGTATACAAGTATGTCCCAGGCATTAGCCTGGGCGTTGGGGAAATATAAAGACAAAAGCCTTACCTTCAATGACCTTCTAACAGGGAGACAACATGTACATATGTAAGTATATAACAAACATGTACAAATCAGATTCAGTTCTTGAAGGAAAGCTTATTAATATGGGAGTTGAGGTGGGATAGTTCTTCAAACTTTTTGTAGCAAGCATTTATAGTTGTTGATTTTAATTTATAACCACACTCTCCTTTATATTTCTGTGTGCTAGATTATATTTCATTGTGGGCCTGAAAGATCTTTGAAGTATTTCCTCATGTCAATAGCTGCTGAAATTTTTCTAACAGTTATTGGTGTCTTCTGTAAGAAGAGCTACATCTTTTGGAAATTTTCTTGGCACACTATACATTTTTTAAAAACACAGTATTAAAAATAAACGAAAGAAAGCAGTGAAATACCTGAGTTTAGCATGAAATCCAGCACTCAGCTAGCAGAGCTCTAACTAAAAGTGAGGAAACTCATTCAATTAATTTCATCTGGTCAGGGTCAAATATTCTAAGTCAGCCTGGTGTTAGCAGAAGCATACACAGGATAATTGCTGTTACTGACTGAAACCATATAAAAAATTTTAAGTTATCTCAAGTAATTCTTATGCCTCTTCAGATGCTCAGTAGATTTATTGTTTGTTTGGTGAAGACAGATCATGCCCGAATGGTAACATGTTGGCACAGTCTTGACATTTGTAAATTCCTGAACCTTGTGTGGTCAAGAGGGAGGGACGTGTGACTTCTGTTGGAGAGATTCATGATGTAGGTTCTCTGCACATGAGATGATAATCTTTTCTGGTTCCAGTCAGTTGACAAGCTCTTTTCTGAGTGCTAGGCTAACTGGTTGTGACAATTTCAGGAGGTCATGACCAGGAAAACAATTTCCTTCTCCTTCTCTGTTTAGATATCTATAGTGTCACTATAGTAACATCTCCGTTCTTCTTTCATGTCTGAAAACCTCAAGTTCTTCAAATTGCTGTGGATGCAAAAGCAATTTTTAAAAAACCTTCAAAGCATGAGCAGCAATGAAAATAACCAAGAAGATTCAAAGATCTAAATTTCTGGTGCATAACATAGTGCTATGACCTTGGACAACTCACTCCTGCTTTGAGAGCCTTAGTTTCTCATCTCTACCAGACGGGAGTGGATTATATCTGTGGTGCCTAATTTAAATACAGATGGGGTCCACTATTATGCACATAAGGGTCTTTGTGGGCTGAATGTTGACATAGTTTTAAAATACAGTGTTATCTATGTTTCATTACATTTATATTTATTTTGTTCAATATTTCCCAGTTACATTTTAATCTGATTTGAGACCCAGCTGACTTTATGCTTGACACCTCTAGGCTAGATGATTCCTGAGGCCTATTCCAGCTCTATGTTCAAAAGTTATTTATTACAGAGACATTATGTGATTGGTGAGTTCACTTGACAGAGGGACCTTGGGATGGTTGCTGGCTATTGACGTCAAGAGTTGTAAAACACAAAGTTAAGACATAGGAAAAGGATAAAGAGAGAAAAGAGAAAATAAAGTAGAAAAAAAAGAAAAATCAACAAAGGGTAGAAAAGAGAGCAGTGATAGAGATTAACAATGGCCATTGACCTAATGAGAAGCATACCTACTGATGGGACAAGAATTAATAACATGCAACAGAGTTGTCACGCTGGTGAAGAGAAAAGAAACAGCACCTAGATACAGTTTAGTAATCTAGAGTATTTGGTTTAAGTACAGAAA
>CM053588.1:94509944-94549944 GCA_028646515.1 Pseudochirops corinnae | reverse complement strand
CCAAGTCCCAGCTCTGATACTTGTTAGGTGTGTGACCCTAGGCAAGTCAGTTAAATCCACTGAGCTTCTGTTCCTTCATTTTTAAAAGGCACTGCTGGACTTAGAAAAATATGGAAAAACTTGATCTTATGAAGGAAGAGGTTATCCACCCTCAGAGAAATAGAGGACAAATAAGCATAGTACAGTCCTGCATAGATGCATATGAATATATATGTCTATATATGAGTATGAGTATAGATATCTAAGTATATGCATGTGTGTATATATGCCTTTGTGTGTATATATGTATGTTTGTATATATATATGTATACATGCATGAGTACGTACATACATGTATATATATGTGTATACATGTATATATAAATATATTTATGCTTAATTTACCTTTTTTGGGGGGAGAAGTGGGGAGGCAGAACAAAGTAAAAAGTGCACTGCAAAGAACAAAAGAAAACTTATGAGAAAGCAAAGAAAAGATGGACAGTTCTGAGCACAATGAGTAGTATATAGGCTTTCTTGAAATGGAAAATTTATTGCTATATATTTTGAGTCCTCTTAAGTTCTGTTGTGTACATGGCAATGCTTTTTTCCCCTTTTCTTATTTTGCATTTAAGTTTAGAATAAATTAATTAAAAATAAAATAAAAGGTGCTGCTGACTTCACAGGGTTATTTTGAGGAAAGCCCTTTGTAAGCAATAAAATCCATACAAATGTGTGCCTCAGATTTCCTTTTCTGTCTCCTTCTTGTGACTTTATGGGTATGGGGAACTTCTGGCTGTAGAAATTCTTACCACTTGTGCAGACTGACGATTAATCAGGAACTTAGAGTCTTAGATTGTTTCCTGAAGTATTGGGAGATTAAATGACCACAACAGTGACAAAAGCGAACATTTATATAGTGTTTGAAGGTTTGCACAGTGCTTTAGATTTATTTTCTCATCTCATCCTCACAACATCCCTGTGAGATAATTGCTCTTATTATCCCTATTTTACAAATGCAATTAAGGCTGAGAGATTAAATGAGTTATCTGTAGCCAGAGAGCCCATTCTTGTTAGGGGCAGGACTTGAATCCAAAGCTTCCTGAATCTGAGGTCAATTCTCTATGCATATACCTCACTGCCTCTCCTCTATCAAAAAGAGATAATTAATACCCTCCTACTATTGTTACCCATGTTCCTACCACATCCTCCTTGCCTCTTCCTTTTCATTCTGGATCCACAATCAAATCAATATTGTCATTACTCTTGAGCAGGCATTGCAAATCTATTTCTCTACAATTCTACTCATTATCCCTATAACTTCCCAAAGCAAAATATTTCTTCCCGATTACTGCTTCCTTTGAAGAGATTGTCTCCTCTACTATAATCTGAGTTCATTTAGGGTGGGGACTACAGAGCAAGGGCTCATTCATTTTGGGCCAATGGGATAATAACTGGGGACATCCTTGAAACCCAAGGACCCCAAGTTATCTTAACAACTGTTGGATTTTTGCATCCGATTTGCAACCAAAACTTTCCTCATCTACTGTTTCTGCAATTAGAAGGGGAACTCATGACTGTTACTTCTCTCTCTCTCTCTCTCTCTCTCTCTCTCTCTCTCTCTCTCTCTCTCTCTTACTCACATACACACATATACACACATGCTTTGCACATAGTAAATTCTTAAATGCTTTATTCATTCAGAACCCTATTTTTATCAAAATGTGGGCACTCCCTCTCCTGATCCATTTTAGGGATGAGATCATTCATCCCCCAGTTCAGCCTTTCCAAACACATTTAAGGCTAGTCCTCAAATTACAAATACAGAGTTTGTTCCTGGAACTGTACTTGATGCATTTCTAACTTGATACCAGAGCACCTTCCAGAGCTTCTGCTTGCCTAGTAACATATTTAAGAACCCAAGGCCATTGTTGGAGTAAGATTGTAGTGAAGCTAATAAATGCTTGTTGTTATTCCCAGAGCTGTCCGTGGTAAAGTGCTGGACTTGGACTCTAGAAGACCTGAATTCAAATCTTGCTTCAGACACTTACTACCTATGTGAGACAAGTTGCTCAGCCTCTGCCTACTTTGATTTCCTCATCTGGATGATGAGCATAACCTACATCCTACATCCCAGGGTTGTTGTTAGGATCAAAGAAAATGACATATGTAAATCACTTTACAGACATTCAAGTGCTATATAAAGTGTGAGCTATTGCTGCTGCTGCTGCAGCTGCTGCTGCTACTACTATTTAGAAAAGGCAGATGACTCTCGACCAAGGCAACTAAATATATATTAAGTCATCCATAATGAAATGAGAGAAAAGTGAGGAAATTGGGAATTGAGGTCACTGAAGATGTTCAAGGAGAAATTGGATGGTCTCCTCTCAAGGATGCTATAAAGGAGAGAGTCTTAGTAGTGGAAAAAGGTTGGAGCAGACTGCTCTTGAGGTTCCTTCCAGGGCTGGGATTTTAGGATGACCACTTCTCTTGTCTGTTCTCACCTCAGTGTCCACGTGGCTGTTCTGGCTCTGTCTGGCTGCTGTCATCTTTCCTTCAGCATACATTGGGCTTTAACTCTGTCCTCTTCCTTATAGGAGTCTTGGGTACCAGAATCACCATTGACTACTGCCATCTGTTGTGGTTCTAGCACTAGCTTTGACAGGGTCCATTAGGACTACCCTTGGGAAGGGAACCATGGACACAACATCTTGGTAACAGCTAGGTTGATCTAATGTAGGCTGATGCCTACCCTTGTAAAGAAGATGAAGTTTACCTTAGAACCTCCTATTGCTGTTTTCTGTTCCTTTTCCCTGATATGTGGCAACCTCTTCCTTTTGCCTTTAGGGATCCAGTGTCTTCATGCTATCTCTTGCCACCTTTATGAAAACCTGTTCTCAGTATAAGATCTGAGAAACTTCTGCACCCAAGAGTGTAAATGGTAGCTATAATCAATGTGTTGCCTCTCCCATTGGGTATTTGTGTCTTAACTGAAATTGTGAAACAAACAAACAAAAAAACTAATTGTAGATATTGATATTAGTGAACCAGGTAGGAGAGATACTTTTAGAGACTGAGAGGGCTTCCCTGACATCACAGAAAACAATCTATATGGAGCTAACTTTTTTTTTCTCTGAGCTACAATGCCAGCTTTGCCCCCATATGTTCTATTGGAGATACAACATCTGTCATTGCCGCACAGGCACTAGTTTTGACACTGTTCTTTAGGTCTACCCTCGGGAGGGGAACCATGCACTGGAAGGGAACTACATTTATAGGAGTAGGCCTGGTGATAATAATTGGCCATAAGCTAGCTTACTTCCTGGTGTCCATGACCTCGTTCATCAATAAAGTGTTAAGGAAGATGTCATTGTCTCTTATCTCCCCTCACCACTGCTATAGTTTATTGAATTTCCTTTCTCTTCTGCTCTTCTCTAGAAGCTGAACCTTACTTGGCTTCTAGAGAGAGTGGATCTGAATTTCAGCTCTGATAGCAAACTAACTGTGTGACCTATGGTAAGTCACTTACTGAGCTATTCTCTCCCTAATTGGAAATAGAGATTGTAGAATGATCTCAATACTGACCTCAGAGGATCATTATGAGGAAAACACTTAGTAAATCTTAAGGCATTACAGAAACTTAAGTTAGTATTCCAGGAATGAAAACAAATTCCAGTAGTCTTTTTTTTCTCACGTAAAAAGACTTTAATATTTGATACAACCCTTGGTGAGGTGGACTTTTTTTTGTAACTAGATTTGCTTTCATCAGTATAGGGAACCTCCCTCTACATTGTACAGTGGATAGAATGTTGGCTTTGATGTTAGGAATACCTGAGTTCAAATCTCGCCTTAAATATTTACTAGTCCTGTGACTTTGGACAAGACACTTAACTTCTCTCACACTCATTCTCCTCATCTGTAAAGTGAGAGGAAGGCTGATTTCAATGACATTTAAGGTCTTTTCTAACTCTAAATCGATGATCCTATGACCGGTACAGATGGACACTTGCTCCGTAACTTAGGGTCTTAGAGAATCACCTGGAGAGTAAGTAGGTCTCCCTGACTCTAAGACCTGCCTTTTATCTCATACCCTATGTATATGTTATAACTTAATTCAGTAGCTCATCCTCGTTTTATTGCTTTATGATTTGTTTGTTTTCCATTTTCCATGGTGTTAACAATATGGTAGGGGATAAATAAAACCTGTGATCCCCTCCAGAAAGAGAGAGTTGAATAGAGTTTAATGGAATTGAATTAGTGGCACCAATTTCTATCTAATTTCTTATGTAGCAATAATAATAGCTCCTATTTGTATAAAATTTCACCGTTTGCAAAGTGCTTTCCACACCACATTCCAGGGAGGTAAGTCATTCATATATTATTATTGTTCCTCAGCTACATTAGCAGGAACCGGGGTTAGGAGAGCTCGGGGGATTTGCCCAGTCACACAGCTAGTAAGGGTTCTAACCTGGACTTTGAACCTAGGTCTCTTGTCACTAGAAGGTCATCAGATTGCATTTTCTCTCTTTTAAAAAAAATCTGTAATTTATATTTTTCACTGTCCTGAAACCACCTTGGGTTTGCCCTGACTGGACAGTGAGGGATTAGTATGGCTGATCTTAGGATTCCTTTCAACTCTAATAAAATCATAGCATACTAGACCTTGAAGGGATCTTAGAAAACATCTTCTTCCAGGGATTCTTAATCTGGAGTCTATGAATTTGTTTTTTAAAAAAATATTTGGATAAAGATTTCAGTATTACTGTTTTCCCTTATAATCCCATGCACTATATTTCACACATTTAAACATATTATGAGAAGGGGCCCACAGGCTTAATGATGCTGCCAATGATAGAAAACATGTTAAGAACCCCCGATCTGCCTGTTGCCTCTTTTTGTATCCCCAGTGCAGTACCTGCTGCATGGTAGGTGCTTAATAAATGTTGATTGATTGATTGATTGATTGATTGATTGATTTAGTCCAAACCCTTTATTTTTCAGATGAAGAAACTAAGGCCTGGGAGAAGAAGTAACTTGTTATACATTTTTTCCTTCTTAAAATGTACACTTTTCTTTGCTTCCCCATTAAACACTAAACCGCAGGAGCCACATTATTTGTCCCATCAACCCAAACCTGTTCAAACTGGTTTCAGTGGCTTTGTGACTATAGAATTTCAGAGCGCGGAAGAAAAGCCCGACCATAAGATGTTTCAAAAGCGATGACACTAGTTACAGCCTGTTGATAACCTGTGGCAAGTACTAAGGCCTGTTGTAAATCACTGGGAACCCTATGCTTTCTGCAGGAATTCTGGGAATACAGCTGACAAATTAGCCATAACTTTGAAATAATAAATTTTAAAGACTCAGTGCAGCCAACTTTTATTGTTCTTGTAGAGCCCTTATAGATTGTGGGCCAATATAAACTTTGCTTTTCATGTCATTGGCTTCAAACCCAGGTTGAAAATGCCAATTTAGCTCCTTGTATTAACCTCAGAGAACACTGTGTCAGGATGAGAAATTCAGACTTCAAGTCAACAAACAGCCCTCCTCCTCAAGCAATTGTGGAGCATTTCTGAATTGGCATGCAAGGGACAGGGTTTTGATTTTCTGATCTGGATGGGCACCAAAAGTATTTAGGGTCTGGACACTTCATTGGGAGGGTTGGAAGAAAGCCCTTGGAATGAGCCTTTAGCTAAATTCATACCTAAATGTTTGTTTTTGAGGGGATCTGGTTAAGGAGTATGGACCATGTCACATCATTTAAGCACAATGCAAAGATCATCAAAGAATTGAAAGAAAGCCATCAAGAGAAAACAATAAAAAAAAACCTCTAGATAACTGACTTGCACTGCTTTAAAGCTTGCAAAAGTCCACACCGCTTGCCCTTTGCTCCTGTAAAATTTTCAATTTACCATTCCTTGAACATTTCCCGTGCTTTTCTGCATCTGTGTCTTAGTTCATACCACTCCTATGCTTGGAATGCATTTTTCCAGCCCACATTTTTCCACCTGTTTATGTCTTACCCATCATTCAAGTCTGAGTTCAAATACCATCTCCTTCATGAAGAACTTCCCCTGTCGCCCTACCTCCTTCAGTTACAAGTGAACTCTTCTTCCCCTATAAGAGCTCTTTGTAATGTATGTTTACTACACTTTAGTTTGCATTATAATAATTGATGCAGAAGGCACTATGCAGTTTTGAAGACCAGGACAGTGCCCCATTCATTCATCTTGGTATCTGGCTCCTCATCTAGTTCAGTGTTTTGCCAAATGGGAAGCACTCAATACATATTTGTTTAATTGAATTGAAATTGAACAAATAGCAGAGAAAAATCATCGTAAATTAGAACTATATCTGAATACTAGAAAGAAAAATGAAAAGAAACATTAATTTGTTATTTTTTTCAAGCACAAACATTTCCTCCCCTAAGCTAGCATCATAGAAGATCTCTTCTACAAGGTCTAATTCTCTATTGATAGGAGGGTCCTTCAGAAGTTCTGCTTAAAATTGAGGTTCATCATAAAATTATAATAATCCCATTAAACCCTACAACACTAAGAGTCCTAAAACATTTCCACAGTAAGATTCATGGTTTTTCATAAGAGACTTCCCAGTCTTCTATTAGAATGGGGGAAAAAAAAAAACCCAAAGTGCAGAAAAAAATACATATTGACCAGATTCTGACATATGCCAGTGAATAAGTGTATTAGTACATATTTGACACTTGGACAGAACTATATGTGGATAAAGAGTTTGGTCCAGAATTAAATAGAAATAGATTGATCTGAGATCACTTTTGGGAAAGTGTCCAGTATTTTCAATGACCCCAAGATACTCCTTCCTTCACTTACCTGTCTTTTCAACACAAATATTCTTCTGATTATTTCATATGATCACAAGGCATGTAAATGCCATACCATATGTCAGAAAAAATAAAAATTTGAGGTAACCTAGTAGGCAATGGAAAGACATATGGTTAGTAAAAGCTGGTTGCAGGACATCTGCCTGTGGTGACTTGCATGTGAAAAGTAGCAGAAAAGATGCCCCCAAGGACATGTATGACCAGAACAAGATAAGAGCTAGTCACACCTGAGTTGCAGTTAACAAAAGGACAGTCTGAGTGCTACATTGCCTCTCCACAATATGAAAGGAACCATCAGAGAGCCTCCAGGGCTTTCACTAAGTCATCTGTGAAAGATTCGGATTTGAATTTTACAGGGAGAGAAAGGGAGGATGGGTTGTGAGGTGCACTGGTAGATAGAGTACCCATGACAATGGAATTACTGCTCAGTGAAAGCATCTTCTGTTTAAGACATAAAACATCACACAATACATCATGGAAAGATTTCCATTCAGAATAATAAAAATAAAAAGTTTCTTTGTAACAGGGTAAGATTCATTTATCTGGAAAATTCACTTATTCCCCTGATTCCCTAAGTATGCCAAATACATTGGCTGTTTCTATGCATGTTTATCAATACACATTCAGAAGTAACATTTATTCCTAGCTCTGTTTTGTCATGCTTACCCCCCAATTCTTTTTTTTTAACCAAGTTCCAATGGATACTCTAGATCAGTGGTTCTCAACCTTCCTAATGCCACAACCCTTTAATACAGTTCCTCATGTTGTGGTGACCCCCAACCATAACATTATTTTCGTTGCTACTTCATAACTGTAATTTTGCTACTGTTATGAATCTATCTGATATGCAGGATGTATTTTCATTGTTACAAATTGAACATAATCCACAGGTTGAGAACCGCTGGTCTATATGATAAGGCAGCTGGATGGCACAGTGGATATGCAGTGCTGGGTCTAGAGTCAGAAAGACTAATCTTCCGGATTTCAAATCTGGGCTCAGTCACTTACTAACTGTGTGACCCTGGGCCAGTCATTTAACCGTGTTTGCCTCAGTTTCCTCAGCTATAAAATGAGCTAGGAAGGAAATGGCAAACTACTCCTGTATCTTTGCCAAGAAAATCCCCAAATGAAGTCATGAAGAGTCAGACACAACTGAAATGATTGAACTAAAACAACAAAAGGTAGGAGAGCTTGGTTAACTAAAATTAAGATAAAATGAAAAATGCACCAGCACTAGATTACATGCACAGAATCATAGGATTATAGATTTAGGGCTAGAAGGGACCTCCTTGTTTCACATATTAGGCAGCTAAATGGTGCATCTGGTAGAGTGCTGGCCTTGGAATCAAAAAGACCTGAGTTCAAATTCTGCCACAGACACCAGCTGAATGGCTCTGGGCAAGTCACTTAACCTCCCTCTGTCTGAGTTTCCTCATCTGTAAAATAGGGATAATAATAACATTTATTCAGAGGGTTGTTGTAAGGATCAAATGAGATAGCAGGTACAGTGCTTTGTAAACTTTAAAGTACTATATAAATGCTAATTGTTAGTTATGAATTAGGAAATTGAGGTTCAGAGGGGTGAGGTCCTAAAGGAGATGATAGTCTAATGCCCTGCTTTATATACTGTTACACAGCAATGATCCCCCATTAAAGTCCTGACCTGGTACTTTAGGATTTTTCAAGGTGACCCTAGGTTCTTGATGACCAGAGTAGCAGAGCACAAGCTCTAACAGGTTCTAAAAAGTTAGAAGGACTTTAAGTTCAAGCCTGGTGATGGACCATGTACTTTGTCATCCAGGGACCAGCTTTCAGAAAGTCTCCAAATTATGGTTTTGTTTGGCCATAGCAACTCATGAATTCTGTCTGCTGAGGTATATAGAAAGGTTGTGATCTATATTAGTGAACAGGATATTCACACTTAAGAAACTAAAGATCCTTGAAGTATAGAACGATTAATCATCGGAACTGAAAGGAACCTTAAAGATTCACTAATCCCACTCCCTTATTTTAGGGATGGGGAAGCTAAGGCTCAGAATAGTTTTGTGCCTTGCTCAAGGTTACACTGCTTGTAAGTAATGGAATTGGTGCTTGAACCAAGGTCTTCTGATTTTAATTTTCATTACATCATTCTTCCTCCTCAATAATGCCATTTTTTGCAAAATCATGTTGGCCAGGGCATCATGCATGGCAGCGCCATCTTTGTGTCATTCTTCAGCTGTTTCTCATGTGCCTATTACATCTTCTTACTAGACTATAAGTTCTTGACTGAGTCAGCTACTTCTTTTGGATTCTTCATAGTGCTGGACATAATAGAACATGTCCAAAACTAACATAAAGCAGAACTGTGTATTTCAGATATGTCCAATTTTCCTTCTCTCCTGAAATATAATATCTTAGACACTCTTTCCTTTGCTTTAGTCTATTTCCTTCACTGTTTAGACTTTAACTTGAAGGTTCAGTTCTCCTGACAACTTTACGAGTTTAACACCCCAAATGGTATAACCTGCTCCCAACAAGGACATGGGGTGCTGTTCCTTACCCCTGCCCTTGGTTATTTTTCCTCTCTCAGTCATGTAATTCATGGTAAGTTTATTTTCTTCAGACATTCATACAAAAATAATTTACCTTTGGTGATAGGCCAAGCAGAGATCATTTTCAATCCCCTATGAGATTGTTTTTCTAAGCAACCAGAAAGGGAGAATTGCAATACCTTACAATGTTAGGTATTTTGGACCATAGCAAGATAAATTTTGGGCCAGTTTTTCAAAATGTCCCATTTTTCACTTATTCCAGCCTTAAAAATTAGTTCATCTTTCTTTAATTCCATAGGGTCTCACCTCTAGGCTTCCTCGGGTTTTGTCCTTAGAATCCCTGAGAACTGGGCTTTGGCCCTGAACAAATTTCATCTTTTCCAAATGTTCTGAAAAATTACAGTGGACAAATGCTTTGTGTTTTCCTCTTATGATGTAGTGGAAAGAGGACTGGACTGGGGATCAAGAACTCTGTGATTGCTTTCAGTTCCAGTAGTTACTATGTGGCCTCTCAGAACTGCTGTAAAATGGAGATAAAACTTTCGCTACTCGCTACATAGGTGTGTAGTGGGGATCAAATGAGGGAACCTATTTGGATGTGCTAAATAGACAGCATTAAATCACTGTATGTTGTTACTATTACTCTCATTTCATAGATAACTAGTACTCTGCTCTCTGTCTCTTTTCCTGCCCTCAGAGACCTTGCAGTCTAGTTGTGGAGACACAGTCTAGTTGAGGAGACAAAAACCAACACAGAAATAAATAGATCTCTGTTGCCTATAGGATAAAATCCAAACTCTTTAACCTGGCATTCAAGGCCCTCAATAATCAGTCCCCAAGTTACCTTTTAAATTTTATCTCCTGTGACTTCCCTACATGAACCCTCTGCCTCAACCATACTGGTTTACTCTTTGTCAACCCCTCCCCTTCCTATCCAAATCATACTTTTCTTTTGAGACCCAACTTAAATACCATAACCACAACCCCTAACTCCTCCAATCAAGACAGTCTCTCTCTTCTTCCCTTTGAATACTCACAGGACTTACTGTTTGGAACATTCATTTCACACCTAATCATGGGAAGCCTTGGGATTAGTTCACTGGCTGAACTGCAGTTTTAATCTCATTGCTTTTTTTTTAAATGTGTGTCATTTCTCCAGCTTGATCAGAAGTTTTTAACCCTAGGAATGTGAACTTAAATATGTATGTATATATACACACATATATACACATGTATGTTTGTATATATACACATATATGTATATATACACATATTTAGTGATAATTATATTTCAATATAATTTGTTTCTTTTATAATCTTACATATTTTATGAATTTAAAAACCATATGCTGAGAAAGGGTCAAAAGGTGTCATCCAACTGCTAAAGCGGACCATGATGCAAAAAAGTTAATTATTCCTGAACAAGATTGTGAATCAGAGGACCTTTAAGCTTTTTTGTGTCCTGTGATCTCTTCAGTATCTAACGTAATGTCATACACTAACATCAATTTTCTTTAAAAGAACCATTTAGAAAATATAGGTATTATAGTCAACAAGGTCCCCCGGCTCTAAAATACAAAACCCTGGGTTTAAACCCTGCTCCTGGTGCTTACGATGTTTACTACCTACATGACGTTGGTAAAATGACTGAACTCTCTGGGAATCTGTTTCTTCATTTATAAAATGAAGGGATGGCTTTTGAGGTTTCTTCCAACCTCCATGGTTCTTCCTTCCTACTTTTTGACTTGGTAATCTCATCAGCTTTCATGGATTCAATTATCAGATAATTCTCAAATCTATTTATCCCCTCCAGACCTCTCATTTGACCTATATCCCTCAACCAGATATCCCATAAACTTTTTCTTTGTTTTAAAATTATTTTTATTTTGTTTAGTTCCCAATTATATGTGAAAAAAAATTTAACAATAATTTTAAAAATTTTGATTTCCAAGATCTCTCCCTCCTTTTTGCCCCTCCCCGTCCTGAGAAGGCAAGAAATTTGATATCAATTTTACATGTAAAGTCATGCAAAACTTTTTTCCATATTAGCTATGTTACAAAAGAAAGCACAAGCAAAATAAAACAATAGAAATAAAGAAGGTTTTTAAAAATATGCTTTATTCTGTACTCAAGAGTTCATCAGTTCACTCTAGAAGTGGAGAGCATTTTTCATCATAGGTTCTTTTGAATTGTTTTCATCAGAGTAGCTAAGTCTTTCACACCCTTCACATGATCATTCTTATAATACTGCTGTGCACAGCTAGTTATGACAGGCCTGGAATCAGGAAGACACATTTTACTGAGTTTAAATCTGGCTTCAGACACTTACCAGCTGTATGACCCTGGGCAAGTCATTTAACTCTGCCTCAGTTTCTTCATCTGTAAAATGAGCTGGAGAAGAAAATGGCAAAACACTCTAGTGTCTTTGCCAAGAAAAACCCTAGTGGGGTCATGAAGAGTTGGACACAACTGAAAACGATTGAACTACAAGAACATTGCTGTTACTTGTTCAGACGTTCCCCTTTTGATAGGCGCTCCAATGCTTTGCCATCACAGGAGATTCTATAAATACTTTTGTACAAATAGGTCCTTTTAAATTTTCTTTAATCTCTTTGGGATAGACTTAGTTGTGGTCAAATGGTATGTAGTTTTACAGCCCTTTGGGCATAGTTCCAAATCATTCTCCAGAATTATTAGACTAGTTCACAACTCTACCAACAGTGCATTAGTGTCCCAAGTTTTTCACATCCTCTCCAACATCTGTCATTTTCCTTTTCTGTCATGTTAGCCAATCTGATAGGTATAAGGTAGTATCTCAGAATTGTTTAAATTTGCATTTCTTTAATCAGCATTTTTCCATCTAGCTATTGATAATTTTTATTTCTTCTTCTGAAAAACTGCCTTTTCTTACAATTTGGCCATTTATCAACTGGGGAATGGCTCTTATTTTTATAAATTTGGCTCAGTCTTCTATATATTTGAGAAATAAGGCCTTTATCAGAGTAACTTGCTGTAAAGATGTCTTCCTAGTTTCCTGTTTCCCTTCTAATTATGTTGGTATTAGTTTTGTTTCTGCAAATCCTTTTTAATTTCACAGAACCAAAATTATTTCTTTTACTTCCTGTAATCCTCTCTATCTCTCGTTTGGTCATAAACCCTTCCCTTATCCATAGATCTGACATTTTAATGATGGCATCACTCTTTATGTCTAAATCATTTATCCACATTGACATTATCTTTATATATGTCACATATATACCATATACAGGTTGGTCTGCCAAATTGCTTTTCCTTTTTCCCAGCAATTTTTGTCAAATGTTGAGTTCTTACCTCCAAAGCTTAGATTTGTGAGTTTACTTTACTTTACTAGAATTCTTTGGTCATTTAGTACAGTGTATTATGTACCTAATATACTCCACTGATCCACCAGTCTGTTTCTTAGGCAGAACCAGATTGTTTTTGATTATTACATCTTTGTAATATAGTTTTAAACATGAAATTGCTAGGCTGCCTTCTTTAATTTTTTTTCATTGATTCCTCTGATATTCTTGACCTTATGTTCTTGCAGGTAAATCTTGTTTCTATTTTTTTCTAGCTCTATAAAATAATTCTTTGGTTCTTTGGTGGGTATGGCACTAAATAAGCAAATGAACTTAGGTAGAGTTGTCTTTTTTATTGTGTTGGCTCAGTCTATCCATTAGCAATGAATAGTTCTTGTTTAGATCTGTCTTTGTATGAAAAGTGCTTTGTAATTGTGTTCATAAAATCTCTGGGTTTGTCTTCACAGGTAGATTCCCAAGTAATTTATATTGTCTGCATTTATTTTAAATGAAATTTCTCTTCTTATCTCTTCCTATTGGGTTTTGTTGGTAGTGTATAGAAAGTTTGATAATTTATGTGGGTTAATTTTATATCCTGCAACTTTGCTAAAGTTGTTAATTGTTTCAGCTAGTTTTTTAGTTGATTCTCTAGGGTTCTCTAAGTATACCACCATATCATTTGCAAAGAGTGCTAATTATATTTCTCTATTACATATTTTATTCCTTCAATTTCTTTTTCTTGCCTTACTTCTATAGCTAGCATTTCTAGTGCAGTATTGAAGAATAGTGGTGATAATAGGCATCCTTGCTTCATTCCTGATCTTACTGGGAAGACTTCAAGTTTATCCTTGTTATAGAGAATGCTTGCTCTTGGTTTTAGACAAATACTATTTATCATTTTTTTTTTTGGAGGAGAGAAGGCAGGGCAATTGGGGTTAAGTGACTCACCCAAGGTCGCCCGGCTAGGAAGTGTTAAGTGTTTGAAGCCAAATTTGAACTCAGGTCCTCCTGACTCCAGGGCCAGTGCTCTATTCACTGAGCCACCTAGCTGCTCTGACTATTTCTCATTTTAAAAAAGACTCCATTCATTCCTTTGTTTTTGAGTGTTTTCAATAGGAATTGTATTTTGTCAAAGCCTTTTTTCTGCATCTATTGATACAATCATATGATTTTTGTGGGTTTTGTTATTGATATGGTCAGTTATACCGATAGTTTTCCTAATATTGAACTGACCCTGCATTCTTGGCATAAATCCCACCTGGCCATAGTATATAATCTTTATTCTATATTGCTGTAATCTCCTTGCTGGCATTTTATTTAAAATTTTTGCGTTGATATTCATTAAGGAAATTGGCCTATAGTTTCCTTTCCATTTTTGCTCCTCCAGGTATAGGTATCAAAATCATATTTGTGTCACAAACCCATACACATTTTTTGTGTTTTATTTTAAATTAAGTTAAATTTATATTTTTGATCCATTTTAAGTTTTGAACTGTTTCCCTTCCTCCTTCCCCACCCTGCACTACAGAAGGCCACCATTTGACACACACACACTTACATGCATGTATACATACTATGCATACTTTTATTTATCAGCTTTTTTCCTCTGGAGGTGGATGCATCTTCATGGGTCTTTCGTAGTTGATTTGAGAATTCATAATACTCAGAATAACTTCGTTGTCCGCAGTTCTTCTTCAAACAATACTGTTGTTACTATATAGAGTGTTCCCTTGGTTCTGCTTATTTTGCTATTTATTATTTAATGCATGTCTTTCCATATTTTACTAAAATCAACCTGCTCATCATTTCTGACAGTACAATAATATTCCATCACCATCACATACTACAACTTGCTTAGCTATTCCCCAATTGATGGGCATCCCCTTAATTTCCAGTTCTTTGCCACCACAAAGAGAGCTGCTATGCATATTTTAGAACATATAGATTCGTTTCCTTTTTCCCTGATCACCTTGGGAAACAGACCTAATAATGATATTAGTTCAAAGGGTATACACAGTTTTCTAACTCTTTGGGCAAAATTCCAGATTTCTCTCCAAAATGACTAGATCAGTTCACAGTTCCACCAACAATGCATTAGTGTCCAAATTTTTCCATATCTCCTCCAACATTTGTCATTTTCTCCTTCTATCATTTTAGCTAATCTGATAAATATGAGATATCTCAAAGTTGTTTTAATTTGCATTTCTTTAATCAATAATAATCTAGAGCATTTTTATGTGACTATATATAGCTTTGATCTGTTCATCCAAAAACTGCCTCTTCATATCCTTTGACCATTTTGTCAATTGGGAAATGATTTATATTCTTAAAAATTTGACAAAATTCTTTACACATTTGAGACAAGATCTTTATCTGAGAAAGTATGTATAAAAATGTCCCCAGATTAGCTACATGAGACACAACAGTCAATGACTATAGTAATCTACTGTTTGATAAATCCAAAGACCCCAGCTTCTGGGATAAGAACTCACTATTTGACAAAAACTGCTCAGAAAACTGGAAAATAATATGGCAGAAACTGGGCATAGACCAATATTTGACACCATATACCAAAATAAAGCCTAAATGGGTGCACAATCTAGATATAAAAGCTGATGCTGTAAGCAGTCTGGGAGAGCAAGAAATGGTTTACTTGTCAGATTTATGGAGAAGGGAAGAATTTATGACCAAACAAGAGTTAGAGAGCCTTACAAAATGCAAAATGGATAATTTTGATTACGTTAAATTGAAAAGTTTTTGTATAAATAAAGCCAATGTAGCTAAGATCAGGAGGAAAGTGGAAAATTGGGAAAGAATTTTTACAACCAGTGTCTCTGATAAAGGCCTCATTTCTAAAATATACAGAGAACTGAGTCAAATTTACAAGAATACAAGTCATTCCCCAATTGATAAGTGGTCAAAGGATATGAACAGGCAGTTTTCAGAGGAAGAAATTAAAGATATCTATAAGCATAAGAAAAAAATGCTCTAAATCACTATTGATTAGAGAAGTGGAAATCAAAACAACTGAGGTACCACATCTCACCAGTCAGATTGGCTAAGATGACAAAATAAGAAAATGATAAATTCTGGAGAAGATGTGGAAAAATTGGAACATTAATGCATTGTTGGTGGAATTGTGAACTAATCCAACCATTCTGGAGAGTAATCTGGAATTATGCCCAAAGGGCTATAAAAAAAGTACGTACCTTTTGACCCAGCAATATCACTTCTAGGACTTTATCCCCAAAAGATCATAGAAGGTGGAAAGGGACCCATATGTACAAAAATATTTATAGCAGCTCTTTTTTGTGATGGCAAAGAATTGCAAATCAAGGGGATGCCCATCAATTGGGGAATGGATAAACAAATTATGGTATATGAATGTAATGTAATTGTGCTATAAGAAATGAGGAGCAGACGGACTTCATAGTAACCTGGAGAGACATATATAAACTGACACTAAGTGAGGAGAGCAGAACCAGGAGAACTTTGTACACAATTACAGACACATCATTTTTGTGATGACTAACTTTGATAGACTGGGCTCCTTTCAGCAATGCAAGGTTAGAAGACAACTCCAAAAGATTCATGATGGAAAGAGATATCCACATCCAGAGAAAGAACTATAGTCTGAATGCAGACTGAAGCACATTACTTGCTCTCTCTCTTTTGTGTTTTGTTTTGTCTCATTCCTTCTTTCTCATTGTTCATTCCATTGGTTATAACTCTTCTTTACAACTTGACTAATGTTTAATGTGAAGGTATTTGTAGAATCTATATCACATTGCATGCTGTCATTGCAGGGAAGGGGGAGAAAATTTGGAACTCAAGGGATTGTGGAACTAAATGTCATAAACTAAAAGTAAATAAATAAATTTCAAAAATTAAAAGTCCCCCCAATTTTCTGTTTTTCTTCTAATTTTGGTTACATTAGTTTTATTTATACAAAACTTTTATAATTGAATGTAATTGAAATGATCCATTTTTACATCTCACAATGCTTTCTATCCTTTGTTTATTAATTAATTCTCCTATCCATATGTCTGATAGGAAATATGTTCCATGTTGCTCTAATTTACTTGTGATACCTCCCTTTATTTTCTAGGTCTTGTATCTATTTTGACCTTATTTTGGTAAATGGTGTAAAATATTGGTCTATACCCAATTTCTGTGAGACTGCTTTCTAGTTTTCCCAACTATTTTTTTTAACCAAATAGTGAATTCTCATCCCCAAAGTTTAAATCTTTACTTTGTCAAATACCAAGGTTATTATAATAATTTACTACTGTGTATTGTATGTGTGTTCTGTTCCATTGATCCACTTTTCTATTTCTTAGCCAGTACCAGTTTTGATAATTACTAACTTTTAATATAGTTTAAGATCTACTACTGCTGAATTTTCTTTTTTCCTTTTATCTTTTTTCATTAATTCCTTTGATATTCTTGACCTTTTATTCTTCCAAATTAATTTTATTATTTTTTTCTATCTCAATAAAACATATTTGGTAATTTAATTGAGATGACATTAAATAAGTAGATTAGATAGAATTGTCATTTTACATATTGGCTGTGCCTATCCATGAACAATTAATATTTCTCCAATTATTTAGATTTGGTTTCATTTGTATAAAAAATATTTTGTAATTATGTTCATGTAGTTCCTGGGTTTGTCTTGGCATATTTTCTCCCAGATATTTTATGCAGTTTATGGGTATTTTAAATTGAGTATCTCTTACTATCTCTTCTTGCAGCATTTTGTTGGTGACATATAGAAATGCTGATGATTTATATGGGTTTATTTTATATCCTACTACTCATATCCTGCTAAAATTATTTCAGCTAGCTTTTTAGTTTCATCTCTAGGCTTTTACAATTATATCATCATTTTTTTCCTGCAAAAAGAAATAGTTTTATTATCCTACTGCCCATTCTGATTCCTTAAATTCTGTCTTCTTCTCTTATTGCTATAATTCATAATACAACACTGAATAATATTGGTGATAATGGCTATCCTTGTTTCATCCCTGATCTTATTGGGAAGGCTTCTAATTTATCCCCATTACAAATAATGCTTGCTGAATAATTTAGGTAGATGCTTACCCTTACAGACATTATAAATTAAACATTCAAAATTGAACTTATTATTCCCCTCCTGCCCCACCAACCTTCCCTCCTTCCTAACTTCCCTATTGCTATTAAGGGTACCACAATCCTCTTAGTCACCCAGGCTCATAATCTAGGTGTCATATTCAGTTCTTCATTCTTACCACAACACCACCACCTCCTATACCCCATCAGTTGCCAAATCTGGTTGATTTTATTTACATCTCTTGGATGTAACCCCTTAACTCCTCTGACACTAACACCACATTGGTTCAAGCCCTCATCACCTCACACTTAGCCTTTTAATTGGTCTTTGCACTCTCAAATCTCTCTCCACTCCAGTCCAGCCTCCATTCTATAGTCAGATTGATCTTCCTAAAGCATAGATCTGACTAAATCACCCTACCTCGCCATTCATTAAAACCCAAAAGCTCCATCATCTTCATTTTCAAATATAAAATCCTTTGTTTGGCTTTTAAATTTCTTCATAATCTATATCCCTTCCTTCATTTACAGTCTTGTTACACTTTACTCCCATCCATATACACTTCAGTATGGCTACACTGGACTCCTTGATGTGCCTTTCATAAGATACTCCATCTTCCAACTTGATTAATTTTCTCTGGTTATCCCATGTGCTTGGAATGCTCTTCCACCTTATCACTGCCTTCTGGCTTCCCTGGTTTCCTTCAGTTCCCAGCTAAAACCTCACTTTCTGCAAGAAGCTTTAAAGCTATTGCCCTCCCCTATTATTACCTTGAATTTATCTTGCACATATCTTGTTTTTACATAGTTGTTTACAAGTTGTCTACCTTATTAGACTGTGAGATCATTGGCTGTTTTCCTTAGTTCTTAGTAGAGTATTTGGAACATAGTAAGCACTTAATAAAAGCTTGTTTCCTTCTTGAATTTATATATATATATATATATATATATATATATATACACACATATATACACACACACATATATAATATGTATACATATACATATATATATTGCATCTTATCTTCTTCATATATTCACACACACAAGCAAGTGGTCCTTATGAGTTGTCATGGCTAAAAAATCATCATCATCAGCTGATGACCCTCCCTTCTGGTGAGGACCTTCTCTGAGCCTAGCTAGCTTGGTCTTTGGACGACAAGTGCAGAGAGTCTGTTTCTGAACTTATACTCAAAACCTCTTCTGTTTCATAGGACCTGCCAGAACCTGTGCTCTGTTGGCATAGCTCTGAAGAATATAGGCTCAACTCCTCACCCTGAAAAAACATTGGCAGAAGACTTAAATATCAGCCTTCTACATAGCTGGCATTGACCACACATTGATTCAAGTAATAAATTGTGTGTAGGCAGCTTAGAAGTGCCCTGGAGGGTCAAAGAAGGGAGAGTGTGATGCACTCTGCAATGGTCTGGGAAGGCTTCATAGATGGAGTTTACCACAAGTCTGTGGTCAACCCTGAAGAAACTGAAGCCCTTCATTCTGCCAGGAGTAAAAATACCCTCCAAACCCAGACTAAACTCCACCTCTTATCCCCAATCCTCAAGATAGTCCAGCTTTTTGTTAATTTCCCTCTCCTCTTTGTACTTTGTAGATACATGATTTACCAGATTGGTTCCTCTATGACTTCTACTGGTTTATCTGACATCTTGTCATTTTTAGTTATTTCTAATGTTTCCATTGGGCTATGATTAACATCACTTAGCCCAAATGATAGCATTCCTTCATGCTACCTGGTGACTTTCGACACATTAATGAGATTAGGAAATTTATCATAGTAGAAATCAAAGAAAAGCACTGAACTTGACCTTACGGAGCCCTGGGCTCAAAATCCAGATTTGACACTGACAGTCTGTGTAACGTTGGGAAAGTCACTGAATTTTTTGAGCCTCAGTTTCCTCATAAATAAAATGAATAGATAATATTATAACTTGCTATATCAGGCACTGTACTAAGTGCTGTGGCTACAGATATAAGCAAAAAAGACAGTTTCAAGAAGCATACATTCTAATGAAGGAAGATAATAAAAGGAAGCTAGTGAGAGTTGTTAGATGACATGGAAGGAGAGAAAAGGAGAGAGTACTCACAATGGGACAATGCAGCTGGGGAGGAGGTGTAGACACCTGGTAAGTGCAGAGTAGAGTCAAAGTAACATAGCTTATACTCCATACCTTGTTGAGAGGTTGTGATGAGAATACTTTATAAAATTTTAAGTATTATAGAAATGTGAGTTATTAAGTTATTGTGTATAAAAGTGTAATAGGTTGGAGAGAGCAATATACCTAGTTGTTAGGAGACCTAGGTTAACCTCTTTTAAATCATTCCCATTCAATAAACATTTATTAAGCACCTACTAAGTATAATAGACTGTACTTGGTCCTGAGATTATAAAGGTAAAAAATAAATTGTCCCTGTCCTCAAAAAGTTTAAATTCTATTGAAATTATATAATAGCAACACAGATAAAAATACAAAATAAATTAAGAATACCATAGGTGGCATAGAATGTGTGAGGGTGGTACTTTAGACTCTGAGAAATCTAAGAATTACTTCTCTGTGACATGTTAGGATTGGTTGGACTATATCACACCAACCATACTTCCTCCCCCCCCCACACACACACACACTTCTTCCCTACCTTTTTGTGTAGAGGCTCCTCACCTGGAATCTCACGATCAATGGGTAAGAACATTGACAAATCATGAGAAATGTAGGGGAATGTCCCATCAGCTCCTGACCCAGAATGAACTCCCATCAGGTTTCACAAGTCAACCAGTTGGCCGCAGGCCTTTCTGACT
This sequence comes from Pseudochirops corinnae, assembly GCA_028646515.1. Taxonomy (NCBI): domain Eukaryota; kingdom Metazoa; phylum Chordata; class Mammalia; order Diprotodontia; family Pseudocheiridae; genus Pseudochirops; species Pseudochirops corinnae. The sequence goes on along the minus strand of CM053588.1, from coordinate 94,529,349 downwards.
CTAAAACCCCATAATTATAAATACCTAGGGTATATGTATCTAAATATGTTATCAGAAATGAGTAGTCGGATCATAATCCCATAGGAAGATCACCAACTTATATTCTTGGGGGAAGCTATTCTGTAAATCAACTTTTAGTTTCTCCTGTCCTTATAAGATGTTCTTATAAGGGTTGCCTGCTGAAGACCATAGCTGGCCCTTTTTCCTCACTGGAACATTTAAAGAAGAAATTTCATCCCATGGAATTGTCATTTTCTCACTCCCACAAGACTGAAATTTTTGTGATCAACTATAACCCAACTTAATGTTTCAGAAATTCCAGAAAGGGCCGGTTCCTTAAATATTAGGATTAGCATGGGATGTATAATTGGGCAAGTCAAAATTTTAATATTTAGTAATTTAGCCATTTAAAAGTTAGCTGTTGAAGCACTTTATATAAAGATCTGTTTGGCAAAGCAGTTAATCTTCAGTCTTGTGGAGAATATGTTCTTATGCTATTGAGAATAGCATAAATCTAAGCTTCTGGGCCTGAATCCTGAACTCTCCTATGTCGTGCCAACAGTGAGGTGACCTCAGAATCAATCAGTGGAAAAGGAGAAAGAAGATTTGACAAGGAATTAAGAAAATTCTCTGAAAATATAAATTCACAGAGCAGGAGCTAATCTATGTTGGTAGAGAAAGATTCCTTATCAGGAGTTCTCTATACTAGTGAAATCACAGATCTGGTTTAAAAAAAAAAGATTATTGATACTTATTGATTGACTATTTATTAGATTATATATAAGAGTACATTAAGTCCCACCCCTCCTCAGTAAAGTCTTCTCTGACTACAGAGAACGTAGGTCTTATAGTCTATAGCCTGAAGTCTCTTCACTTCTCTGAGACAACATACATGAAAATACTTAATAGAATGTAAAGTACTATGAAATGCAAGGCATCATCATCATCAATTTTCCAGGTAGGTTGTTTGTTCTAGAGATTACAAGCTTCTAGGCTTATGCTTGAATATATTCACTTGGTGTTATATTGGGTTTTTGTAAAAAGCACTTCCCTAGAATAGTGGTTAACCATTATTTTGGGCAAACATTCCCCAAAGGAATGTTCAACCTTATGCAATGGTCTGTCTTCAGGGTTTCAGAAATTATACAAGGTATACACTGATGCCACAAATGTATGGAAAAATGTATGTAGACGTTTCTACAAGCCAGTGTGTGTTAAAGTACTATGGTATTAAAAGTGGTGTATTACAAGAATGTTAGACTATATTTTACACTTGTTCAAAATTCTTCTATAAAATACTGATCAAACTTTCCCTTACTTCTTCAAAGGGTTTTTGTGAAAATTCAATATATGTAACTATGCATTGTAAGTTTTAAAATGCTTTTTTAAAAAAGGTAAACAATGATTTTTATTTACTAATATTAGAATTATACCATAAACTTTGCTATAACACTGTCTTTGACACCCATACCACTAAACCACATTATGAATGAGACTGTTCTAATGAGATACCTCTGGTACTTACTAAATCCCCTTGGATGAAGTCCAGAATAGATCTGCCTTTTACTGGGCACTGGGCTGGTGTGTTATGGCCAGATCACAGTTGAGGCTCCAGTAAAGTCTGAAAGGCTACTATTCATTGATTGAAAAATGAAAAAACAAACCCTCTGTCAATCATCGCTTGAACCTGAGGTTGTTGCCCCTCAAGTCCCAGACAGGCTGTAGGGCAATACTTGCAGTCAAGGAGAAGCCCCTTCCACCAAAGCATAACAGAATGTAATGGTATATGTCAGTTGATTAAAATATTAATGGTTAGATACATCAACATGGGCTGTGGGCCCTTCCCTGTTTGTGCCCTTTGCTTCCCTTTTCAGACAAGCTTTCTGCATAAAGCACAGGAGCCAGAATTGTGGAATCTGAGAGTCGTAAGAGACCTCAGCAGTCATCTCGGCCGATTCAAGACTGTAAAGGAAACCCTTCCATAACAAACCCTCTCCATAGGATTCTGAATTTAGAGCATGTGGGCATATAATAACAAAACCACTTTTTAAAAAGTGCTTTAAGGTTTACAGAATGATCGTGGGGCAGATCTGTAATCCTCCCTGTTCAAGACCCAGCTCAGGACCCACTTTCTTCATACAGCCTTTCTTTATCCTTCCCAACCCCAAGCTAGAAGTGATTTGTCCCTCTTCTGCACCCCTATACCTCTCCTATAGCACCTGTCAGAGTCTGCCTTATACCATTGTTAGTTGTGACTAAACATCTTGGTCTCCAGCCTAGGTAGCAAATTCCCCAACGCCAAGAGTTACATATCCTTGAATCCTACGTAGAACCTAGCAGCATTCCTTGAATTTAGTATGTACTTTAACATTTGATGACTTGAATTTAGTAGACAGATTTGCACCTTTCCCCAGCACATGCTAGGGAAATGTTTAATCAGTCAGTAAGCTTATCTCTTGTGTGCCAGAGGGCAGCTAAGTGGCATGAGTCAGGAAGACTCACCTTCCTGAATTCAAGTCTGGCCTCAGACACTTACTTAGCTGTGTGTGTGACTCTGGGCATGTAACTTAACCCTATTTGCCTTATTTTCTTCATCTGTAAAATGAGCTAGAGAAGAAAATGGCAAACCACTCCAGTGTCTCTGCCAAGAAAACCCCAAATGGAGTCACAAAGAGTCAAAAAAGGCTGAAATGACTGAATAACAAAAAGACAATGTGCCAGGCACCATGCTGGTTACTGGGGATACAGGTACAGTAAGTGAAATCATCTCCGCTCTTATTCTAATGCATATGTTCCCAAAGTGGGTAATACCGCCCCCTGGGGAGGGGCACTGGAATTATGGGGGGTGGTAGTAGCCTCAGGTACAATTGGGGGGCGCTGAATAAAAATTAGGGGGCAGTTGTTTGTTGTTGCTGTTGTTTGTCCTTCCTTGGGAAGGACCTTGATATTGGGGCATTGCCATGACATGCAAGTGAATTGGATTTAAGTGAGGGAGGGCTGTTCAAGGTCGTCAGCCTCACTTTCTTCTCTGGAGCCATCTGGGTCCAGTACCAAGATATAGATCAGGACGACTGGAGATGGTCCTGCAGTTAAATACAAGGTAGTTTGACAGGAAGGATGCTAGCACTAGAGAGGATGAGGACAAATTTAAAATAGGAGGCGGCTCTTGAGCTGAATCTTAAAGGAAGAGAGGGATTCCAGGAGGCAGAAGAAAGGAAGGAGGGCATTCCAGGCATGGGGCACTGCCAATACAAGGGCATGGAGATCAGAGATGGAGTATCATGTACGAGAAACAGAGAAAGGGTTAGTTTGGCTGGATTTCAGAGTGTAGGAGGGGAAGTAATGAGTCTGGAAGGATAAATGGGGCAAGGTTTTGAAAAGTTTTAAAAACTAAGCATAAGAATTTATATAAACACTCCATATGTAGTTGAGTCATGCCATTAAAGTATTGTACTATAGTGGGAAAATTACTGAACTAAGACTCAGAAGACCTGGACCTCCTTGGTTTTGCTGCTGACTAACTGGATGACCTGGGCAGGCCACTTGAACTCTCTGGGTCTCTGTTTCTTCATCTGTAAAATAAGCGGTGTTGGATAAAGTGATCTCTGAGTTCCACCTCTAATTCTGTAATGTTTGTGTGGATCTGTTTAACTCCCTCCCAGAATACTTAGGGTGATAGGGGTAGGGAGGATTACTACCCCCCCCCCAATTTTCCCAGTCATCGATTTTTCCTCTTACTTATTAGCCAAAGGGCTGATGGGATTCTTAAAGTGAATGTAAATGCCTCCCTTCTTTGGAGGTGAAGCTGTGATTCTCTGCACCTGCTGTGGCAAAGTGACTGAGGAGAAGTAAAGTCGAATGGAAGAGAAGAGAATAAGACATATCCCTTTTTACCTCCTAGCATTATTGAGGGAATCTTGGTCTCTCCAATTGAAAGGGACTCAAGGGGTTGTCTAATGCAGTCTTTCTCAATTTAGGCATCTTTTCTATAGCACCCCTGATACGTGGTCACATAGCTGCTGCTTGAACAAAACTCACTATGACATGAGGCAGCCCAAGAAAGCTGTAGATGTGAGGAAATTGTTCCTAATGGGCCAAACGTGGTTAACCAAAATCAGCTCTTTTTTAACCTCCACCCAGCATTTCTAGTTCTGCCTTCTGGGGTCACCCAGAACAAGTCTGCTAACCCTTCAGGGATTTTAAGAAAGCTTTCCTGTCATTCGTTTCTTCTCCAAACTAAACATCTCCAGCTCCTTCCATTGTTATTTGTGGGATGTATTTTCCTAGCCTCTCACTTTTCTAGTAGTCATGGTTCCGTGTACCAATGGCCTTCTAAAGTGTGGCAGACACACTTAGTAAATGTAAGCACATTGAGGGCAGAGACTATTTAGTTTTGGTCTTTGTATCCCCCACACCTATGAATTCTGATAGAATAGTGATGATGATAGCAATGATAATGGCAATGACTTTTATATAATGCTTTAGGATTTACAGAGAACTATAGCTAGATTATTTCATAGTATCCTCACAACTACCTTATGAGATAGGGGCCATTTTTATTCCTTTTTTATAAATGAGGACGTAACCACGCTTGTCCAGGATCACACAGCTAGAAAATGCCCGGGGCGCAAATCTCTTGGCTAAAGATAACAAGAGCAAACATTGATACAGGGCTTACTCTGTGTCAGATACTCTGCTAAGTACTTTACAATTATAATCCATGAGGGAAGCAGAAAAGGACTTCTTTCAGCCCCTTCTTTCCTCATTTGGTCTCCAGAATAATTTGAGGCCATCCAATGATCTATCTATCCATAAGTGGAGGTCCTACCTCCACAACTGTTCCAGGGGAGTAAGAACTAATGGAAATACTGCATGATACCTCTTCTGTGTGGGGTTCCGTAGATCATGTGATGGGATAAGCTTAGAGTACGGATAGATACTTTTTATGGAGATATTTAGTGCATAGATGTGCCACTGTCTTCTTTGCCCAGCAGCTCTCTTTGCTTGTGACATATGATGATGAAGGTGAAGGCCGGTTTTGAGATTGTATAGGCCAGCTCCATGTCCCCAGGAAGAAATACACAAAGCCTGTCTTAAGGACAACTTCACCGGACTTTCATCCTCCACTGAGCAAATATCTAGGTCCTTTCCCAAAATGAGTCTTGCTCAACTGACTTCCCCTCACACCCATGTTACAATATCGTTTTGATTGGGGTTAAAAGCAGAGTGGTCTCCGGCTCCCCACAGTGGCATCTCCAAGGTATTTCGTCTGAATTAAAGGACAGATTTATTCAGATCCTGGACACGTTTAGCCTACCATACCTATTTGCTAGCACCCTTGCAAGAAGAGTAGCATTTTCTTTTTAAGAAGCTGCAAATGAAGCTTAATCTGATAGATGCACTGCAGAGCTTTCTACCATTCCCATCCCCAATAAGAAATTCTTTCTGCTGATTTTTTTTTACTTATAGTCCCTTATTGAAGTATTACAATGTTTATGTTTCATCTTAATCATTACCAGAAATACATCTAAAAAGTGAGGGAGTTAGATTAGATGGTCTTGAACACCTCTTCCAGGTTAATATTTTACAGTTCTAAGTTGTGTGTTAAGAGTTTGTTAAACTTGCTATTTCTTCCAGAGAAAAATGTTTTCTGCTGTACAATAGTAGGCATTCAAGAAATGCTTGAGGCAGCTAGGTGGTACAGGAGATAGACCACTGGACCTGGAGTTAGTAAGACTCACCTTCATGAGTTCAAATACAGCCTCACGTCCTTACCAGCTGTGTGACTTTGGGCAAGTCACTTTAACCCATTTGCCTCGGTTTCCTCATCTGTAAAATGAGCTGAAGAAGGAAATGGCAACCACTCCAGTATCCTTGCCAAGAAACCCCCAAAATGGGATCACAAAGAGTCAGTCATGACAGAAAACGACCCAACATCAACTTATTATAAGAAGCATCTTAATTAACCAGTTTCATGGACACTATCATCTTCCAAGGGAAAACTAACTTGTGGTCATTATGTCTACTACCTTCAAATATTTGGAGAACCCTTATATGGAGGAGAGATTAGAATTACGCTGTGTATGAGAACCAATGTTTGGAAATTATAAGGAAACTACCTGGTGGGTCAGTGGAAGGAAGAGTTCTCACCTTGAACAAAGATGAATTCTCCATTGTTGGAAATATATTTTTTTGCCTCATAGTACATACTTTTTTATTTAAAGACAGTATTTATTTTGTTAAATGTTATTCAATTACATTTATTTTTTTTAAATTAATTTGTTTATTTACTTTTAGTTTACAAGATTTGATTCCAGAGTCCCTTGAGTTTCAAATTTTCTCCCTTTATTGGAAGTATTTTAGCAGAGGATGCATATAGTTCTGTCTGGAATGTTGTAGAAAGAATTCCTGAGTTAGAAGACATAGGTCATTGATTTAGATAGGGCTAGAAGAGACCTTGTAAGTAATCAAGTCTAATCCTTTATTTTTACAGATGAAGGACCTGAGACCCAGGGAGGTTAAGTGACTTTCCACTGGGGACAAAGCTAGTAAGTACCTGAGACAAGATTTGAGCCTAGGTTTTCTTGACTTCAAGTTCAGCACTCTATCCACTATTCCATGTGCATTTCTCAGGTTCCTTCCTTTTCTTAGATTCTGTAATTCCTTATGGGAAATTTCTCCCCCTGGATTTTTTCTTCTGAGGTAACAGCATAGAATGTTAGACCTGGAAGGAACCTGTGAGGTCATCTAGAGGTGAAATAGTTTGCCCCAAGATCACATACTGTAGACTGAAAGAACCAGAGACCCTGAAGGAAAGGTTGAGGAAATAAGACCTAGACCATAGACTCTTAGAGCTAAAAAGGAACTTACATCCTAGGGTTTTGATCTTGAAAGGACCTTCTAATGTTACAGAGGAACTGAGGTGAAGAGAGGAGAAGAGACTTGCCCAAGGCTATGTTACTAATAAGTAGCCAGGCCTGTATTTGAATCCAGATCCTCTGACTCTTTCTTTCACTGCATCATGGTGACTTTGAGAATGGTTGGGAGACAACAGCATGAAGAGGGATGCTAATCATTACGACAGCTTTCTTCCTTAGATTCAGAGCTTTTATAGACTTCCTTCTTAGGCAGGAACCAATTCCAGGATGTCTGCTCTAGGTGTTTCAGGTGGGAACAAGTGAATCAGAGAATATGACTGAGTTGAAGAAAGTATGGGAGAAGGGAAGGGAGCCTTCAAAGCCGACTAGACATGACAAGGACTTGGCATGATGGCTTGTGGTCATTTTTTGTTTAAATGAGGATTTACCCTTTGGATCTCTATTAAATCTGTTCTTTTAAAGTTACAACATTAAATTTTTTCTCATTCTTGTACTTTCTTTTCTTGTGTGCAAATACTTATGATTTTAGTTTCAGCCTTCCAGAGATATGTCCTCCAAAATGCCTCCCAACTCTGAGATTTTGATTTTGTGACTTTAAAACTAGGATTAGAACTTCTGTCTCCTGGCTCCCACCTCCCTTCTCTTTTGCACTATCCCACATTGCCTCATCCATTGTGCAGCATAGTGGAAGGTTAGCAATTGAAAGAGTCTTTGCCTCTCTTAATAGAGTAACTTTGAAGCAAATGGTATTAATCAACAATTCATTAACTGCAATTAAAGCCAGTCACTTGGGAGGCATCATTATTTTTAGCAGTTGGTAGATTTGTTAATGGGTAAAAATGGGATAAGAAGACAGGGGGAATTCAGGAAGTAGATTTTAAAAAGCAGTGCCTTAATTCCAGATGCAAAAAAAGAAGCACAGACCCATGGGTAAAAGAAAATGCATTACCATATCTAAAACCCTGGTCGCCAATAGCAGGGTCTCGGTTTTCAGGATTAGGGAACTCAATTGAAGCCATCCCCTGAAACTTCAGGCTCTCCATTCATTTAACAACAATCCATGAAGTACATACTGAGGGCAGAACGCTAGGAGAGCATCATCAGGACAAAGTGGTGGAATAGAGTTATGAAATACATCTTCTACATGAACCCCATTTTCCAAAACAGATTGCGTCTTTTCAGGTGTTTAGGAAGAGGGGGTTGGCAGGAACGTGACTGTCCCTAGGCAAACTGGAAAAGAGGCAAAATCTCTTCATTACCTTCTCATCTCCCTTTCTGTGTTCTTCTTCCCTAACTTTTCAGGTGTCAAGTATCTTGGATCTGCCCTCTGACTGTCCAGGGACCCTGACACTGCCTTCCTTTGTTGGGTACCCTAAATTCCAAACTCAAGTACTCCTCTGCCTCTTCTTTTTCCCATGCACTATTAAGTCTTAATTCACACTAAGGTATAAATGTCTGATAATTCCATTCCCATAATTTACTGAAGGGCATATGCATTTTCAAAGAGGTAACCCAAATCCATTTCTAATTGGTAGGATTTTAGGTAGTATTATGATATTTGGGGATGGTGGTAGTGGTGGGGCTTCCTTTCACCAGTTGAAGATAAGTTGGTTTCCCCTTGTTTATTGGAATCTGGACATTTTCAGAGAGGCTACAGAGGATCTGCTTCCTACTGCTCCTTAACTGTCATCCTCCTTGAAATGCTTTCCCAATCCCAGATTTTATAAACCCTGTATCCCCTCCCTGACCCCAGTTCTTTCACTTCATTATTTTTCAGGGTTTGACCTGTGACTGTGGGGGGCCCATGACACTCCAGGTCTTTGCCTTCCTAGGATGTTGGGCAGTATGAGGTCCCTTCTCAACAAAACTCTGGGAAAGATACTCCAAGTCTCATGTTTTGCCTCTTGGGAGCTGAGGCAGGATTAAAAAAGTTGGCTCTATGAGCAGAGCTGACCTCACCTCCAAATCACAAATTTAGCTCTTCTCCAGTAAACCTAGGTCCAGTATTCCAATGGACACAGATCTCATCCCAACCAAGCTGTCTCTTGTACTCTCTTGTGCTACTATTGTATTATTATACATTATATAACAGTATTCTATACTGTTGTATCATATATTCACACATATTTTCCTCAAATGCGTGAGTGTGTGGGGAGTTTTCTCAAGTTCTCTTGACATTAAGTAAATACCAATGATCTAATAATAATAAAGAGAATTAAAACTTACACTAGAGCAGGGATGGGGAACCTGTGACCTCGAGGCCACATGTGGCTCTCTAGGTCCTCAAGAGCAGCCCTTTAATTGAATTCATATCTAGAGTTTAAGGTTTACAAACTACTTTGTAGGCAAGGCAAGTCAGCAAGTATTTATTAAACACATGCTGCATGCCAGATACTATACCAAGTACTAGGAATATCATGAAAGGCTAAAAACAAACAAACAAAACGGTCCCATTTTCAGAATCTCAAGGAGCTCACAGTCTAATGGGAGAGACAACACGCAAACAACTTTGTATAAACAAAATATATACAAGATAAATTGGATATAGTCACAGGGGAAAGGTTCTAGTTTTAATGGGGATTGGGAAAGGTTTCTTGCAGAAGGTGGGATTTTTAGCTGGGGCTTAAAGGAAGCCTTCAAAGCCATGAGAAAGGGCTGAGAAAGGACAGGAATTCCAAGTATAGGGAATGGAGTGTCTTGTGAAAGAAACATCAAGGAAGCCAGTGTCATTGGACCAAAGAGGGGAATGGGAGGAAAGAGAGGTGTAAAAAGACTGGTCCAGAGGACTTTGTCTTTGATCCTGAAGGCAAAAAGAAATCACCAGGGTTTATTGAATAAAGGGATGGTTTGGTTAGATTTGTGTTTTAGGAAGATCACTTTGACATCTGAGTGGAGGATGGATTTTGGAGTCCAGAGAAATTGAGGGCAAGGAGACTAACAAAAGGGCCAGTATAATCGTCCAGGCATGAGGCGATGCATGAGGGCCTGTACTAGGGTGAGTGGAAGCAGTGTCAGAGAAGAGATGGGGGCACGTAGAAGAAAAAAGGTAGAATTGGACTTAGCAACATATTGGACACAGGGAGATATGAGAGTAAGGAGCTCAAGCTAATACTTAAGATTGTGAGCCTTGGACACTAAGAGGGTGGGGGTATCCTTGATAGTAATAGGAAAGCTAGGAAGAAGGATGGGTTTGGTGAAGGGAAGATAATGAGTTCAGTTTGGGACATGTTGAGTTTAAGATGTCTATGGAATATATAGTTCCAGATGTCTAGTAGACAGTTGAAGATATGAGACCAGAGGTCAGGGGAAAGGTTAGGATTGGATAAGTAGATTTCAGAATCATCTGCATGGAGAAGATAATTTAATCCATGGGAATTGATGAGAATATCAAGCAAAAGATCCTATACATGATTGCACGCCACCATGGGGGTGGGGGGGGGGAAGGAGGGGAGAAAATCTGAAACTCAAGTGATTGTGGAACTGAATCTTGTAAATTAAAAGTAAATGAGTAAAAAAAATAAAATAAAATAAATGTGTGCTAGTGTAAAGTGCAAAAAAAAAAAAAAAAAAGAGAATATCAAGCAAAATAAGATAGAGGGAAAAGGGAAAAGGGCCCAGGACAAAACCTTGAGCATCATGCATGTTTAGTGGCATGAACTTGTGGGAGAACCGCAATATCAATCCAGTCAACTTCAAAAGGAACCAGCAAAAGAGACAGAAATGGAGCGGTAAGGCAGGTAGAAGGGAGGACCAGGAGAGAGGAGTGTCATGAAAACATAGAGAGAAGAGTATATCAAGGAGAAATGGGTGGTTGACAATATGAAAGGTTTGGGGGAAGTCCAGAAGGATGAAGATTAAGAAAAGGCTGATAGCTTTGGTGAATGAGAGATCATTAGTAACTTTGGAGAGAGCAGTTGTAGTTGACCGATGATTCTGGAAACCAGACTGAGGAGAAGGAGAGAATGAGAGGAAAGGACACCCAGGCACTAAATGTAGACTCTCTCTCAAGTAGTTTAGCCATGAAATGGAGGAGAGCTATGAGAGGATAGCTATCTGGGATGGATGAATCAAATGAGTAATTTTTAAGAATGGGGAAGACTCAGACTGGTTTGTAGGTTGTAAGGAAGCAATCAGTAGTGAGGGCAACATTGAAGACAGTGAAAGAGAGAAGATGGTAAAGGAGAAAACAAAGAGGAAAGGTCATTGCCAGCCTGGGTGGGGAGGGAAGGGATTTGGCCAAGGCATTTGTTATCCTTTAAAGACCCTTGAAAGGTGGAACATGGTAAGTATTTATGAATTGTTGACATCTTAGAGTGAATTAGATTTTTAGAACCTAGTCAAGTGATGGTTTAGGGTCAAGGTGGCCTGGGTCACCTCTGGTTTAGAGAAAATGTTGCAAACTTTAAAGTCAGGGGTTCTTCCTTTGTGTGTCTAGTGAAGACTTCCCATAATAATATTTTTAAATGCATGAGATAAAGTACATGGGACTACAAAGAAAACGTATTATATTGAAATATAGTTATAAAAAATAGATATTTTAAACATAAGTTTCATGGACCCCAAGTGAAGAACCCCTGCCTGAAAGTGCTATATAAATACTAGCTAATGTTGTTGGTTAGTTATTATGTGTAACTAGAAGGGAAGTTAGAGAGTTTCAGAATTTAGGCCCTTTTCCTTGCTGGGCTTGGGTGAAGGTGAGGGTACAATGACACAGGTATGGTTCAATCCAGTTCAATGGGTAGAACACAAAAGCTGAACTATTTTACAGTTAAGCCAAAGGTTGAAGACTGGTCAGAATGCTCAGATCTGAAACCAGCAAGTATGGGAAAATCCCAGGCCGGGCTGTCAAACCAGCTCTCAAGCCAGACCACAGTCTGTCTGTACTCTTCCTTGTCCCTTCCCCCAACTCTGAATACACCCAGTGTGGGGCAGGTTTCTGGAAGCCGAGATTTGCCCCAGTGCAAGAGCAAGTGGGTTATAACATCTGATCGGCAGTGATCCATGCATCCTCAGAGGCCTGCACCTCAGCGGCCCTGCCAGGATGCATTATATTGCTGAATCAGAGGCCTGGGAGAAAACGCTTCCTGTCATTTCCTTTCATGTCGTGCAAGTACAGACTGAGTTCGGATCAAATCAAGCTGAGAACATAGTGACATGTTCACAGGGGAACAAACACGTCTCTCTCTCTTTCCTCTCTTTTGTCACAACTTGTGATTTTCTTAGCATGGGGAACTCCAAGGATAGAAACGCTCTCCACCAGTGCAGGCTTCCTGCCTTGTCTTTTGTAAAGAGATTCTGAATTTGTCCCTGTGACGCATCCACCCTCTGAGAATGGAAAACCCTTGAGGGAACGGGTCATGTACTTGGTATCCCAGTACTTGGCACAAAGAAGATGTTGAGCACATTTGTTGAATTCCTTGACTTTTTTGTTTTCAGTATCTCTTAAGGAACTTAGAATGTTTTACTAAGTGCTTGCTTCGTGCAGAGTCCTTAGAATCACAATGCAGGCTGGAAGCATCTCTGGATATGGCATCAGAAAGGCTTAATTTCAGATGCTAGCTCTATCACTGACCACATTTGTAACCTTGGGTAAATAAACTCCTTCTCTCCAGATTTTTACATCTACCCAATGAGGGTAACTTCTGCTGTGACTAACAAGTGAAATTACAAAGGTAGAAAGTGTAATTATGAAATGCTTTGTCACTGTGGATCGTTATTATTGACATGACTATTTCCTATTCTTGGGTCTCAGTTCAAGATAGAGGATTAGATAGAGAGCTAGTCTCAGCATCAGAAGACCCAAGTTCACATCTCACCTGTGACACACACACCCATTGACTGTGTGGTGCTGGGCAAGTTACTGAAACACTTTACCTTCTAGACCAGAAGTGTCAGACTCATGGCCTAAGGGCCACATAGATGTTGGAACCAGTTTAAAATGTAATGAGGAATTATTTAACAAAATAAATCAAAATGCAATAAAACATAGATGATATAACATTTTAAAATATGTGGCCAATAGGGATCCTTATGTGCAAATGTATTGTTCAGTTACATCTGACTCTGTGACCCCATTTGGGCTATTCTCAGCAAGGATACTGGAGTGGTTTGCCATTTTTCTCTCCAGCTCATTTTAATGAGGAAACTGAGGCAAACAGGGTTAAGTGACTTGCCCAAAGTCACACAGCTAGGAAATGTCAGAGGCCAGATTTTAACTCAGCAAGCTGAGTCTTCTTGACTTCAGGTCCAGCGATCTATCCACTGCAGCTGCCCTTTGTACAGATTACATTTCTATTTGAGTTTGACACCAGTACTCTAGGCAATTGTCTAAGGCAGGAGTGGGGAACCTTCATTCTCAAGGCCACATGTGGCCCTCTAGGTCTTCAAGTGTAGCCCTTTGGCCTCGAGGCCTCAGGTTCCCCACCCCTAGGCTAAGGCCATAAGTTACAGAGAAGGTGCTGACTTGAATTGGTAGAGGGAGCTTATTCACCTGAGAGTGAATTCAACCTGGGAGTTCCTTGTACCAACAAAATCACAGGGCCAGTCTCTGTCTCTATTGAGTATAAACAGCAAATTGGATCATCCCTGTTGCTTTGAGTTCCTAGTCTCAATTCAGACAATAAAGCCAGAATCTCTTTGGGAAAATAATAATCGTGTGATTTCAGGTCATTTGGAAGTTACTTGGACTACTCCTATTCAAAAAATCTGGAGAAGACAATAAATACAATCTAATAAACCTTTAGCATGTGCCAAGAACTGTGCTAAGCACTGGGGATTCAATTAATAAAGACAGTCCCTTCCTTCCAGGAGCTTCCCATCTAAAGGGGGAGACAGTACCCAGAAAGAGGCAGGGAAGCAGATGCTGGGGAGAGGACAAGAGAATACCGCCTGTGCTGTGAAGTTAAATCCAGACAGAGCAGCAGATACAAGATGGAGTGAGCAGAAGTCCCGTTCCTTCACTCTGTGTAAAGGAAGGCATTAGGAGGAACTTGGCACTCCTCCCTCCAGGCCTCCAATTGGAAGGGAGAAGAAGGCTGAGGGAGGTTGTATCACTCTAGGCTTGAGTTAGCAGAGTTTAGAAATGATGGGCTTATTCTGGAGGGGCATCTTGAGGAAACTGGAAATACACTTGTCTCAATGCTGGGCTATCGGAAAGGGGGTATCTTGACTCTTCTGACTTCCCAAACCAAAACACCTTTCACTGGCCAACATTTTTATAAATGTGCTTTTTCAAACTCGGATTACAATGTAAGTTTCTTGAAGGCAGGCACTATTTCCCTTTTGTATTTTATTCCCAGTGCTTAGCATAGTGCTTGGCACATATTAAGTTTTTCCATTCATTTCTTAATTTATAACAATTTATTTATCATTCATTAATTTAAAACAATAACTCTGGCTCTACCAGCACGAGTGAATTCAGTACAAGTGAATTCAGGAGAAATTGGCCGTTGGCTGGGGGGGGGGGGGGGGCCAGGGATAGCAATGAAGAAAGCTCTCAAGTAAAAAGTGGCATTTGAATTGAGTCTTGAAGGAAACAAGGGATTCTAAGAAAAAGTGGCAAAGAGGGAGTTATTAAAGCATGCAGAGGAGCCAGACAATCAATCAAATGCCATTCAAGATCAGCTTAAACTGGACCATGGTGCGGTTAAAACCCAAAGAAATGAGTTCAGCAAAGGTCTATTTCTTGATGCACAGACAACCTACTATGCTTTGGTTTCTAAAATCTTTCTTCTCAGCCCACTAATTCCATCTCTCAGTGCCCTAATTTCCTAGCTCCCTGTAACAGCTGGGTGACATCCTTTCTTCATAAATTCTGTTGCAACTTCCTCATTCAAGGACTCGTATCTGCCCTATCTGCATAGTATGTGAAGGGGAGTCATGAATCATAAACTCATCTTCACAAAGAACAGAGACAAAAGTATCTGTTCTCCTTGGAATCTCTTAGGAGACTTTACACCTGGCTTGAGTAATTCTCCCTCCACTGTGTCACTACCCATATTGTTATTAATGTAGCCAAGATTTATCTCGTCACACATTCCACATGGAATATTCCCTCAAGAGAAATGGTGGTGGTAAATAGCAGTGCTTATTTGTAGTGAACATTCTCCACTTCCCTCAATTGTCTATGTCCTGAATTTCCAGCTTCTCCATGGAGACTTATTGGACTAATTGAAGGGAAGTCATAGAACTCAACATCTCTTGGCATTTACTTTTCACTCACCATGCATGAACTCTTTATATACTTTATTTACTCATTCATCCCTATCTTTGTGTTGGAGAAGGGGACGCATGAGAACTTTCTTCTAGGGTGTTTGAAGAAGCAGAATCAGTGCAAACCATGTCTGGATCCCAGAATATTATTCAGGTATCCTGTTTCCTGAGGATTTGTCTGATGATATCTATGGAGGTCTGGGTGATCTCACAGCCTTATTTGTTGTTATGACTTGTCTTTTTTCAGCCAACCTCACAATGAGGCAGAGTAAGAGGCTGCTTATGTGACATGATGTGACCATCACCTTAGCCAGATGAAAGCAAGCCCTTGTCAGGGATAGGACAGAGGTGACAGAAATCACTGCTTTGTAGAGATGAAGGGAGGAAAGGAGATTAAAATTGAAAGGAGAGAGAGGATGGTATCAAGTGTAACCTTTGTCTGCTTCTTGATCTTGTTGAGAACCGGGGCCCAAATAGAAGATGTGATTAAACATGCTTTTAAAGATTGAGTTTTAAAAAGTATTTATCTCGTTGTCAATTATAGGTGCTTAATAAAAGTTAGTAGAATTGAAATTGAATTGAATCTGGAGGTGTGTTTTCCTTCTGTAGAGCATAAAGTTTGTATAAAAGCTTTAGGGATGAGCTGCTGTTCTTTGGATCAGAAGGGATACCTTCAAATGGAAGGATAAAGATCCAATCCTCTGAAAGCCACTAATATTTTGCCAGAAGGCATCTTGAGTGGTGCCCACTATGATCTCTCTTAGTTGTCATTTCTTTTTATTATCAAAGTATATCGTAGCTATTTTTATATGTGTTGGATTTCCTCAACTAGATAAATTCCTTGAGAAAATAAATACCATGTCTTTATTTCTTAAGTGCCAAAATGACACTTTGTACTATGATGATATGTGCTCACCTATTATGTGTTGAATGTATTTAAGACCAAGAGCACTGATGTACACAGACATCTGCATCACAGCATTATCTAGTATGTAATAAGTGCTGGGCACTAAGACTAAGGAGGTATAAAACATAGTATTTTTACAGCTTACTGCGGTGCCAAGTCATAGGATTATGTTTGTTTGTTTCTTGGTTCAGACACATTTTTTTTCACTGATGTCGGGAACTCTTGGCTTGGAAGCTCTATCTATTGATACAGATTGGTGATTTGATTCTAACTCCTCAATTTAGTACTTAAAGCTATTGGTAACCTAACCTCTTCCGACCATCTTGGGCTTCTTACATTTTGCTGCCTTCTACTTACTCTATTTCCTGTTCCTTTTTCCTGATGCTCCACCTGTCATCTCTGTACCTTTTCATTCTCTGTTTCACATGCCTGGAATACTCTGCCGTTTATTTCTCTACCTCTTGGTTTTGCTGGTTTCTTTCAATACTCAACTCGAATCTCCCATTCTGTAGGAGACCTTTTCTGGTCTTACTAATTTTGCTAATGCCTTCCTTTCTGAGATCACCACCCATCTATTCTGTATATATTTGGTATGTACTTAGTTCTTTTTATGTTTCTTCCCCGTTAGAATGTAAGCACCTTTAGGATAGGGACTGTTTTTTTCCCTTTGCTTTGTATCATAGTAAGTGATAAATAGTATGTGGTGCTATTAACAGCTAGGTGGTACAGTGGATAGAGCACTGGACCTGGAATCAGGAAGAGCTGAGTTCAAATGTGACCTCACACACTTACTGTGTGACCCTGGGCAAGTCACTTAACCTGTCTACCTCACTTTCCTCAACTGTAAAATGGGAATAATAATATCATTTATTTCCCAGGATTGTTGTATCAAGTGAGATAATATTTTTAAAGAACTTAGTGCAGTGCCTGACACATAGGCACTTAATAAATATATTCCCTTCTCCCCTTCTTGATTTTCAAGATGGCCTTCTTTTCTTTATACCACACTATCTCTCTGGGACACATCTGAAGAAAATAATATTATAAAATAGCATAGTTTTAAGTGGTAAGAGTAGTATGTGCTGTGGGACTTCAGAGGAGGAACTGAGAGATCACAAAGGGCCAAGACCATCAAAAAGGTCTCATTGAACAAATGTGCTCTTTGAGATCTAATACTGTTTTTGTGTTTCTCTTTGTATCCCCAGCAACTTGAGTAGACATGGTATGTAGTTGGCATTGAAATGCTTGCTGAATGCATGATTTTTACCGCCCCCCCCCCCCCAGCTCTCTGTTCTTGTGCCCTACATCCCAAAGACTGAAGGATGGAGCAGGAAGCAAGGTGAGGGGAGAGAAGGGATATACATGATGATCTGGCCCTTCAGGATATTTTCCTGGCTTTTATTAAGTTAAATCTGAGACTTGTTCTAGGTGAAAGGAAGAAAAGGGGAGAATAGCATTTTAAAATAGGATTTTAAAAAACCCTGTCATTCTTCAATGATGAAAATATTAAAATTGCATGAGTGGGAGACTTAAAAGGTACTTTACATTCTATCCATTCTTGAACTATTCAATAGAGACTGAAATTCAGTATGTTTTCAAATTAGCTAAAGAAACCCCCTGTCCAAGACCCCCCAATACATCTGGATATAATTATTAAAGCATTATGGGTGTGCATGTTTTCTGTAGAGAAAAATGAATAATCCCTTCAAATATGTAATTTTGTAGGTTCAGAAATATGAAAGCAACTGCTAAGGGAGCTATCAAGTCAATCTGAAGTTCGGTGTGAGTTGTTGCAGGGGAAAAAGAATTTGCAATAACTCTCGTCACACTCTGCAGGCCTGGCTTATTTGCATGCCTTGGTCAGGAATCATAAATATGCTTCTCAGAATTCCTAAAGAGCTTTCTTTGTATTGGGAGTGTCGTAGAAGGAATCGGGTAGGGTTGGTATGCCTGGTCCAGAGGTCCAGGTGGGCTGTGACCTGGGACCCCTCCTCACAAAACCAGGGGCCATTTCAGGGCAGTCAGGGGTATATAAATCTAAATGGGAATTTCTCTACTCCATGAAGTTTCCAAGGGCCTGATACCCTGCTCCATCCCTGCCCACTACATATATAACCAAACCATGGAAAATTATCCTTCCTCCTCTCCCATCTTTTGTCACGGGCCCAATTCCCAGGATAGTTTGTTTCACCTGTCACTGCAGAACTCACTACCTCACACATCAGTCCATTTCAATTTTGTTCAATTCAGACGGTTAGGAAGTTCTATACATTGAGCCCAAATCTGCCTGCACAGACTTCTCCGCAGAGCTCAAGTCTAGAGTCACATACAAGTCTAATCTCTCTTTATCCATGTAAGTATTTGAAGGGAGCAATTATATTCCCCGCCCCAATCTTTTAAACATTTTTATCTAGCATTTATATAATGCTTTAAGGTTTACAAAGGGCTTTATACATCTTATATCATTTTATCTTCACAGAAAAACCTGTGAGGAAGATGTTATTATCCCCATTTTATAGATGAGGAAACCAAAGCAAATAGTGACTAAGCAGCTTGCCCAAGGTTACATGGCTATTAAGTATCCGAGGTCATATTTGAACTCGGGTCTTCCTGATTCTAGGTCTAACTTTATCCACTGCCATCATCTCATCTCCAGACACAACATTTCCATTTCTTCCAGCCATTCCTCATATGACATGGTTCTGAGACATCCAACCATCCTGATCACTTTCTTCTGAATATACCCCAGTTTGTTAATGTCTCCAGATTCCAGATATGACCTGACCCAATCAGAGGACAGCAGGATGATCCTCAGCCTCACTTTAAATAGTATACTTGTTTTAAACCTTTTTTGACAGGCAGAAATGGGAGTAGGGTACATCAAGGTGACCCCAGTGCACAGAGAAGTTTGAAAATGGCTTCGTGGCCCATCTATGGCAGGGGCACTTGTTGTCTTCCTAAGCTTAGTGCTTATGGAGGGGAGATATCCTACCTACTCCCTCCTCAGGGTAGAGTAGAAGGGTCTCAGATATCATGATGTTGGATTTAAAAAAACTTACTTTAGAAAACATGTGCTTAGAACTTTAGAGCAAGAAGGATTCTTAGAGAGCATTCATTTTGCAATTAAAGAAAACCTGGGTTCAAATCTCACCTCTGTTATGTGACCTCTCTGAGCTCCTCTTCCTCATCTGAAAAATGGAACAATAATATCTAAGTGGAATAATATCACTGGATCAAATAACGAAATCTATGCAAAAATGCTTTGTAAACCTTAATTGCCCCGGCCTGCGGGGCACAACATGGACCCTAGAAGAGAAAGAGGGACAGGGGACAAGAAACATGAAGAATGGAGACAAGACAGGCTTTCTGATCAAGTCTCCTTTATTGTATGCAAGGGCATGAGTATATA
>CM053588.1:94456187-94509444 GCA_028646515.1 Pseudochirops corinnae | reverse complement strand
GGCCGCAGGATGTTCCAGTGAGATAAAACATTCCAGGAAACGGTATGCAAGGAAGTTGGCCAGCCACGAAATGTTCTGATAAGATATTGCAAAACATGACCAGGTGTTATCACAAAATACTAGAATTTCCCACTGGCCCCCAACACTTAATGTTCTTTACTTACATCAGCCATTATTACCATTGTTGAAAAATAATTCCCGTTGTTGAAAAATAATTCCCCTATTGTTTGTTTAAGTTTATATAGAAATGGTACTGGGAACAAGTTGATATGCCGATACTATTCTTTTTTAGTTGTTTTTTATTATTATTATCTCGGTCTTTTTGTTTCTTCCTTTTGATGGAGTTTGGATACAAATTATTTTGGGTCAAGTCTCTATCCTGCTATACTATTCTTCTATGTTTAATTTTGTGTGGACTCATGCAGGAGGAGAAAATGACTGCTTTTTAAAATGGAATAAAGGTATTGGGATAGGCAGACTATTGGGAAAGGTACACTTATCTACTGTGGATTCATTGGAACCACCTTTGGGACAACACCAGTAGCTTTTCATTTATCTACCAGTCTGTTATTAGTCCATTTCCCACATTTTACAAGATAAGGAAATGGAGGAGCAGAGTTGAAATGATTTACCCAGAGTTCACATATCCAGTTAGTGTCAGAGTCAGGACTGGAATCCAGGCCTTTTCCATGATGACTCTCCATTCTTGTGGCTGAATAAAAGGTGCCTTTATTGACAATGCCCCTAGAATTTCCAAAGCATTGTGGGAGATATAAAATAAATATAAGACCTGTGCTCTAGTGTTTAGGGACTAGTTGGGGAGATTACACCTATGAAAAATAACTAATCCAAGGTAGATTTAAATGTTAAACAAATTGTGCCAACCAGAAGTGCTGCTGGAGAAACTGTTAACTTAGCTGCCAGTTTTCAAAAGTAGGTACCAAGCAAGCAGACGAAGATTGTATTCATGTTAAACTACATGGCCCAGTGCCGGGGCTTTTGACTGTTTCTGTGGAATCCCAGCCCTCTGATGAGGTTGTAGAGAATGGGGGATCAGGCTGGAAGATAAAAAAATCATTGGTTATTCTTTGAATGCCTTTCATATCATCACCTCCTCTTTCCATCCCCCCTACCCAAGTGTCAAAGAGGAAGAAATAAAATTCCTTAAACAGGCCTTTGAAGACTAAAGAAAAACATCTCATTGGGGTGTGGTCTCCACACACACAAGATCTGGATTTTCCTCTTGGTTCTCGAGCCAGCATCATGAGGCAAGGCTTAATTTTTCCTGTGCCACAGCCTGGGAATGGTTCTCACACTCCTCACCTGGCAGCTGCCTCAGCAGACCTGAAGGAGATGAGGTTACCCTGGCACTAACTAATGCGTTGGCTCAGTCTCTCGTCTCTCAGTGGGGTGTGCCTCCCCTTCTTGGAATGCATCTTTGTAACTGAAAGCACCTGAAATCCCTGGTCAAGAACCTTGTTGGAATTGATTATTTTAAGACGTGCTCTGGTGAGGAGTGAGGAGCAAGTACTCACTTTAACATCTCAACAAGTGGTGATCCAACCCTTTGCATGAATAACTCAAGTGAAGGAGGGAGGGAAGGCCCTTGCTGACTTAGGAAACCCCACCACCACTTTGAAGATGGCTCTGATTTTTGCATATGCCTTATTATGACATCATAACCATTTGTAGATATTGTCTCTCCATTCAACCCACTTGGGACCTAGCCTTCTTTTAAAATAAAGAAAAATAATCATATCTGGAAAGGGAAAAGTTCATCCCACCTAGTAAGCACTTAATACGTGTTGTTTTTCTGTATCTCTGTGTGTGTCTCTCTCTTTCTATCCGTCTTTCCTCCCATCTCCCCCTCTATCCATCTCCCTCTCCCTCTTCTTCTTCTTTGTTTCTCTTTCTGTGTCTTCCCCCTCCCCCTTCTCCCTTTCCTTTTCCCTTCCTCTTCATCTCCTTCTCTCTGTATCTGTTTTTTCCTTATCTCACAGGGCTGTTGTGAGGATAAATTGTGATAATGTATTTCATGGAGCCATAGTACTATTAATCTAGAATTGGAATACATTTGTGATGAGGTACAGGCTCTGGAAACCCCCTTGAACTCTCCTTGAATCTTCTCACATGAGGCATTTGCCTGAGGCCATAATCCTTTCATTATAGCATGGGCCCAAATCTCTGTTACTAGCCTAGCCCTACATTGTCCAACTAGTCCCCACCCTTGATCCTCCCCAAATATCTATACCCAAATCTGTTACCCTTAAACTAGCCTAGCCCTCCATTGTCTGTCATCTCCAGGTAGCCTCCAGCTACTTCCTACCCTTAATCTCTCATTACTGGAGTCTGACCTCATTTAACTTCTCCCGAAGACCCTCCCCAAACTCCTCCTCTAGACCACCCCTAGATTCCTCCCACAGCCTTTCTGTATGTAAGACCCATCTTGCCTTCATGAAGGAGCCTGAGAATTATCTAGTGCAGACTCACTCTGTGTCAGATGATTCTGACCCACTTGTCCAATATGAGGATCACAGATACCGACGCTCCTTAAGAGTCTGCCCATTATGGTGAATGTTTAATAAACTTTGCTTTACTTTGGCTGAGAGAAGACTTGAGTCGAATTCATTCAGCAGGACCTGGTGTGTTGGTATTTTGGGGTCTTGTGCACACCTAGACCTTAAACCTCAACATTTGGAGGCCAACTAGTCCAACCTGCTTATTTTACAGATGAGGAAAATGAGGTTCCTGTAAGTTAAGTGACTTGTTGAAGATCCCCCAGGTTGGAAGTAGGCAGTCCAGTCTCACTGAACAAGACACCCTGAAGAAGAGACAAGAGAAAAAATGTGCCAGGTGAGACAAAGCATCACTGGTATCTCTGCCCCTCAGGCACCGATAGAAACAGTCCAGGACCCTGAACTCAGGGAGCCCTGGAAACAGTAGCACCCAGAGACTGCCAGCCTTGGTTTCTAGACTGGCTCTTGCAGCTACAGTTGAGGGGGAGTAATCCTTGTGGAGAAAGGGCTTACCTTCCTCACCACCACCACTAACTTCTGATCAATCGCTACTGACAGACAAGTAACCCAAGAGCCTGGGTGGGACTCTCCACTCTCTACCTGTCCTACTTCCAACTCAGTCACTGTCCAGGGGAGCAAGTCAGGTAAAGAACCCTAGCTATAGTTACTGAAGACCCAGAAGAGAAAATCCTTTCATACCTGGCACTGGCCAGTGGTTCAACATCAACAACTTCTAAGATTGTATCTATGGAAACTACATTAAGGAAGATTCATCACCACCTGCTTTGCCCCCTAAGCACTAAGGGCCCTTTCCATCTGACTTGGAGCTGAAACTTTCCATAAATAGATATTATCCTTCCCTTTAGAATTTTTTAAACCCACTGAGAAAAAGGACTGCTTTTCTGTTTGTATTTTCAGAGCTTAACATGGTGCTTTTTCTATAATAAGTACTTGGTAATTTTTTTTTAATTTATTCATTCAGATATCAGTGACAGGATTGGAATTCAGGATCCATGAATAAAAAGACAGTGCTCTTTCCACTGAGCCATACACATTTAAGCTAATTTTACTATAATTGGAGCATAAATTGATTTTGAAAGATTGTGTGGAAATTGATTTTCTGTAAAATGAATCATATTTCAACTGTCTCAGAGGAGGGTTGAGTTTTCACTGATTAAGTATGCTTAATGCAGGGCCCATTTATATGTTTCAGACTAGAGTTAGGGTGAATGGTTTCATTTATAGGCATGTAGCCTCATTCCCTATTAACACAAGCCAACTTCTTCCTGGGGATATGTGTGTTCCCCAACTGTGGCTGGACCCAAAGGGTGAAAAATGAAGAGGATTTCAAATTTGACCTAAACTACTTAATATCTCCTCAAATCATTATTAAGTGTTGTTTTAAGAAAAGAGGATATACTATATCTCTTTGGTGTTCTTGGAGGCTGGGAAGTTCCTTCATTGTCACTCAGTTCTCAGAAAGGCAACCTCTTTTGTGGCTGCCATTAAAAGCTTTTTAGCCTTCAATCCATTATGCAAGTAGTACTTATTGTTGTTCTGAACACTCTTGTATTTCTTCACTCCTTCTGCCAAGAATACAGAAGAATGCAGACTTTGAAAGGAGGAAGACTGGGTCCACTTGCCTTTCTTTTTATCCCTGGCGCAGCAGATACAACTTAGCTTAATTCAGAGCATCCTAGCTCTGAATAGATTCATAGATTCAGAGTTGGAAGAGATCTTAAAAATCAACTAGTCTAGGGGTTTCTAAACTGATTTCTCTCTTGTCTTTATTTACATATTTCAATAACCATATTTTAATAGAATTGGTTTCTTTTGTGATCCTACATGTTTTATGTCATGCATTTAAAGACATGATTCTCAGATTGGATCCCTAGGTTTCAGACTGCCGAAGTTAGCTGTGACAAACTAGAGTAACTTAAGTAAACTTATAGTTAACCCCTTCATTTTGCAGATGAAAAAAGTCTAGAGCAGGTTCCCTACCCCTCACCTAGAGAGGTGAAGATACTTTCCAAGGTTACACAGGTAGTGAGTGCTTGAGCTGGGGTTCAACCCAACCTCTTTGACCAAATGCAACCTTCCTTTCAGTGTGCTGCCTGTATTGCCAATAGTTACTTATGTGAACTTGTGGGAGTTGTTTGTTAAGGGAACCATGATAATAACTTTACAATTTACAAAGTGCTTTCTAAGCACAGTTCTGTGAGGTAGGCAGTGGATTATGATTCCCATTTTACAGATGAGGAAACTGAGTCTCAGAAATTATCTTATTTGGTTGCACTTACTTGGTTGCACAGTTTATAAGACTCAGAAATGGGATCAGAATCCAGTTCTCCTGATAGAATGTAATAGTTGTTAAAAGAGAGGAGAGATCCAAGTGCTATAGAACTTCACATGGAGAGATCACATGCAGTTAAAGGATATCAAAGGAGACTCCATGAAGGAGGTGGTATATCCATTGCCCCTGAATTATGAGTTGGAATTTAGCAAATGGAAATGGATAGGGAGGCAGAGGGAACAAGCGTGAGCAAAGCTAGTAAGGTGAGAAAGTATAGGGTCAGAAACACTACGTGTGGAGAGTGGGGGTAGGGGTGGCACGTGTGACACTTTAATAACCTGAGCACTTTTCCTTTGGTTTATGGAGGATTTTCAAAGACACATTATCTTCTTTTGTGATAAATTTTGGCAACAGCTGTTCCTCCTAAAACTTACCTCCACCAGGTAGTTAATGATTTGCAAAATGACTCTCTGATTCACTAGAGGAGTTCTGCTACTTAAAGGAAACCCAATTTTAAATCCTTTGGAAAAGCAAGAAAACATTTTTCAATTTAATCAAGTTTATTAATGAGAATTATTTATATTGAATATCTCCAATTTGAGGTGAACCCACCATGCTGAGAAACCTATCTGCATTCTGCAAAAGAGATACCCTAAGGTAACCGGGCATCCGGCACTGTGGATCTAGTTTTGGGCAGACTGGATCTGGATCAGGATTTGCCAGCTTGGTTTTCTGTAATAGTCATATTGTAAATCAGGATGCTCGGGTCTGATGCTGACTTTCCCTGTTTAATGGTACATGTAATCATGGAATGATAGAATTGCAAATGTGAGAGACACCTCAGAGGTCACGTGGTCCCACCTATGGCTGACCAGTAATCTTCTTTATGGCATATCCAATAAAATGGTTATCCAGTCTATGTCTGAAGACCTCCAATGTCCCTTCTGGGAATTCACTACCTCCCATAGCAACCCATTCACCCCACTTTAGGACAATTTTAAATGTTAAGAAATTTTTGGCTTATAACAAGTCTAAATGTGCTTGTCTGTGACTTCCACTCTCCCTCCCCACTTCCATGCCAAGCGGAACAAATTTGATCTTTTCTCCATGACAGCCCTTCAGAAATTTAAATATAGCTATCTTTTCCCTCCTAAGTCATCTCTTCTCTGTTCTGTTCTGAGCCCTAACTCTTGGGTAAAGTATATTTTAATTTTGTTTTGTTTTTTTCCAATTAGTTGGGGGTGGAGGGGATTATCACCAGAGAAGGAGGGAAAGGAGCACCAATTATAATTAGACAAATGCCAGTGATTTACTACTGCAGGAAGAAAATGCATCCGCTTAGAGAGGCACTGCTTTTTTTTCATGTGCAGTCAATAAAATTGATGGTAACTCAAGGATCACATTGTAGTACTGGCTGTTTTTGTCCACAGGGAAACTCCACACCCGCCTTTCTCCATCTCTGTGAATAGGATCCTAATTTACTATCCAGTCAGCATTCCCAGAAGGAAGGGTGGGTTCCTTGATCATCTGTCACTCTTAAGTCTTGTCATTCCCCAGAGGGGCATAGCTTCCCACAGCATGGTACAAATTGAGTATTTCTCATTTGTAGAGTGAGGGAGGAAGGAACACAAGCTATTTCACAGCTCCATAAGCAATCTATGTATTAGTGTGTTTGTCTTCACAGCTTACTACTTCTGTCTTTCATTTTTTTCCCCCTTTTTGCTGGGCCTAAAGTGAAACCTGATGGTTTCCTTAATCTGTGTTCCTCTTATTATTAGTAATCTGGCACATTTTTTTATGGTTGTTGATCATTTACTTTCTGAAAGCTTACCTTTTTAAAATCACTTCTCTTTGGTGAAATAGTTTGTCTTTCTAGATTTGGGGGAGGACTTTGTATGGAAAGAAAACATATAGAATCATAGAAAGTCAGAGTAAGACTTGTAAAGGAGTTAGACATATCTAGCCCAACCTCTTTTTTTTTCAGTGTGGGGAAACTGAGGATTAACTGACTTGTCAAAAGTCACAGGGTTAGTAAGTAGCAGAGCTGAGACTTGAACCCAGGTCCCAGGACTCCAAATCAGTGTTTTTTTCCAACTGGGGGGAAGGGAATAAGCATTTATATAACACCTACTATGTGCCAGCTAGGTACCATACTAAATGCATTTTACTGATCTCATTTGATCCTTACAACTCTGGGAGGTGCTTTCTATTATTATCTCCATTTTACAGATGAGGAAACTGAGGCAATAGATGTTAAGTGACTTGCACAGAGTTACACTGCTAGTAAGTGTCTGTGTCTAGATTTGGACTCAGGTCTTCCTTATTCCAGGCCCAATCTCTCTTTCAACTATGCCTACAATTGCTACTATATTAAATTACATATAATAGTGATAGTAACAATAGCTAAAATTTATAGGGCACTTTGTAAAGATGTATACACAACACACATATATACATTCATATACATGTATGTACATATGTGTGTGTGTATATATATATATATATATATATATATATATATATATTTAAAATATATATTATCTTATTTGATCCTCATAAAAACCCTCCAAGGTATCTATGAGGAAAACCAAAGGCCAGTGTTCACTCTTGCCTCCTGACTTATATTACTTAGTGAAGCTTACAGGGCAGGTAGGTGGCACAGTGGAAAAAGTGCTGGGCCTGGAGTCAGGAAGACCTGAGTTCAGATCTAGCCTCAGACACTTTACCAGCTGTGTGACCCTGGGCAAATCACTTAATCCTGTTTGTCTTAGTTTCTTCAGCTGTAAAATGAACTGGAGAAGGAAATGGCAAACCACTCCAGTATCTCAGCCAAAAAAATCCCAAATGGAGTCATGGAGAATTGGACGTGCCTGAAACAACTAAACAAAAACAGTGACTTTTGCAATAATCAACTCTATGTAATCCTGAATCCTTAACACATTCAGGGGTCATTCAACTCTTGCATTAAGACCTCCACGAAGGGGAAACTAGGACCCATTCCCTCCTGAGGCAGTTCATTCCGCTTTGGGATAATAACTCTTGTTGTTAGAAAGCTTTTCCTGATACCAAGCCAAAATTTGCCTTTTTAACTACTTCTTTCCTAGTTCTGCCCTCTAGGACTAAGAAGAACAAGCCTAATCTCTTTTCTGAGTAACAGTCTTTTAAGTAGGGGTGGGTACCACAGCCCAAGGGATTCACAAGTTCTTGAAGATAGTTACTAAGGCCATTTCTTTCACCTTTCCTTCTTCCTCTCCCCCAGTCTTCTCTCTTTGGAATAAACCTCTCAAGTTCCTTTGATCAACATTCATGTCATAGACTTGGATGCCCTTCATTAGCCAGGTTGGTTAGGTGGCCTTTCTTTAGGTTCTTCATCTATGACATCCAGAACTGGACGTGATCCAGATGTAACCTGACCAGAGTACAGGGGGTCTGTCACCTCCTTATTCTTGGATGCTTTTGGGTCTTTTAATGAAGTACAAGATTTCACTAATTACCTTGGTTGTCACATCTCACTGCTGACTCATAGCGATGTTGCAGTCCACTAAAAACCCCGGCTGTTGGCTTTTTACTGGTTTGCAAAGTAACCTTTAAGAGAAAGGCTCTCTAGCCTATGGAAAATCCCACAAATCCAAATACAGGCATTCCTTGGAGATATTGTGGGTTCGGTTCCAGACCACTGCAATAAAGTGAATATTGTAATAAAATGAATCACATGAATTTCTTGGTGTCCCGGTACATATAAAATCTGTGTTTACACTATGCTGTAGTCTGTTAAAGGTACGATAGTATTATGTCTGAAACAACCCCAGTGTACATACCTTAATTAAAAAATACTTTGTTGCTAAAAATTGCTAACCATCATCTGAGCCTTGATCAAGTTGTAATCTTTTTCCTGGGGGGAGTCTTGCCTCAATACTGATGGCTGCTGACTGAATAGGGTGGTGGTTGCTGAAGGTTGGGGTGGCTATGGCAATTTCTTAAAATACGATAACCATGAAGTTTGCTGCATTGATTGATTCTTCCTTTCACAAAAGATTTTTTCCATAGCATGAGCTGCTGTTTGATAACATTTTACCCACAGCAGAACTTCTTTCAGGGGCGGCTAGGTGGTGCAGTGAATAGGGCACTAGCCCTGGAGTCACGAGGACTTGAGTTCAAATCCAGCCTCAGACACTTAACAACACAAAAACTAGCTGTGAGACCTTGGGCATGTCACTTAACCCCAATTGCCCTACCTTTCCCCCTCCAAAAAACAAAAAAGAAAAAGAAAAAAAAAAGAACTTCTTTCAGAATTGGATTCAATCCTCTCAAAACTTGCTGCTGTTTTATCAACTAAGTTTATGTAATATTCTTCAATATTGTTGTGTCTCAGGGAATAGGGATATCTCAGGGGAGGGAGAGAGATGGAGGAACAGCGGGTCAGTGGAGCAATTGGAACACACAGAATATTTATCAATTGAATTCATTTTCTTATATGAACATGGTTTGTGGTGCCCCAAAACAATTCCACTGCAAACACAAAAGATCACTGATCACAGGTCACCATAACAGATATAATAATAAATGAAAAAGTCTGAAATATTGTGAGAATTACCAAAATATGACATAGAGACATGATAGAAGCACATGCTGTTGGAAAAATGGTTACTATAGACTTGCTCCACACAGGGTTGCCACAAAACTTCAATTCGTAAAAAATCAGTGTATGCAAAGCACAATAAAGCAAAGTGTTATAAAACAAGGTGGGGCCGTACCATACAGTGGCTTCTGTATTCATTCTACTGAAGGGTCATTGGACCTTAAAAACATCCTAACTAAACAACATCCTAACTAAAACAAAATGTTCTCATTTTCAGGAGGAGATTATAGCCAGGGTGCCCCAAATTTTAATGATTTATCTGAAATCTCATCTTTATTCTTAGACATTAGAACCGTCACGTATTTACAACTGAAGCCTTACAAGCAAAGGAGTTACATAATCAGACCCCTATTTTTAAAATAACATTTTGACAGTCACATGGAGAATGATTTGGAAAAATCTGAAGCTAGGAGACAAATTAGGGGGCTATTATAGTATTCCAAATGAGAGGTGAAAAGGGTCTGAACTAGGTTGATGGTTATATGAGTAGAAAGAAGGGGTTGAATATTGAGTTAAAAGCAATAAAACTTGGTAACTGAGTCTTGCTGACAATGAGTATAGAGCAGGGGCAGGGAACCTGTGGCCTTGAGGCCACAAGTGGCCTTTTTGATTGAGTCCAACTTTTACAGGACAAATTCTTTTATTAAGGGGATTTGTTCTGTAAAGTTTGGATTTAGTCAAAGGGCCACACTTGAGGACCCAGAGGGCCATATATGCCCTCGAGGCTGAGGGTTCTCCACCCCTGATAGAGCACTAATGATTGGGGAGAGTCTAGAATTACTTTAAAATTGAAGTACTGAGTAACTGGAAAGAGTGGTACTATCAGTTGAAATATCAACATTTGTATTAACTTGGGAAATGGAAATAAGTTCTATTTTTTATATATATTAAGTTTGTATTGTCTACAGGAAGGGAAAATTATGACCAATAAAAGTACATCTTTATAGCATTTTAAGGTGTACAAAGCCCTTTTCTTACAGGAATCCTGAGAGATATATGGTTCCAATATTAATAACTGTTTCACAGATAAGAACCACAAGTTCATAGAGTTGGGCCTTGAATCTGGGTTTTCTCATTCCAAATCCAGTCTTCTTTTCCATACCTCCTTTCAGAATATGATGTATCATTAAAGTCATACCAACTGAAATGATTAATTTGCTCATCCTTGCTGGCCAAAAGGCAAAAAGAGCTTTGCGTTCTTCCAGTCTGAGCAAGACTCAAACAAAATGCTTGATTGTTTCAATTGAAGGTAGAGATTCATGGATTGCGATTTTCTTAGAAACAAATGCCTCAGTCCAGTAACATTCAGCAACATTTGATGAAAATGACTTCTCTCCATTGGGGACAATGAAATCCATAAATAGTTTCTCTCATCTCTGAATTATTGTGGACACAGGATTTAGACCTTCTTTTTTTATGGGAGATAATGAAGTCACCATAGAAATGAACCACAAGGGCAGGTTTTTTTGTGGAGTGTTGACTGACCCTTCCAGAAAAGCTTTTGCCTATTTGGACATGAATTCCTTTAAAAGCATTATTCCTTCCTTCTAATTGGCATTTTGTCAATGGGGCCTAATAGTGGCTCCAGTTTAAATGGAACCTCCCCTCCCCAGCTCAGCCCTTCAGAAACACAGCTTGGGCATGTGTCAGGGGCCCCGCCATTATGTGCATTGTGAGCCAATTGCCCAGCTCCTTCAGGGAAAACTGAATGTCACTCTCTTATTTAAGTGTTGCAATTAACCTCACATTTCTGTCCCATGGTTTCCATAGCACCAGCTAGTATGAGAGGAGAGAGCACTAGTAGAAGAGGTAGAACAGCATGAGAAATAAAAACAGAGAAAACATTCCTTACCCTGCCCTAGACTTTTCTCACCCTGGGAAAAGCATTCCAGCTCCCCTCCCCCACCAAGTCCTCTCCCAGCTTAGGCCTAAGTATGGTTTGATATTATAGAAATGAAAGTGGGTTTTTTGCATTTTTGCTTCTGGCTTCCTAATGCCATGTCCAGTGCTTAGAGCAGCTTCTGGTGCATAGTAGGTGCTTAATAAATGCTTTTTGACTTGACATCTCATTCACATTGTTGCCACATGCAATGATAGACTTTTACAGCATAGAACCAAGAATAGGCACCTTCCCACAAGAAATCAAGAAAAGGGCAATGAGTTTTGGAACTATAAATATTCCAGTTTTGCCCATATGTGGCTTGGTCTTGTCTATTCACTCACCCTTCTCTGGGCGAATTTCAGCTTGTCAGTACTCTTCTTAAAATGTGGCAAATAGACCCAGATAAAATATTCTGGATGTATTCTAGCCAGAGCAGTGACCAGCACACTGTCATTTCCTTCAAAATCCTTTCTCTGAACCTCTTTAAAGAAATCCACACTCTTTAAATTGAAGGTCGATGTCAGAGTATGCCAGGTGTTCTGGATCTTGATCACAGACTTGAAGATAGAGTCACTTCCTTCTGAGATCTCCATCATTTCCAGTTCAATAACCAGGTCCTCCTTGTTGGTTAAAAAGTAACTCATTCCTTATTTTGCTGGATTGCTCTTTTCCTGTCTACCCTCTCTTTTTTCTTATAAGAGATGATAACTCACTTTACAAGAGAAAGGGAAGAACATGAAATGAAGGGAATGTAAAGGGAAAGGGAAATGAAGGGAATGTAAAGCCGAAAGGTTTTGTTTTTGAGGCCGAAAGGACACAAGGAATGTCTTATTGGCCCCCAGCAAAGTGTATATCCTTAAGTAAGGAACTGGAGCATACTATCAGCTCCAGTGGAGGTGAACCAGCAAAATGAGGGGTTCCTCAATTATCCCTGTTACATCAATAACATTTTCAAAATAATAACAATAATAAACCAGCCTCAGTAGTTGAAATGAGAAAAAGATTGCTACCATCTGGGAAAAACAGAAGGAGCTGGTGTTTGAGATTTAAAGGTTGGATAGGATTTCAGTAGGCAGAAATTGGAGGATATTGAATTCTAATGACAGGGAACTCTCTAAACAAAAGGTGCAAAGGAAAATAAGGCCAGTATATATTTGGGGTGGGCTGGGGTGGGAGATGATCGAGGAGCCCAACTTGGCCAGAGAATAGAGAGCGTGAAGAGGAGTAGTAGGAGAAAAGAGTGAAAAGTAAGGGTGTAGCCATATTGTGGAGGACCCTCCATTTCCACCCAAAGAGTCTGGACTTCATCCTGTAGGCAATCTAAGACTTAGCTTCTGATCTCCATTATGTTGGTGTTATATGTTATAAAAACAAAATTTGAGGGATTAGACAGTGAAGACTAAATGAAGGTGGGAAATGACTTGCACTTCTGCTAAGGCATGATATTTTTAGGACAACATTATTAGGATGTTGCATAGGAAATGATAGAATAATCAGGAAAATTCATAACAGATAGTACCAGTTCAAATTTGTGTATAATGTTTGTGTTTTCTAAGAAGGCCCTAGGGCATAGCACATAGAATATTGGAGCTGAAAAAGACCTTAGCAACCATCTAGTCTAACACCTTCATTTTATAAAGAAGGCAGCTGAGGTCCAGGAAGGCACATTAATTTGTCGTATATCACATACCTAATTAGTATCAAAATGAAACTAAAACTGGGTCTTCTGACTCTCTGTTCATTGTTTATTGCACTATCCCATGTGGCTGGTGCATGTCATTGAGAATTTGATGGATTTGCAGTCTGAGGACCTGAGATCAAATCCTGGCTCTGCTTGCTACTTCCTTGTGACCTTGAACAAATCACTTCTCTTTTAGGTAACTTCCAAGGTCTCTCCTAGTTCTAAGACATTAATTTTTACATATTTTAATAAATGAAAGCCCTATGATTTCATCACCGTAGGAGCTCCTGGTGAGAAAACTCTCAGCATTTAACAACCTGTCCATAACTTATAGTCTTAGAGAGTTGTGTGAGTCTCACAAAGCTACATGACTTGACCACAGGTCACACAGTAAGTTCAAGAGGCAGGAATTAAAGGTAACTAGGTGGTACAGTGGATAGAGTGCCAGGCTTGAATTCAGGAAGACTCAACCTATGTGCCCTGGTCAAGTCACTTAACCCTTTTTGCCTCAGTTTTCTCATCTGTAAAATGTCCTGGAGAAGGAAATGGCAAACCACTGCAGTATCTTTGTCAAGAAAAACCCCAAATGGGGTCAGACTGAAACAACAAACTGACTTCGAGACCATGATACTCACTGCTATCTCACCTTGCCTGACAAGGGACTATATAACTTGTTTAGCAGTAGATTTCTACCTCAATGGTATTGTAGAAAGAGTACCTGCTTTGGAATCAGAAGACATTAGAGTTCCAATTCTTCCACTTGATACCTCTCTTTGTGTAAGACTCATTGTTCTTGTTTTTTCTACAAAGGAGAATGATCTTCAGATTAGGAAGGTAAAACAAGAATGTTTAATGAGATTTAAACCCAGAATAAGTGAAGAGAAGGTAAGGGACATTTAGCTTTCCTCGATGAATTCAAGTAATCAGCCAGGTGCAGACATACTGTATCCCAGGGTATTGAAAGAACCAAACTGCTTGCTGTCAGTGATATGTGAAAATTGCAGAGAATAAAAGAGATACCAGTGACAGGCCACTGTTATACTGATTTTCCAAAAAAATGATGAAGATAGAATCTATCAACTTATAGGTCAGTTAGCGTGATATCGATTCCTAGCAAAATCCCAATCCTGGAATTCATCCATAGGTTTGTAAACCTTTTGGGCCCTTCGAGGCCATCTTTCCCAACCCCCTCATTTTATAGATGAGGAAACAGAGTCCCAGAGACATTTGTGACTTGTCCACCATAATACAGGTATTAAGTGACTGAGTCAGGATTCAAACTCAGGTCCCATGACTCCAAGTTAGATACTCATTCCACTTTACTGGGTCACCTTTCAATTAAAGGGATGGTTTGTGAGCAATTGGAAAGGGAAGCGGTGATCACTGTGAGCTAACATGGCTTTGTCCGGAAAATGTCATCCCAGCATAACTTCATTTCCATTATCGACAGTGTTACTCAAGTGTTTGCCTGAGAGAGATTCTGTACTTAATGAGGCAGTTAGGTGGTGAAGTGGATAGAGTGCTGGCCCTGGAATCAGGAAGACCTGAGTTCAAGTCTAATCTCAGATCCTTCTTGGCTCTGTGATTCTGGGCGAGTCACTCAACCTCTGTTTCTCTCAGGCTTCTGATTTATAAAATGGGGATATCTCACAGGGTTGTTGTGATGATTAATTGAGATAATGTTTGCAAGGTACTTAGCACTGTTCCTGACATATAGTAGGTGCTACATAAATATTTATTTCCTTCCCTTCCCTTTCCTTTTCCCCTTCCCTGTTAGTAGATTGACATTAACTAGGAGACAAATCTTGAATGGAGTGCCACAGGACTTTGTCTCTGATTCTAGTCTTTTCAACATGAGGACATGATCTAGAGCTTGAAAGAACCTCAGAGTTTATCTAGTCTGAATACCTTATTTTACAAATGAAGAAACAGAGGTCTAGGGTGGCTGAGCAACATTTGACCAAGGTCACATAGGAAAAGTGAGAGGAGGGTTTTTGTTAGTAATTGCAATGAAGGCGAAGATGGTACCTTTTTAAAATTTCAAGTGAAAGTAAGATTGTACAGATAGCTAAATACATCAGATGTCCAAATTCACCTAGAGAAGAGGAGACTTAGGGGCCATGACAATTGTCCTCAAGTATTTAAATATCTATCATTTGTAAGGGCATTAAACTTGTTTTGATTGGCCCCTAATGACAAAATGAGGACACATGGATGGAAGTTAGACAAATTTCTGCTTAAAGAAAAGCCTTCTAGCAATTATAGCTGTTCAAAAGTAGAACGGAATGCCTCAGGAGGCAATGAGCTCCCCATTTCTGGAAGTCTTCACATGGAAGCTGTATGACCACTCATCAAGTATATTACACACTCTAGACATGGTCTGGGTATGAATTGGCTTGAATTATCAACCCTACAGCACCCTCAAACCATGAGTTTCACCATGAATTTGTTTCCTTCTCTGTAAAAGAAGAATGTAATTATGCAGAATTAAAATGTATTTCATAGCCCTAAATCACTTGAAGAATGTAAGCTATCGTTCTCATCATTACCTTCATCACCATCATTACTTTCACTATTAGTAGTGAATAGAGAGTCAGCCTCAGAACCAAGATGATCTGGCCTCAAATTCCACCTATGACACATACTGACTGTGTGACTGCAATGGACAAGTCACTTGATTTCTCTGTGTTCTGGGCAACTTTCTAGGACTTTAAAGAAATTGGTCATCAGCATTGGTAGAAAGATTCTCTTCCATCAGAAAGTTCCCTATAACATTGAGATCACAGGACCACTCCTTCTCCCTATGCAAGTATTGCTTTTGTTTGTTTATCCAAGATTAAGCGATTGTAGAGTTTCCTAAAAGGGGTAAAAGAATTGATCAATTCTAAGTAGAAGCATCACTTGGGTTTTCCTAGTCCAAGAGGGGTGATGTGGAAAATAGGCTTTCACTCTTCCTGCTAATGGAGCCAAATCTGAAAAAGGCAGGGTACCTATGAGTCTGGGGTAGAAGGGAGGAGAACTCTCCTATAGTCCCAATACACTGCTGCATCACAATGGGAATCTCTAATGACATGGCAGAAAATTGCTTTGGTCAGAACTTTTGAGGATGGGAAATACCTTGTGTACACGAAGGGCATTGAATAATGTTGTCATTCAAGCAAAACATGGGGAGTCTCTGGGCTTTCTTTCCCTAGGAAAGCTTAAAACAATAGTGAAAAGCTCCTTCCTTTTTTTTTCTTCCCTTCTCCTTCACTTTTTTGAAAAGTTTTTAATAGTTACCATTCTAAGAACAGCTGGATTCGGCTTTGAGCCAGTTCATTCTCCAACACTCCAATTTGCACTCTCATTTTGTCTCCACATCCCCACTGCTGAGGACAGAGACCCTGTTTGTTTAATTCTAAGTCTCTGCACCAACAAGCCCAGGGATTAGTGCTGGAAGTGTTGGACTTTTCCCCCCAGTTGTCATTATGTGTTAGCTTCACAGCATTTCCATAGAGAGTGCTTCAGTGTGTGTTTCAGCAGTGGAAGGTTCTCAGAGGCTATGTGGCCCAATCATACCTGACCAAGAATATCCCTTCTAAGTAGTGATCCAAGACCCAGCTTTAAAATTTCTTATGAGGGCGTAACCTCTTCCTTCAGAGACCGTTCATTATATTTCTGGGACATCTCTGATTGTTAGGAAGTTTATCCTTTACCTCAAGCCTCAATTTGCCTCTTGGAAATTTCCACCCATTATTTTTGGCTCTGCATTCTGAGGCCAAGCAGACCATGCCCAGTCCCTCTCACATGTAACAGTACTTGAAATGTTTGCAGATAAATGTTAGCACAATGCCTGGCACCAAGTAAGAGCTTAATACTTGCTTGTTGGCTTGACAACTAACATAGGCTCTCCTCTCTCTGAGTCATCTGTTCTTCAGATTAGATATCTTCAATTGCTTTAAAATCCTAATTGTCTTCCTGAAATTAAAATTAATATGGTCCTGTTGATGCTCTGTTATGTGGCACAGTGGATAGAGGGCTGGACTTAAAGTCAGGAAGACCTAAGTTCAAATCTTGCCCTAGAAATTTACCATATGACCATGGACAAATCACTTAACCTCTTTGTCTATTTCCTCATCTATAAAATAGGCATAATGACAACTTATCCTATAAGGTTTTTGTGAGAATCAAATGTGATTCATTAGTTCATTAAACATTTGTTAAGTACCTCCTTTGTGCCAGGCACCATGCTAAGCTCTGGGGATACAAAAAGAAGCAAAACACAGGCCCTGCCTTCAAGGAGCTTACAATCTAACAGGGAAGATAACATGCAAACAAATAGATACAAAACAAGCTATGTAGAGGATACGTAGGAAAGAGAAGAGGGAAAGCACTGGAATTCTTAATGGGGTTAGGGATAGGGATGCGATCATATATGTAAAGCACTTTGCAAACCTGGGAGCACTTTATAAATGGTAGTTATTGATGACTCAGTGGATAGAGTGCTGGGTCTGGAATCAAGAAGACCTCATTTCAAGTTTGGCCTCAGAGACTCACTAGCAGTGTGACCTTGGGCAAGTCATTTAACATCTATTTGCCTTAATCCACTCGAGAAGGAAGTGGCAAATCACTGCAGTGTCTTTGCCAAGAAAACCCCATGGACAGTATTGGTTTGATACAGTCCACAGGGTCATGCAGAAGGGCACCTAGGTGGTGAAGTGGACAGAATGCCGAGACTGGAGTCAGGATGACTCATTTTCCTGAGTTCAAATCTGATCTCAGACACTTATTAGCTATGTGACCCTGGACAAGTCATTTAACTTCGGTTACCTCAATTTCCTCATCTGTAAAATGAGCTGGAGAAGGAAATGGCAATCCACTGAAATATCTTCGCCAAGAAAACCCCAAACGGGGTCAGGAAGAGTAGGGCACGACTGAAAATGACTCAACAACAACATTGTTCATTATTATTAACCTTTTCTCTGACTAAGGAAACTGATCAACTACCCAAGAGAAATTCAGGAATGCTTGCAGCAACCTCCAGAAGGTGGCTAGGCGTTTTACTGGTAGCCTTTGGAAAACCTAGCATTTTTTACATTTTTCTCAGGAGGAGAAGAGCAGCTTAGAGTTTTAGGCTGGTTCAGTTAGAGGTGAGGTTTCAGATCATTGTTTTATAGATAAGGAAACTGACTTTATGTTGCTTTTTTTGTCATCACATTTTCTCAATCAGTGAATACAGTATTAAAATTACTATATTGTTGGAATCCAGTAATTCTTTTAATATTAAAAAAAGGTCTTCATATGTTAGAAGGTTAGGACATGGCCTATGCCCTCAGTAAACTACTCTCACCTAGGAGAGTAAAGTAATTGGGCCAGTATTTCTCATAGAAAAAAAGTAAATATTGCCCAGATCAAGACATGCAATTGGATAGGCAGTCCATTGAGTTAATCCATCAAGACATATATCCTGAACATACACTAAAGATGGAGAATAGAGTGGGCTTATGAGTAAATAGGCCAAAGACTGCATCACATTGGGTTAATCTTGTTGCATTTTCCATGATCCCAAACTCCATTCTGCCCCAATAGCCCATCTTTTAAATGTCAGTATACTCATTTGGGAATTTACTATACAAACGAAATCATAGGTTTAGTCTCTATCCCTGTACTCTAAGAAATATTATTGTTGTTGTTCGTCTTGTTCTTGAAGAGGGCCATGTCATCAGGAAGGTGATACCATGACTTGCACGTGAATTGGATTTAAGTGAGGGAGGGCTGTACAAAGTCACCAGCCTCACTATCTCCTCTGGAACCATCTGGGTCCAGTGGTAAGATATAGATCAGGATGACTGGAGATGGCCCCCTCCAAGAAATGTTATATACCTGTGAATCATAGACTGCCGCAACCTTAAAAAAAAATCAAAATTATATCTTTTTAACACCAATATTACTCCCAGGGATTCCACATGTTGTGAATTTTAAAGCACTGTGATAGTACATGAATCAAAGTCATTTTTGATCCTAAATATGATAGAAAGATATATCATGAATATAAATGGACTGCAAGATATCACCAATGATGGTAGATATCTGTTACAATCACCCTTTCTAAAAGACATCATCAAGGACATATATGGACCAGAAGAGGAGGTGGTTCAGTCATGTATCAAGAAGGAGACAATCCAAGAGTTCCACTGATGTCCACAAAATATTAAAAGACCAGAAGAAGGTTTCCAGTGAGTTAGGTAAATCCACTACAGCTCATTAGAAAGGAATCATACAAGGTAAGAAAGCATGGATGGCCTTGTGACTTATACTTTTGGAGAGAATATCAACACTAATTAGGTCATGGATCGATCAAAGTATATTGATTCAGATATAGGCTGTGCATCTGATTTTCACAAAAAGCCTGTTGGGGGAGGGGTGGAGAGTGGGTATAACATTTAAGGCAGAACTAGGAGCAATGGTAGAAGTTGGAAACATGAAGATTTCAGCTTGTTAGAAAGAAAAACTTGGGATTGCCTCTATAATTAGGTCTTAAAGTCTTCAATCTTTTGCTAGATGACTACTTGGGAATATTATTGAGGTAATTTCTGCTTTGGTGTGAATTAAACTAGATGAATCACATAGTCATAGATTTATTGCTGAAATGGACCTCAGAAGACATCTATCCCATGCTTCTTTTAACAAATGAGAAAACTGAGACCCAGAGAAAAGTGACTTTCCCAGGGTCACACAGGTAATTAGTAACAGAGGTAGGATTCAAACATAGGCCTCCTGCCTTCAAAATCAGCATTCCTTCTACTGTACCAACACTGATCTCTGAGATCCCTTTTGATTCTGTGATTCTATGATTCTGAGTGTAGCTTATAATCGGTATTATTTTTCAACATATATGAACATTTTTATTTTAAAGTAAATATGATTTTGGTGTGTGGTTTATATTAGGGAAAAACAATATTCCAGTCCATATGGCAATTGGAGAGTGTGAAAAGTGGGAGAGTACTGGGAGGGAACATGGGTATGCCTAGGCATTTGTGAAGAAAGGAGAGTGGTGTGTTTGTTGGACAATGAGTAAACTTGGCTTGACTTGAGAAAACAGTGTTTGGAAGAGTATTATGGGAAATTAAGTAGGATAAGTAGAATGAATCCTGCCAATGAAGGGCTTTGAAAGCCAAGCAGAGGAGTTTGGCCTTATTGCAACAGGCAGTGAGGCACCAGTGTGATTTCTTTCTATCCAAGCTTTTACTATAAAGTTATTATCTGTGGTTTGTATTAGTTTTCTGCTGTAAAGTGCTTCTAGGGATTAGTTTCACTATAAAAAGCAAGACCACCTTAGGTTTTAACTATCCCCTCAATGACTGGTAACTTGAACTTGAAGCTACTGCTTGCCTTCTTTCTTAACAATGCAATGGACCAAAGAAAGATCTCTTGTTCCATACGCCATAGAAACAACCTGGGTTCTGTCTCCTCTCTTGAGAAGGGAACTACTTTTCTTTCATTTGTAATAAACTATAAACCATTGTGCCAAGACTCCTTCATTGGTTGTTTCCTGCATGGACAAAGGGGTCCTCATTACTACAAATGGGGCAGTCACATGATATATGATGTTCTTTTCTTTTGCATTATGCATGGCTATTTTCTTGCTTTTCTATTCTTGCTGACAGCTCTGTAGTTCAAGCCCTCATTGCCTCTCCTGTGGGCTGTCACAGTAGCCTCCTGATTGTTCTCCTTGCTTCTCATCTAGCCCCTCTTCAATTTGTCCTCCATGCTTATTATAAAAATAATCCTTTTAATACATGGTTTTCACCATATAGCTGTCCTCCTCCAAATTCTCCAGTATGTCACCATTACTTACTAAATATGTCCCGACTCCTTAGGCTGATGTTCTGGGCCCTCTATAATATGTAGTTGGCTGGCCTACCTCTTCAGTTTTCTTTTTTAAACATATCATTCCTGCCAAACTGAAGAATCTGCTCTTCCTAGATCTCTTCCTATCCCATTCTTATACTTGTTCATGGCATCTCAATGCTTAAAATGTACTTTCCCACCTCCACTTTGGCTAGCTCAAATTGTTTCCCATCCTTCAAGAACTACTTGGATATCTCCTCTTCAAGAAACCTTTCTTGATTCCATTTCCCCACACACACATCTGCCAGAGATAGTCACTTATTCCTCAGATATCTTACTGAATGTGCATGCTTCTACTCATCTATAATACTCCAATTTATTTTATAACTATTTACATCCACGTATTGTGTCTTCTATTATTCCATAAAGCTATTCAAGAACAGGAAGCAAGTCTTTTTCATCTTTGTATACTTCATAACACCAAATACAAAATTTGTACTTAATAAACTTATTGTTGTTGGATATGCTAAGGACCATAGGTTCAGAGCAGGAAGGGACCATAGAGATCATCTGATACAACACCTTTACTTCAAATATGAGGAAACTGAGGCATAGGGAGATGATTAAGTGACTTACTTGAGATTACACAAGTAATTTAGTATATTCTCAAGTTAGAATTATTTATTTAGCATATTTAGTAATTTACTAATTATTTAGTATATTCTCAAGCTAGCTACTCTGCCTCCAACCCAGTACACTTTCCATTGCAGCATATTCTTCTCTTAATTCTATTCATGACCTCCAGTAGTAGATCAGAGAACTCACAATTAGAATAGTAACAGTTAAGTTTATTATTTTTTTAAATATTAGATACTTAATTTTTTTTTAAAACAAGATGCTTAAAGAAATTGAGCATCTAATTTAAGACTATGTTGCCTTAATGGACTAGACTTTGACTCTTTCTTTTAAAATAGACATGTTGAAATGTCTTCATTGAAGAAAAACACAAAGAAATCTCAGTGGAAATCATAATTCAACTTATGAATCAGTTGCACTCTGAAAATTTGCTAGCATATCACTTGTTTAGAAGTCAGGATGTATTTTCCAATAGAAACGGTTTTATACATAATGGTTTCTAGCTGACCCATAAAGAAATATATAATTAATAACTATGAGCCTCTGCAAGGACAGCTTCTGAGGCAGCAATGGACGAAGACTCCAGACACAGGGTTTGGGGTTCCAGCTTAACAGAGATGGAGGAGTGACTTTTGACTTCAGTAGCTGATACTAATTAAGGATGGCAGTTGGGGCCTCCCATGGCATTCAGAATGGGGTAGATATGTAGAGCTGCTTTTTTTAAAGTAAAATGTTTAGCATTGTTTGAAAAAGTAGGAATGAGAGGACTCTCCCAGTCCAGTGGTTGGAGGTCCATAGGTATTGTCCATTGCACATGTATTTTGAACTTTTTTCAGTTGAACAGATTGTTTTCTCCTTTATTTTTTAACCTTCAAAAATGTTATTTGTAACAAAAACGATGGTTCTCTGGGAGGAGGAGAGGACAGAATACTGGAGGAAACTCTGGTGATATAAAAAAAATACATCAGTGGGGTGGCTAAGTGGTGCAGTGAATAGAGCAGGAGGACCTGAGTTCAAATCCAGGAGGACCCAAGTTCAAATCTGGCCTCAGACACTTGACAAACTTACTAGCCTTGTGACCTTGGGCAAGTCACTTGACCCCAATTGCCCTACCCTCTCCCCTCCAAAAGGCAAAAAAAAAAAATCAATAAAACCTTATTTCATAAAAAGAAATAAAAGTCAAGTGTTTATATAAAGCAAGCTACCTATATTAAACTAGTTGTTCCTGAGGAACTAAGCTACTTTGTCTCTAAGACCTACCTATATGGAGGAAGGTTTTTATACAATTCATATAATAGTGAGGACATGGATTGGAACTAAATTTACGGTTTTACTGGTACAGAAAACTCCCAGGTACATATTTTGGCAGTAAAAAAAAGGGTTTTAAAGGCAAATCAAAGCTTGGGATCATGGGAAATGAAACAAAACTCCCCCAATGTGATATTGCCCTCATCCTGTTCAATCCTAGGTCCACCTCATTGGTCTGTCCACCATACATGAAGGAAGTAAGGATTAAATATTAAGTGTTTACTATGTGCAAAGCACTGGGGATATAGAGAGAAAAGGAAGACGGTTTCCACTCTCAGAAACTATCATTCTAATTGGGGAGATAACACATCTGGAAGGTTCCAACTGCAGGACATATGGAAAAGTTCTATGGTCATTAGGGAACAAAACATATGCTAATGTCTTTAATATCTCTTTAATGTCATTTCCCCTGATAAAATGTCAATTTCTGATGTTCAGCCATTTAACAGTGCCAAGGATTTTGGTGCCGAGAGCTTTATTTTCTGGGTCTTCTGTAGCTATCCATGTAGCACCTGCAGGAACAGTTGCCAACCTGCATCTCCATGGAGGTTTCCAGGGATGACCACTGAGGGCACAAGGTTGAAAATACTGTTATCCTGAAGTCTCTTGGGTCCTTGAGCTCTCTTCATCAGGATCTGAGAGAAAATGGTCAAGGTGGTGGTAGTGGTTTGACATGCCTGGCAAATGCTGCCTCCTGTCTCTCCCTCAGGGTACCATGTTGTGTCAGCCAGACTGGCTTGCCAACTCTGTGTGTAGCACTTGCTTGTCAATTGATAGGAATGACTTACCCATTCTCCATAGGAGTTGCCTCCTCAGATGATGACTTTGAAGGCTGGGATATGATAACAGCACTGGTGATCTATGGGGTTTAGGGGAATGAAGATACTTCCAGGGTTATCTGATTAGCAGTTGGTAGCAATTGTTGCTAATGGTGATGAGGAAGGTGGAACCCCTATCTATAATTATTTATCCCCTCAAAGATAACTGTGGGGGCAGGAATATTCCCAAGGTTCTTGGTCTCAGAGTCCTAAGCTGTCTCTATCAGGGTCTGAGAAGAAAATGTGCTCAGGGTAGTGGTAGTGATTTAACTTGTCTGGCACCTGTTGCCTCCTGGCTCTCCTTCAGGTATCTTGCTACTTGGAGGTGATTCCACTTCCAGGGTATTTGTGCTGATAGATTAACTTTATGGACTGCCCTTCCATTTTCGTTTCTTGGTGAAGATGGGACAATGTGGAGAGTCTTACAAGTTAGAGGTGATAAATGCCTGAATAATACTAGTGGCTATTTGAGCAGTGGGGAAGAGAAGAATCATATACTGTAATTCTGATTTGCCACCTGCCAATGGGTTCTTTCCTCCCTCATAATACTTTATTCCTGTCTTTGATGGTGCCTATCACATCCTAGCTGCTACTATAATTATTTGCTTGTTTGTCTTATTTCCCTCATATTAAATTTAAGCTTCTTGATGGCTGATTTCTGACTGGCAGTGGTATGTAGTAGAATGAGCACTGGACTTGGGAGTCAGGAGATATGGGTTCATCTGCTTACGAATTGTGTGACTCTGAGCAAATCACTGTGATTTTCAAACTTCTCGATTTTCTTATTTGGAAAATAGGTTTAATATTTACACCATCTGTCTTATAGGATTGTTGTAAAGAAAGCAAATCTTAAGTGGTAATTAAATGTGAGTTGGTATTATTTCTCATCAAGAAAGACACCACTCCCTCTGTGTAGTACCTAAGTAGGCACTCAGTAAATGTTTAAGCCAAATTTCTAGATGTAAAACCAGAGAACTACATCTCAAACTATTTAATGATTCTACCAGTCATCTTGCAGATATTCTATACTGTGTTTTCTTTGTGTAAGGAATTGTAATGAAGGTTTCAGTTATTTATTTTGTTTATTACAAGATATGCTCTGGAAAATGGGACTTAGGAGAACATCAGAGATGAAATTTACATGTTTTGTGATCATTGGATGTTGGAGGGATATAAATCCCTAGTGGGATTTATGCTGAATGGAAACCCCATTTCCTTCCACTCAAACAAGGTAAATCCAGAACAGAAAAAAAGCATTCAAAGTTATTTCAAAT
Organism: Pseudochirops corinnae; assembly: GCA_028646515.1. NCBI lineage: Eukaryota > Metazoa > Chordata > Mammalia > Diprotodontia > Pseudocheiridae > Pseudochirops > Pseudochirops corinnae. Next base: position 94,484,567 of record CM053588.1, on the reverse strand, counting down.
GGTCCCTCAGGAAACCAGTGGCCTTTCATTAAATGCATTAAGCCCCTAAATGCATAGGCTGCAGAGCTAAGTGTGTTTATGAAATGAAAATGAAAATCAAAAAAACAGCAAATCTCCGTATCACTGAGAGAAGCAACTAAATTCCATTCCATTCCATTGAAGAAGAGAATGCAGTAATTTAATGTTGAAAATGTAAACCCAGCAATGAGGAGAGAAAAATGCCTGTGGATCAAGTTTCCAAATACATTTTTCCCATTTTCATTGAAATGGAGACCAAACTAAAAGCTGTATACTAGTGTAGTCAAGGCAAAGTGAGATTTGCTGCTGGAACAGTCATGTTGCAGTTAACCTCACAGGTTAGAACTAGGTAATTCCCTAGACGAGCATGCTCAGAACAGCATGGGGAAAAAACCCTCACTATATCTATACCTAGATTGTTAAAAAATCTTAGAGCTGTAAAGCACCTTAGAAATCTTAGAAACCGTATGGGCCAACTTGTCCCTAAAAAAGAATCCCTTCTATGAACACTGGAAGACTGGTCATGCAGTCTCCATTCCAGTCACAGAGAAGTCCTTCCCTTGGCACATCCCTCATTATTAGAAAGTTTCACCTTACACTGAGCTGAAATTCTGCCTCTGTCTCCTCTGCAGGTTGCTCCTCTTTCTGCCCGCTGGGGCCAAACAGAATAAATCTAATCCCTCTTCCACACGACAGCCTTTCAAATACTTTAAGACAGCTTTATGCCACCCCATCACCCCACTCCCCACCCCCACCTACCTCTTGTTTTCTCCAGGCTAAACATTTCCAGTTGCTTCAACCAAGCAAGTTTTAACCTAATAGAGTAAGTTAGAAGTGAATTCGTTTCAGAACCACTTTCATTTCTGTAGTCACTTTAGCTCTGCCCTAGGTACGCATAAAGCCAGTCAAAACTGATTCAGAGGATTAAAACACTTGTTTCCCAGATTCCTAATGGGAAAAGAGACCAGTGCTTGTATGAGTAATTATGATCATAGCTCATATTCACACAGGAACTTGTTGGAAGGAAAGCTCTTTTTAAATTGTAAAACACTCTGTAAATATGAGCCATTATTATTTACATACATTATCTCACTTGATTCTCATAGCAAATTGTGAAGCAGATAGTATGAGAACTGCTTTTGCCACTCTATGGGTGAGAAAATTCAAGCTCAAAAACAAGTTAAATGATTTGTATAAGACCACACAGGTAATAAATGCCAGAGCCAGGACTTCATAGTTTAGTATTGCTTCCATCACAGCACAATGCATCTCTAAACTCCCAAGTGCCCAGTCAGGAAAATGAGGCAACAGTGATCTCATCACCTGGAAGAATTCTGGTCTTAAGACTGCTGTACATTTGGGTGAGCCAATCTAATCCAATCCAGTAAGCATTTACTATGGGCAAGGCACTGGGGACACAAAACAAGAACAGCCCTGCTCTTAAGGAATTTACATTCTGCTGGGGGCAAATATCATGTGGATAGATAATATATACATGACAATTTGAGAATGGAGAGAATCCTAACAACTAAGGGGATCAAGAAAGGTTTCCATGAATTGGCCCCTGAAGGAAACTAGGAATTCTAAGAGGGCAACAACCAAGAGTGCTGGTTCTAGAGCAGTGGTTCTCAACCTCTGGGTCGCGACCCCTTTGGGGGTCAAACAACCCTTTCACAGGGGTCACAGGGGTCGCCTAAGACCATCAGAAAACATATTTCCGATGGTTTTGGGAACCAAGACACCGCTCCTCTATCTGTCTCCAGGCGGGTCCGCCTGCAGGCAGATACACCCACATACGAGTATTAAAGGGTTGCGGCATTAGGAAGGTTGAGAACCACTGGTCTAGAGTCAGGAAGACTCATCTTCCTCAGTTCAAATCTGATCTCAGACACTAGCTGTGTGACCCTGGACAAGTAACTTAACTCTGTTTGCCTCAGTTTCCTCATCTGTAAAATGAGCTGGAGAATGAAATGGCAAACTGCTCTAATATTTTTGCCAAGATAACCCCAAATGGGGTCATAAAGACCCCATAAAGACTGAAAAATGACTGAGGAAAATGGTCACATGTACGAAGGGGAGTAGAATCAAATGAGCATGAAAAAGTGGGCTCTAGTTAGTTTGTAAAGATCTTTAAATTCCCGATGGAGGAGTTTTTATTTTGTCCTAGAGTTTGTGGGGGAGTGATCATTATACAATTTGCAATGAGATGGCTCATTCAATTGGAAGTCAGTTGGAAAGTTTGCACAACACAATGCTGGATTAACCTGGACTTACTTCAGACCAGGTTCTCTATGTTTAACACAGAAGCATGCACAAACACACACACACATGCACGCGCACACTCTTCATAAAATATCCTAACGCTTATTTGCCCATTCTGTGGTCCATACTTAGGGGTCACCTCCCTCTTCAGACAGCCAGATATGCCTTAATCAAAATCTTTATTATTAGAGGAAAGAATCTGACTCCACGGGTCATAACTGATCTCTACATAATCTTCCTTTGTTGACATTTTAAAGCTCTCTTAGGTGAGTAAGATCGGTGGTCGTGGTGCCAAGAATAATGTTGTTGGATTTTTAAGTAATTAAATAGTCTTTTGGGAAGAGTAGGCTGTGGAATATCAAAAATGCCATAGGAGTTTTGGCCAAGAGAGTAACTCATGGACCTCCTGATAAATAACCATTAAGCAACTTTATCCAATGAGTTCAATAACTGTCCAAAACTGACTGCCTCAGGAGGTGAACTTCCTCAATACTAAGAGCACTCATTTGTTGGAGACACAGTAGGGGAAATTCATTCTACTGGTAGAAGTTGAACTAAATAACCTCTAAGGTCCATTCCAGTGATTCTGTGATCCTAAGAGTGTTTTAAAAATATGTTTTTCTGTTCTTCTTCTGTGAAATGTTTATCTGATAATTGCATATAAGCTATTTTTTTCCTAGTAAAGGACAATGGAATTATTTGTTCTGCTAGCACTGTCTTTGGATAGCATGAGGTTCACAATTGGTAAAGATCTTGGTGTAGGCAGGTAACTACTTGTACAGTAATTTTTATTTTCACTTAGCTCTTAAAGAATTATATCTTTTTGTTGTTTAGTTGTCTGACTCTTTGTGATCCCATTTGGGGTTTTCTTGGCAAAGATACTGGAGTGGTTTGCCATTTCCTTCTCCAGCTCATTTTACAGATGAGGATAATGAGAGAAACAGGATTAAGTGACTTGCCCAGGGTCATACAACTAGACAGAATCTGAGGCCAGATTTGGACAGAGGAAGACTCCAGACTTGGCCCTCTATCCACTGTGCCACCTAGCTGACCAAACAATAAGTAGCTTCATCAAACTTAGACTGATTTTAAATGTCTCATTTAACCTTATGAAATTAACTTTTAATTCATATACCACATAAGACAAACATGTTCATATGATTATATCTTGTGTGTATCTTTGTGTGTCTGAATTTGTGTCCCTCTGTCTGTGCTTCTCTGTACATTTCTCTTTTTCTATATCTGTGTAGCGTTAAAATCTGTTTTGAGGAAACCGTGGAGAAAAAGTGTTTTCATCCTTAGAATCAGTTTTGACTCATTTTATATGCACCTGAGGCAAATTTGATGTGATGGGAAAATGCTGAAGCCCTTACTTAATATCTACTTTGTATTTACGGTCTTTATCTGAGTCCATGCTATTTCCCTATAGTATAATCTAAACTCTTTGAGGGCAAGGACTCCCTTCATATGGCCATTACCCTATTTCAGGCCTTCACCTCCCTTTTCCTCTGCTCCTATGACAGCTTTTTCATTGGTCTTCCTGCCTCTGGTGAATGCTGTAGTAAATACCATTTCTCCATACTATTCTGAAATAGATACTTTGAAATTTTTCTTTATCATTCAAAAAATCACCTCCTTTAATTACTTTTTTTGACTTAGTGTTTCAACGCCTTCACAACAATTTTCTGTTCCTCAGTCAAGAAAACCTGTTTGATCTTGTCATGAATATATTCGGTATACGTGAAGCTACCATTAGTCCTGCTGACACGTGTTGTTGTTTTTTTGTCTTAGCCTCATAAGAACTTTAGACCTCATTGCAAAAACACCTCTAATTCTTCCTGGACACACACCGCAGGCCGATGCTGGTGTTTTTCCAACTTTTTTTGTCATAAAAGTAAACTGCTATTATCTGGAGTCTGTGACAACCAAGTTTTGTTAGAAACTATCCTGTGGGAACACCTATGGTGCTATATAAGATGCTGAACTATTTGTTAATATCTATCTGTACCATCTCCTAAAGAGGAAAAAGCCCAGATATACTCCTGAAGCCAGGGTTAGGCTAGATCCAGTTCAAAAAGCTGATTGTTAAAATTTCAGTGTGAGCATTTCCACCTCAGAAATGGACAAATACTAAAAAGCAGGGTTTGACGTATTGCTTTGTTGTCTAGTCTAGACTTAAGGAGTGAAGAAAGTATTAATAATGCAAACTAAATTTAAAAGTGTGTCATCCCTCTCTCAGAAAGCTGGTTGCTAAACATTTACCAGTAAACCACTGCCTAAAGCCCAGGCTTAACTATATCCCTTCCCTGCAGAACAAACTTCATTGACTTCCTGTTGACTCTAGGATAAAATGCACATTCTCTTGTATGGTCCTTAAAATTCTTCACAATCTGTCATTCCAGACTTGTTTTCCTTCACTTTACATGCTCACCATTCCAGACTAATTGTCCCATTCACATGATATTCTATCTCCCATCTCCATGTCTTTACAAGACTTTTTCCTAAGCCTAGAAATGTTCTTGCTCCTCACCTCCTCCTCTTAGATAGTCTTTCTCCACTTTGAGGCTTTTGGTCTTTTTATCTCTAGCATCTAGCATAGTCCCTAGCATATGCAAGGTACTCATTAAATGCTTATTGAATAAATGAAAGTTAACACACCTGATTGGTAGAACCAAGTCTCTTCCTTTGTCCACAGTCACAGATTAGAATAACAGTAACCATTAATAACAAATGTTTATGAAATGTCTGCTATGTGCCATGTACTAGAATACAAAGAGATATATGACACCATCATGGCATGACAAATTCTCACGTTGGACAGGGGCTCAGAGACCAACCAATTGACTCTATAGGGAAACAAAGCTCCACTCTCAAACATCCCTGGTCATTCAATGTGTTGTCAATTAAGGGGAAAGCCATTACTTCAGGAGAAAACCTATTCTACTTTAGGCTAGTTCCAAAGACCAGAACATTTTTTTCTTACATCAAGGCCAGATTTTCTTCTTTGCAATATCCACCCACTTCTTCTAAATCTACATTTTGCTCTGGACCAAACAACACAAGACTAATCCCTTTTCCATATTACATAACACAGCCCATCAAATACATGCAGACAGCTGCTACATTCCCTTTTCTAAATATTCTCCTTGCCTACAAAGACCTTACACTCTAGTTAGACAGAAAGAATGTACCATAAAGAGATGAAAACTAACAGAATGCTTAGGTAACTTCAGATACAGAAGCAGGGCCATGTAACTACCTTCTATGTCTTGAGAGTAGCAGAAGTGACTCACCTTTGGCAAATTAAGTCAAAAGGCATTTATTATGTTCCAGGTACTGTACAAATAGCTGAGGACACAAGAAAAAACTGAAAACAAAGAAACCTAGTCCCTGCTTTCAAGGAGCTTATAGTCTAATCGGAGAAAAACATGCGAACAACTCTGAACAGACAAGTTACATACAAGGTAAATTGGAGATGATCCCAAAGGGAAGGTGCCAGTACTAAGGGGATCTGGAAAGGCTTAACTGAGACTTGAAGAAACCAGGGAATCCAGAAGGTAGAGTCAAGGAGGAAGAGAGTTGGAAGTGTTGGGGATAGTGAGAGAAAATGTACAGAGTTGGAAGAGTGTTATATTTGAGCAACAGCAAGAAGGCCAGTGTCGCTGAATCATTGAGTACATGGAAGAGAGTAAGATATAAGAAGACTGGAAAGGCAGGAAGGGGGCAGGTTACAAAGGTCTTTAAAAACTAAACAGGATTATTTTATTACCTCTCACTTCTTAAAAGGACAATGTGGTGTAATGGAAAAAACAATGGACAAAGAAATAGATCAATCTCATCCGATACTAGCTGTGTGACACAGGTAAATGTCTTAATTTCCCTGAGTTTCCATTTCCTAATTTTTAAAATTGAAATAATAATCCATATAGTTACTAGCTCACAGACTCATGAGGCTGTAGTGATATAATGTATGAAAACATCCTCTGTGAACCTTAAAAGATTACATGAATGAGAACTAAGACATTTAAATTTTTATTTGATATTCCTTTGTTTTTATATCACCTTCATTTTTGAATGTATACTTCACCCCTTCCCTATCCAGAGGGGGAACCCTCATTTCACTTTGAAGTAGCTCCAACTGCTAAGAAATTTTTTCTTACATCAAGCCTACATTTTCCTCTTTGCAATATTCACTCATTTCTTCTAAATATGCCATTTGTTGTAGGCTTACAACAAAGGAAAGGAAAGGAGAGGAGAGGACAGGAGAGGAGAGGAGAGGAGAGGAGAGGAGAGGAGAGGAGAGGAGAGGAGGAAGGAAAGGAAGGAGGAAGGGAGGGAGAGTGGGAGAGAGAGAGAGAGGCAGTTTCACAAAACTCTCCAAAACATCAACCAATGCTGGCTGTATGTGCAATGCTCTATACCCATGGTCCTCCTCTGAACCTGTACCAAGAAGAGACAAAGGTATTTCTTCTCATCTTTTTTAGGGACAAACTTTGTTATTGAAATTATATCAACTTTTACTTTTTTGTGATAGCAAAGAACTAGAAAAAAAAGTGGCTGCCCAACAATTGAGGAATAGCCAAGCAAATTGTAGTGCCTAAATGTAACATAAAATTACTGTGTCATAAGAAATGGTGAGTATAAAGAACACAGAAAAACATGGAAAGATGTACATGAACTGGTACAAGGTGAATAAGCAGAACAAGGAGGACAATATTCACGTGACTCCAACAAGGTAAAAAGTCAACAAGCATTTATTAAGTAGTTACTATATACCAAACATGGAAAATTATGCAACATAGCTGGACACTGTATGATCATGTAATAATTTTTACATGATTATTATAATAAGCTTGACCCTAGGGAGAAGATAATAACATGTAACTTCCTCCTTTCATTAGAGAGGTGGAAAACTATAGATATGGAATGTTGTCAATATTGTCAGAGACAATCAATATATTAAATTTTTTTTTTGCTAAACTGTGGGGTTTAAAAAATTTTGTCATGAGGGAAGCCTTGCTGTCTAGGGGGTAGAGGGGAGAGGGTTGGAAGGGAAACCAATAAATCATCAAGTACTTATTAAGCACAATTTCTGTGCCAGGCACTGTGCTAAGTGCTGGAGATATAGTCAAATATAGTCAAGCTCCTCAAGGAGCTTACATTCTAATGGGGAGACCACATATACATAAATCAGTATATCTAAGATACATAGAGAGTAGATGGATGGTAACTAGAGGGGAAGGCACTAACAATTGGGGGACTGGGAAAGGCCTCCTGCAGGAAGAGATATAAAAACGAAAACATCAAGCAGACAACAAAAGAATCAGAGTTGAATGTTTCATAAAGTTAGCTGTTATTATTGAAAATCTACAAATTCATTCAACATTGAGCAAACATGTATTGAGCACTTCCTGTTTGTAAGGCAGTGAGGAAGATAGAACAAAGAGTAAAATGTAGTTCCTGTCCTCAAGGGATTTCCAGTCTACTTGTGAATATAAAACACAGCCACCAAAAACTGTAGCAAAAGGTAGAATATCAGTGCATAAGATAAGTATGTGGGGAGAGCCATGCCTCCTAGTTGTTAGAACAGTGAGGCAATGTTGGCTGTATACCTGCATAAGAGGCAAAGTGGGGGCCTTGGATCTTGTCAGAGAAACATACAACACCAGAGATTCTTCGTAAGAGACTCGTGAAGAGAAAGACTTTGGAAACTGCAAATATGTAGGGAAGGCTCACTCTTCAATATGTCCTTGATTTTCAGTTTATCTCCTCAGAGATTTGGGGGAGGGAGACTTTCCCTTTATTTTTCCAAAGAGTCTCTGGAATCTCTGGAACCACTCATATTTCTGCCACCAACTCTATCTCTTACTTGGGTACACAGTTACCACCACCTCACATTTCTTCCATCAATTAGAAGTCATGTCTCCCTCCATAAATGCAGCAGCACAAAGAATACCCCAGCCTTAGTTAGAAGCTCAGCTATGCTAGGTATAATTCAATTTTTTTTTTGCAGGATTTAAAGGGTAAAATATGGGAAAGATGGGATGAAAACATGAGAAATTGAAGTGTCTTTCCCATTTTAATCTACAGAAGGTTCTTCTCTCCTCCACAGAAGGGATGAAAAGAGTGACTTAGAAACCCCATGTGGAAATAGGTAATGTGGTTGAGTTTTTCATAGTTCTTCTGGTTTCCAGCAAAAGAGGTTGTTTGTCTGATGCATTCAGTGAAATCCAAATCATTTCTAGAGAGCTTGGGGCAAATTGAATGGGAATTGAAACAAAAGGAAAAAAATCTCTTTCGCTGCAGAGAAAGCACAGATAAGCTCAGAGATCTGGGAGGCGGCTGCTGGCTGCAAACACTAGCAGCTTCCCTGGCTTGCAGCTATGCTTAGCCTCTAGCCCTTCCCTATCAGGGGGGTTAAGACAGTGATCAATGCAGCCCAACCTTACTATATATGTCATCCTTAGACCTTCTAAGTCAATGACTAATGAATGTATAAACAGAATGATTCTAACTCAGTTCCCATCAGGAGTGCTTTGAGTTTTATGTCTCACTACCAAATTGGTCACCAGAGTGTTTGCCCCACTGCTCTATATAATACCATACATGGGATATTGAGGGACTCATGGTGTTTTATGGTAATGACTAGGATTGTTCTGAAATGTGTTGCATCTGGCATGGGTAAACTGGTCAGGAAAGAGGGAGCTATGAGAGAGGCTCGTTGTAACATGGAAGGTGGGATTTGAAGCCAGGTACAATAACTCCAGGTCTCATGTTCTTTCCTCTGTACCACACTGCCTCTGAGTCAGAGGAGTAAAGGTCTCTCCTCTACTTCTCCCTGTCTGAAAACCACCAGGCTTCCTGGTGTGTAAGCTTTCTACCCTAATCATTAATTAACATTTCTTGGACCAAACTTGGCCTTCAAGAACCTCTTTTGACCTGTAATGTCCAACTCCCTTCTGGCCCCAGAAAAATCAGTCTTTAGCCCCATCACACCACAGATTTCAGATTCTCACAATTGGTAGCAATGAGCTGAACTCATTGATTTATTCTGTACTCGTATGTTCACACTCACCCAATCTGGAATCCTTTGCATTGCATAGCAGGTTTGAAAATATTCTTTCCCATTCTTATTTCATTGTTTGCTGTTTAACTTTCTCCCTCATCTTTGAGGGGAAGGTAAGAAAATAGAAACAGAAATGGTGTTCCCATCATCTTAAATATATATATATATATATACATATACATATACTACTTTAGAAGGACTTAAGGGCAAGCTCATATGTAGCTTTTTCCTAGGAATATTCACATTTAAACTTACCTAAAGCCTCAAGGCTAATGCCAAACTTTCTCATGACTGGATTTCAGGTGGAATTGGCCAATGGGGGCATGTTTGTGGATAGCAGGGTTATCTTTTTGCCCTTCAAATCAGGCAATATCTACAAAACTCCAACTACTTGTAGGACCTTAAGAAGCTGAGAAAGGAGTATGAGCCATGATCCCTGCCTGAAGGGGATTGCAACTTAGTTGGAGAGACAAAGCATTATCAGGTGAAATGTTGATGAACAATCCAGGATTTAAGTTACACTGTGATAAAAGGGGTTTATTTGAAATCAGAGAGCATAAATCTTTGTTCAGAACATCAAATCCTAGTTTGGCCACTCACTGTACAACCATGAACAAGTCACAGATTTTATGAGGCCTCATTTTCTTCATCTGTAAAATGAGAGAGGTTAGATGAGATGACCTTTGAAGTTCCTTTCAGCACCAGATTTATGATGCTATAATAAAAGAGTAATCACAAAGCAGACCATAATTAAGTGCCTATGGGAAAAGCGAATTTGAAATGCTGGTGAGATTTTAAGTGGAGGCACACTGCAAGCAGCAGTGGAGTCAGAACTGGAGTGCATGTGAGAAATACAGGATGGACACAGAAATTTGTGTGGCATAGTGGATAGAGCATTGGGCTTCGAATCAGTAAGATTCATCTTCATGAGTTCAAATCCAGCTTCAGAAACTTACTGTGTGACCCTGGGCAAGTTACTTAACCTTGGTTGCCTCAGTTCCCTCATCTATAAAATGAGCTGGAGAAGTAAAAAGCAAACCACTCCAGTATCTTTGCCAAGAAAACCCCGAAAATGGGGTCACAGAGAGTTGAACAGGACTGAAACAATTAAACAACAAATGACTTCTTCCAGCAGCTCAAGACTAGGAGTACAGAAGATGGATGGTGGGAATCACCCAGGGTTAAGGGTTAGCTAATGAGATGACAAGGGAAGAAAGGACAGGAACAGAAACACACACACACACATATAATATATATATATGTATATATGCACATATATACATACACACACACACACATAGTGTAAGTAGTTGAGCTGGTTACCTATAGGCTAAAATCTGAAAATAGTAGGTATTGATTGACTGGTAGATAGAACACAATGAAAGGAGGGAATTTCCAGAGGGAATGATGTTTGCAATAAATAGGTTTAAGAAGGAAGAAGAAGTGATGAAAGGAGAGATTATGATCAAAGTGGAGAATTTGAGAATTTAAGATAATGGAGTTGGTATAGTTTCAGTTAGGAGTGAAGATCTGAGCTATGACCAATCCCACAGGTAAGTCACTAGAGTTGTATACTGGGAGGCTAGATTGTTTCAAAGGACATCCACATGTAAACATGAAGCCAGGAGTTGTGTCTGAGATTGATATTGTGAGCTAGGAACTGAATTCCTTGAAATAGAGGGAAAGTAACTAGGAACCTGATAACAAGAAGAATTTGGATAGGCATGTGGAGTAAATTTCAAAGGAGGAGATAACACTTGTTAATGGCAGCAGGCAAGAGTTTGGAAATTGGCATGGGGTGTGAGTACTGTGCCAGCTCCTGCTCTAGCCTGTCATGAAAAATGGAGCAACTAGCACTGGAGAAAGGTGGTGAAGGATGAGTTATCTCCCAGGAAAAGCTATGTTTCAATGAATGCAAGATGAAAAGAGTATGAGAGGAAGAGATTGAAGATGAAGAGAAGTTTGTTAATGAAAGGGTCTCAGAAGGCGGTGGGGGAGGAGAGGGCAGAGGAGGAGAGGACCTGGAGAGAGGAAAGCCTGAGCTGGATAAATGACAGCGTACAAAGCAAGTAGCAGAGGGAAAGGGTGCTTGCCCTTGCAAACAGCACCAATGTCACTAGAATCTAGAAAGCAAGGAGTATCTTACAGCAAAGGATAATTTCTATCAGAATTCATAGCACATACCCTGCTGTGACAATTGCCCTCTAGATAAGACCGGCCCTGGTTGGTATTGTGGTGAAGGGATGAAATTAGATTATTAGAACTAGAAGTGACTTTAGAGATCCAAACAGAGGAAGAGGGGAAGAGACCTGCTTAAAGTTGCACAGGAGCATCAGACCTGAGCACAGTCTTTTGATGCTTTGTTTAGTGCTCTTCCCAAAGACTCAAACTGCCTTCCTTTTCCCTCACTGAGGGAACCAGGGGGGAGGGTTACCTTTCCCTACTCTAAATTCTTATAATACTTTGTTCAGATCCCTGTTGTCTTTATAATTTTGTATATTGCATAATAGTGATATATGAATGCATACATATATATATATATATATATATACGTACATACACAATATATACATGTATTTCTTTTTACCATACTTGTATGTAAATTCTTTTGAAGACAGGGATCTTGTCTTATCCATCTCTGTATCCAAGAGTGTGCTGGGGCCAACTCTACTAAGAGCCTGTAATTAAATTTTCAGTGTGACTGTTTATGCCTCAGAGATGGGCAAATTCTACAAATTAGGGCTTGGTTTACTGTTTTGTTGGTTGTTTGGACTTAATAAAATGACAGAGAAATGCCAATAATGGAGATTAAAGATGTGTCATGTATACATTTTTTTTTCAGATTGTTCAGCATTTACTGGCATATCACAGCCCATGTCCTTCTCAGTTCTGAGCACAAACTTTGTGCATAATAAATAAATCTTTAATAGATGTTGAGTAAAGGAATTGTCCAGATCATTGCACCAGAAGGACAGAGGATTGGGAGATAGCAATCAGATTGTCATTTATTTGTCTTTGAAGGAACACTTGACCAGGCAATCTAGAGAGCTAGAAGAGATTTCTCTTCCACTTTTAACTGTGTGACCTTGGACAAGTCTCTTGATCTTTCCAGTCCTCAGTTTTCCACCTTTATAAAATAAAGGGAATAAATTAGATGATTTCTGAGATTTCTTTTCTAGCTCTAACATATGCTTGTATGATTCATTCACATATTTTCCTTAAGCTTCCTTGTCTGTATGAACTTTGCCCATGGCCATGCTGGTCAGAACATGTCCTCTTAGCAGAAGGAAAAGATAGCAAATAGGAACTGAAGGAAATCAGCTAGTGAGCCTGAAATAAACTGAATAAACACTGCTTCTCTGTTTATGAAGATGAGATTTTAGGATTTAGAACTGGAAGAGACATAAAAAAAAATAAACCCATCTTTCTCAGTTCCCTCATTTTATACCTGAAAGCCTGAATGACTTGTCCAAGGTGACAGAGAGAAGTAACATTTTTTAGGATTTGAACCCAGATTCTTTGACTCCAAGTCTAATACTTTTCCTCACTATACTACATGAATTCTGGGTGATGGTGGTATTCATTCATTTTCAGTAGCATTCAACTCTTCATGATCCACTTTGGGGTTTCCCTGGCAAACATACTAGAATTATTTGCCATTTTCTTCTCCAGCTCATTTTGCAGATGAGAAACTGAGGCAAATGGGGTTAAGTGACTTGCCCAGGGTCACACAGCTAGTAAGTAACTGAGGCTGAATTTGAACTCATGAAGATGAGTCTTCCTAATTCCAGGCCCAACACTCTATCCACTGCACAACCTAGATACCCCGAGTTCTGGGTAGGCATTTAATAAATGCTTGTTAATTGGTTGACTTTGAATCTTTAGTAGATGTATAGCCATAAGACTGAGCCTGTTTCTTCAATGATATGGGGGAAATTTTTTTTCAGATATGATACAAGTAATTATTTTCTACACAGCAAAGAAATGCTGAAACACAAAAGCCTCTCACAAGTATACATTAACCATAAGACAAATTGGCACTGTCTTCCATCATATCACAGCAGAGGTTGATAATTAAAACCATCTGAATATGAAACAATTAGCAGGACTGATTATGCTTTTTATATGTTGCACAGGGGCATTCATAGCTCAACTTCCATGCACACTGATGAGAAGGTCCTCTCCAGTGCTATATATTCCCCTTCAGGGTTCTAGGTATAGTCTGGAGGTTTGGGGTTGATCCCCTAGTACTATCAGCTTGAGCCCCCATCCCAGAGTGTTCTCTGGCTGGGATATTTGAACTACTTATAGGATTCTTGAGAAGAAAAATGCTTTATAAACCTAAAAAAAAATTCAGTACTTTAAGTTTTTATAATTTAATATTGTAATTATGTATGAGTTATTAAACTCTTGGCCATCCCCAAAACTTCTGTTTTTAATTCTGTACAATGACAGTATTAGATCAGATGTTCTATAAAGTTCCTTCCTGCTGTAACATCTTATGATACTTAAGGATAAGTAAACACAAGAGACCTTAAGAAAGTGTCTAATATGTAACTATCAAATCTTTTGGCAGTCTCTCCTAAATGTGTCTAAAGCCAGTAAGGCTGTGCAGGGCCCTTGCTCTAAAGTGGTCCATTCTTTGCATCTCAGCGGCTCTCAGGGAAGCCATTGTTTCAGCTTTTGGTCGATTTTTATTGACTCCTTCTCCTTCTTATTCCCTCAGTGAATCCTTCTAGGGCTGTAGCACTAGTCAGAGTAATTACAGTTGACAATCTGGGTCCTTGTCTCCTAGGGTCTCTGCTTGCCCTCAAACACAAAGCCTGACAATGGACCATTGTTACATGTTTCTCCTTCAGCCTTTTGTTTCTGATACTTTGTGGAATGCCCACAAAGGCCATGTAAGAAGAAATGGTCTTTCTCCTTTGTTCCACATGGTGATAATTTTTCTCTTCCCCTTCCCCCTTCAATGGGTTTTATTTGACTCTACTTTGCATTCAATTTTCTTTTAGTCCATTTTATCATCCTTTAAAAAATTCCTGTTTATAAAGGATCTCACATTTCTCTCTCTCTGTGTCTGTCTCTTTCTTTGCTTTGTCTCTCTCTGCCTCTCTCTCTCTCATACCCCAACCCTATCTTTACCTACTTTAGACAACTGTTTTTACTCTGTTGCCTTTTCAAATCATCTTATCCCTTTTCCTTCATTTAGAGAGCAAGAATTGTCCTAGGGCAAGCCCTGAAAGCCCCTGAGCCCCAGATGCCCCTCTCACTAGCCTGGATCACCGTGGTCCTCCTGCTGCTGTAAGTCACTACTCATTGAAACTAACCTGTGGTCTCAGTCATCACCTTAGGGCCCAAAGTGTTCCCAAAATTAATCTCGTGAAGTCGAGTGTGCTAACTGGAGACACCTCAAGAGTCACATCTGGATAATGTGTAAATCTTAACTGTAGCCTAGGGAGGTGGACAAGATAATCCCCCTGCTGGGGTATATAGGTCAGTGGTTCTCAAACTTGTTTTACTTATGACAGAAACCTACAAGATTCTACAGGAGAGACCAGAGACTTAATCACACAATTGCAAATATGAGTTCAGTTACATCTGGGGCACACCGAGTGAAACTACTGTGTTTGCCAACACACACTTTGAGAACCACTGGCATAGAGGAGAGCTCCCTGGCCAGGGAATTAGGAGACTTGGGTTCTAGTTCTTCATTTCAGAGGGAAAAGTACTAGTATCAGGAAAGGCTTCTTGCAGAAGATGGGATTTTCTGAGATTTGAAGGAAGCCAGGAGGCAAAGATGAAGAGGGAGAATATTTTAGGCATGAAGGACATCCAGTGGAAATGTCTGGAGTCTGAAGATGGAGTATCTTAAGGCAGGGACATCCAGGAGGCCAATGTCAATGGTCTAGGTAAGAGATAAGAGGACAGGAAAGGCAGGGAGGGGCTGAGGCAAATTGTGAAGGGTTTTCACTGCCCTTTTTAGTTCTGTAGAAGTAGAACAATGATCCCAAAAAAGGGGGGCAGGGCCATCAAAACTAGTCATCAAAAAGTAGTGGTGCCCATGGGAGAAAAAAACACAATAAAATTTGCTATTTTAGAACTGGAAGGGACTTTGGAGATCATCCAGTCCAATTCCTTCATTTTATAGATGAAGAAGTTGGGGCCTAGAGAGGGGAAGGAGTGCCTCTGCCCACACAAGTGGCTTGGGGGCAGAGCCAGCCCAGAAATTCAGATCACAGCTTAACTCCTAATTCAGTTCTCTGGTTGTGGCTGAAAAGTTCCTTGAATGACAATGTCCAAATTAATTTATCTACATAAGGTCACTGGATTTGCCAGTACTGCCAGTTCAGATTCAAGACTTAGGTTCAAAGTTCTTTTGTTGTTCAGGTATATCTGACTCCTCTTGACTTCATTTGGGGTTTTCTTGGCAAAGATACTGTAGTGGTTTGCCATTTCCTTTTCCAGCTCATTTTACAGATGAGGAAACTGAGGTAAATAGGGTTAAGTCAATTTGCCCAGGGTCCCACAGCTAATAAGTGTCTGAAGTCAGATTTGAATTTAGGAAGATGAATCTTCCTGACTCTCTAGAGCACCAGCTTTCCCAGAATTTATCAAAAACAGCAAAGAGTTGTCACATAGGATCAATTGTCATAATATCATAAATTTAGGATGGAAAGGATCTGTTTCCTCCATTACAACATGATGTTGGAGATCTCTTCCAATTTTTAATCTTGATCCTATGACAATTTTTTTCCTCTACATGCTATGATTTTTTAGTGTTTCAGCCTTCTTTGGGGGGTAGAGAATGTAATCATTCTATTTCTACAGAACTAATAAATGAGTGCTTCCAGAAAAGTCAGGTTGTTCTACCCACCTTCAGAAACAGGGCCCTAATAACTGGAGAGCATTTGAGCATCCTGCCTCCTTAGAAGCTGATGAGCCTCGAAGAGAGCTCAGCCCCCACCCAGTTACTTGAGAGGTACTAAAAGAAAAACCAACCAGTCATTACTCACTAGTGACTACAATTCACATCTTCAACCTGCTGCCTGGGACCTTCTTGGAGGGAAAAGGAAGAAAGAGGAAATATCCAGCATCCTTCATAATTCCTACACCCCCTTATCATTGACTGATTAAGCTGTTAATCAGCATGAGACTAGCCAGTGTTTTCATAAAAAAAATTTTAAAGTCACTACTTAGATGGCCTGATGCTTAATGGACAGCTTAAGCAGGAAATGACACTGATAAAAAGAATGAGGAGTGGTCTCTTCTCACAAACTCTTTGTGTACATCCACGACTATTTTTCTTTGTGAAAACATTCCTGTATGTGGCTCTGCTTAGGTGGTTGGCAGCTGAACATCTGTTTGGTTGGGTCAGCTAAGTGGGGCAGTGAATAGAGCACTGGCTCTGGAGTCAGGAGGACCTGAATTCGAATCCATCCTCAGACACTTAAAACCTTACTAGCCATGTGACCTTGGGCAAGTCAATTAACCCCAACTGCTCTGCCTTCTCCCCTCCAAAAAGCAAAAAAAAAAAAAAAAAAAGAACTTCTGCTTGGATTAATCCAAACATTTGGTTGAGTCCAATTCAACAAGTACCATGTTTGAAGTATCTACTATGTACCAGGCACTTGCTAGGTGTTAGAGGTGAAAAGAGGAAAATGAAAGAAGACTTCCTTTAAGAAGCTTGCATTCTGTTTAGGGCAGCTCACTCTCCAGAGTGGAATTCCAGTTCTTAATTAGTCCATTCCACCTGGAAGTCTTGCCTCCATTCTCTGATATAACACTATTTTACATTGCAGCCCACCCCTCAGATTAGCCACATAGATATATACCTTTCTGCAAGCACATTGGACAATAAGGCAACTCGAACTGTATCCCTGGATTTGCTGCTGATTTTTCTGTTCAATGATTTTGCATAGAGAAGTGATGTCACCAGATCCATGAGGAATAATAGTTAATCAAGAAGCTGACAGATGAAGTAAGGGAAGGGGATAGGGAATGAGATCCTGAATTAGCATGGCAGTTGTGGAGATAGAAAGGAGAATACAGATGTGAGAACTAGTGCAGATGCTAAATCATTAGAACTGAGCAACTTGCATGTGGAAATGAAGTTAAGGGATAAAATGTAGACGACAGAGGTTCCAGGCTTGAGTAACTTGGAAAGATGGTGGTGTCAGTAATAGGAGTAGGGGAAAATGGGAGGAAAAGTGAATTTCATGGTTGAAAGGAGATGAGTTCCATTTTGGATAGGTTGAGTTTAAGTCACTAGCAAGGGGAGGAGATATTTAGCAGTCGGTTGAGAATGAGAAAGTGGAGCTCACAAGAGCTATCAGGGCTGAAGTTACTAAGGTGAAAGTTGATTTCATAAAGTGATAACTTAAGCCATGGGAGTAGATGGGATTGCTAAGGAAGGGAGCAGAGAAAGAGTTGCAGATGCTTCTTGGGGACCATCCACACTTTAGAGGCAGGAGGAGGAGGAAGAACCAGGGAAGAAGACTTAGAAGAAATAGAAAGATAAGAAGCAGGAGAACCAGGAGAAAATATCATTGGAGGCCAAGAGAAGAATGAATATCAGGAAGTGGCTGAAATATAATAATAGTTTAGATTTTTAAATCACTTTAGAGTTACAAAGTGTTTTATATACATTATGTCATGAAATCCTCACAATAGCCCTGAGAAGGAGATGCTGCACATCTTACTTATCCCCATTTTATAGAGGGGAAAACTAAGGTTCAGAGAACTGAAATGGCTTTATATAGTTTGTAGACAACAAAGTCAGGATTCCCACTATACTGTGCAGTGTGTAAGAATCCCAGCCTGTGATACTAAGGAGTAAACACTGTATGGGATTTTCTAAATTGGAGTAAAATTATGGGCTGCTAATGTGATATGCACATAAAACACCGGGACACTAGCAGTACTCAGCCCTGGACCTGGGACATTAAGCAGAACCAACTTGGGAGACCATTGAAAGAAAACTAGTGAGCAGTGGCCATTTGTGTGTAATGAACCCCTGAATACCCATGACTCTTGCCTTCATGACATGCTTCTTAATCTCTGTATTTATATACGATCAAGGAAATGTGTCTGAGCAGAAGATTCTTTTCAGCCCTGGGTCTGATTAGGGCTATCGGGGCTGCATTCCATGGTTCTCAATGGGCCCATCTATAGGAGTGGGCTCATAAAAACTGCAGTACAACAGGAGACCAGTGGCCCAAGTAATCCTGTGTACGTTTCCAAAAATGGTTGTTTACACATGAAAACTTATTATCCCAAGAACAAATCAAGTCACAAAGTCATGTACGAAAGAAAAGAAAATTTCTTCTTGTTGCCAATAGCTGATCAACTACATCTCACAGCAAAGAAGTCTCCTAATTCTCATCCTGTTAATGACCGGAAGTGGGACAACTATAGATGTATTTTATTATTCAAGGAAGCTGATTGTAGAATGGTGCCCATGAGCCCCAGAGCATGATGTAATGTGTTTGACAGAAAGTTTTTGTTCATGCATCTGCTGAATTAGGTTTTTCCATCTATAAGTTATCTGAGTCAGGGGAGAGTTTTTCCTTGTAAGTGTAGTGCATGAATGCATGCATCTAAGTGAATTCACCACACCTTTTTTGGACATCTATTGTTTTCAGATAATTGTGTTAAGTGCTGATGTAGATGAAAATTTAGATAACATTGAGTTGTTCTCATGAAGCCTTAGAGTTTAGAAAAATGATGTGTTATTTCCATAAATAAGAATTTTTAAAAGATGTTAGTTTAAGACCGTAAGTTATAGACTAGATGTCAATCTGTTTTGGTTGGTAAACGAAGCTCCTCATCAAGAGCTTCCAACACTAATTAAACCACAGGAATGTATAAGAGAGGTGCAAATAAAGTGTTCAGTGAAGATGTTGGAGGGAAGGTAATTTCTGATTGTGTAGGATTGTGGAAGGTTGCATGTGAACTGAATTCTGAAGGATGAGTAGGAATCCAGAAGGTGGAGAGGGTGTTCTAGGTGTAGTGACAACTTAAATACAGTAAAAAAAAAAAAAAAAAAAAAAAAAAGGTGGAAAAATACAGGATGCTTATGGGAAACAATGAAAAGTCCCATGTAGGTTGAGCATAGATAGTGTAGAGAGAGATAATATATTTGTTTAGTCATTTTTCAGTCGTGTCTGACTCTTTGTAACCCATTTTGGGGTTTTCTTGGCAAAGATACTAGAGTGGTTTGCCATTTTTTTCTCCAGCTCATTCTACTGAGGAGAATACTGAGGCAAACAGCTACTAAGTATCTGAGGCCAGATTTGAACTCAGGAAAAGGAGTCCTGACTCTAAGCCCAGTGCCCTATCTACTGCACCATCTAACTAACTGTGAGAGAAGGATAAAAGCACAGGGTGGTACCAGAAGGAATGGAGAAGAAGGCTAAGGAGTTCAAACTTAATGTAAGTAATAGGAAGCTAGTCTTAAGTTTTGGCTAGAGGAGTGATCTAGTCTACCTTTATGACCAGATCTAGACTGGTCTGGCATTAAGGATGGATTATGAAGGGAGAGGGTGGTTCTTTTCTTTTAAGTTATACATGTATAGTCATGTTAAACATATTTCCACATTAGTCATATTGAAAAAAAAAGAATCAG
Source organism: Pseudochirops corinnae (assembly GCA_028646515.1). NCBI lineage: Eukaryota > Metazoa > Chordata > Mammalia > Diprotodontia > Pseudocheiridae > Pseudochirops > Pseudochirops corinnae. The sequence goes on along the minus strand of CM053588.1, from coordinate 94,464,597 downwards.
GACAAAAGGGAAGAGCCACAAGAAAGAAAAAAAGTGAAAACAGTTTGCTTCAATCTTCATTCAGACTCCATAGTTCTTTCTCTGGATGTGGATGGCGTTTTCCATCATGAGTCTTTTGAAATTGTCTTGGATCATTGTATTGCTTAGAAGAGCAAAATCTATCATAGGTGATCACGGCACAATATTCATGTTACAATGTACAATGTCTTCATGATTCTGTTCACTTCACTTAGCATCAGTTTGTATTAGTTTTTCCAGATTTTGCTGAAGTCTGCCTGCTCATTGTTTCTTATTGCACAGTAGTATTCCATTATACTCATATACCACAATTTGTTCAGCTATATCTCAACTGATGAGTATCCCCTCAATTTCCAGTTCTTTGCCACAACAATAGAGCTGCTATATGGGGCGGCTAGGTGATAACAGTGAATAGAGCACTGGCCCTGGAGTCAGGAGGACCTGAGTTCAAATATGACCTCAGACACTTAACACTTACTAGCTGTGTGACCTTGGGCAAGTCACTTAACCCCAACTGCCCAGCCTTTCCTCCTCCAAAAAGAAAAAAAAAAAGAGCTGCTATAAATACTTTTGTACATGTAGGTTCTTTTCCTTTTTTTTTTTTAATCTCTTTAGATTACAGACCTAGTAATGGCATTTCTGGATCAAAGAGTGTACAGTTTTATAACCCTTTGGGCATAATTACAAATTGCTCTCCAGAATAGTTGGATCAGTTCACAGCTCCACCAACAATGCATTATGTGTTCTACTTTGGGAAGGGTGGTCTTAACAAGATCTGCTAGGAGGTGGTTGTACTAGTACGGGTAGATTGCAATTGAGGGACCATACCAAGATGGTGGCTATGGGAAAAGAGAGATGGGAGAGATCTTGCACAGATGGAATTGACAGGACATGGTAATTGATTGGATGTGGGAGGCGAGAAACAGGGAAGAATCAAAGAGAACAGCAAAATTTCAAATATGGAAGACCTAATGGTAGCACTGACTGAAACAAATAGAAGGACAAGATTTTGAGGGAAAGAAAATAAACCTGATTTGAGACTTGCTGAGTTTGAAATGCTAATGAAATATTCTATAGATGGGTTCTATAGGCAGAGAAGGGATCAGTTAGAGAGGTGACAGAAGAACCAAGAAAATGTGGTATCCTGGAGTCAGTAGAGGAGAGTATATTGTGAAGGATGTAATGGTCAGCACTGTCATTTGTTTGCAGAGAGGTCAAGTTAGGAAGTTTGGAAAAAAGGCTTCCCAGAGCAGTGTGTCAGTGGGAAGAATGTCTGACTAGAAGTCAGCTTACCTGGGTTGGAATCTTGCTTCTTGGTCAAATCCTCTTAACTTCTCTGGGCTTCAATCTCTGCATTTAAAATGGGGGTTGTACTAGATGATTCATAATATCCCTTCCAACTCTGGAAATCAAGGTGTTATTAGTGATCTTTGAGAAAGTGCTTTCACTATAGAAACGAGAAAAAAAACCTGGTCATGTTTGTAAGAGAATGGGAAAAGAGCTTGTTGAATGGGCAGGATTAAAGACCACACAATAATGGATTTTTAGAAATGGAAGAGAACTTAGAGGCAAACCCCTCATTTTGCAGATGAGGAAATGGAGTCTCAGAGAGGATAAGTGTCTCACTGGGGGCCACACAGCTAGTAAGTGCAAGAGGTAGGATTTGAATCTAGGTATTTTGGGCTTCAAGTGCCAAACTCTACCCATTATGTCACACTGCTTCTTCGTTGCATAACAGAGATAATTGCTGGATAAAATCCTAAAGCAGACAAGAAGGGGTAGGATCACATATAGCTATGAGCTACCTTTAGTAAAAAAAAAAAAAAAATAGGGTTATACCTTGCTCCAAAGCTGGAAGAGAAGGAACAGAGAATAGATGATGATAGTAAAAAGTCTTTAAGAGTGGACCAGTTGTGTTAAGAGATTGTCTTTAGATGATTTTTGGAAAAGGAGTCTAAGGAGAGAGGGGGAAATCAAGAAAGGAAAATTTCTAGAACAGTTGCTGTGGGTGATGAGATAAGACCCTTTCATAGAGGGGCCATGAGGTCAAAAACATTTTCATTATAATACTAAGGCATTTTAACTTCTGAATATGGTAAATACTGATAGGATAAACATGTAAACAAAAGTTCTTTGGGGAGGGTCTTTAATGATTTTTAAGAGTAAGTTGGACCTATTGCTTTATTATTGCAGTCCAAGATATTATTGCATGCTATGTCACCTTCCAAGGTCATACAAGAAATAATGAGCTCAAGGGGGAGTATGATCCAAAAGTTCTAACATGAAACAAATAACTCTTTCTTTTAAATTGACAAATTAATAAATTAACGGATAAATGAATAAAGAAATATTTTGTTTCTTTTAAAAAAAAAAGAGTAAGTTGGACCTGAGATCAAAATAATTTTAATTGCTGGTTTAAAAAAATTTTAATTTATGGAATTAAACAAGCATATCCATAACATGGTAAAAGGTAATTGCTTGTGAAACTGCAAATCTGTTATGTACAACTTGTTATTCCTTTTCAACATATAATGAAGTTATTATATACATTTTCCCCCTTTTTTCTTCTCTCCCCCCCATGCTGACCTAGAGATAATAAATAATTAATAATTGATCATTGCTGATTGAGAGTGACTGAAACAGCAGGTACATATTGTGCAGTCAACCAGTCAATCAACGAGAATGTATTAAGCATTTACTATATGCCAGGCACTGGGCTAAGCACTGAGGAGGCACAGAAAGGGCAAAAAAAAGTAGGAAGACTGTATTAAATTAGGTAGCATTAGGTCAGATCACACAGGGACCTGAAAGCCTGGGAGAAGTATTTAGACTTGAGCTGTTAGGCTTGAATCATTAAGAGATAAGTGTACAACTAAAAACCAGACAGAAACCCCTGAATCATCCAAGCCCAGTTCAAGACCTAAATGTCCCCTTCAGACATTCTCTAATGGCTTTTATGACCTGCTGATCACAAGTCCAGAAAACTTCTCACTGACACCTCAACACTCTTCTACATTCTGCAGACATTTCTGTCCACTTCAAATGACCTTTACAATGTTTCGTTCTGGGTGGCTGATTCCATGCATGGATTAAAACACATACTCATCTGTTGGCTAACGACCAAGTAAAGAGCAGTGCCCGTAAGGAAGAAATGAAAAATTAGCAAATTAATCAATGCTTTCTGACGAGCTCCCAATTTCAGATTATTAATTAAATAATTAAATAAGCCCCTTTGCCTTGATTAAAGCTCCATAAAAGCAAGCCTGACACCCTGATGAGAAATTGAAAATTTGGGAATTCAAGTGTATTATTGGTTATGTTATTAATGGTTATAATCAATGGTTATTAATGGTTATAATCAAGACTAAAAAGTATTCATAAATTGAGAGAAGTTTTGTAGCAAACTGAGGGATATACAAGAGAACCAAGCCTTTTGCTAGTTTAGGTCAAGAAAGGGGCTATGATAAATTTCCTGTTGGTGTACTGTGAATGTATAAACTAGGAATCAGTTTCTGTCGTTTCTGGGGATAATTTACATTGCATCTCCTCGTCCTATTCTTTCCTAATAATAAATGCTATTATTTATAGACGACTCATTGAAATCTGCCTGATCATAGCCACCTGGAGAGAGCCATTAGCCCTGGCTTTCTTCATGACCCAGTTTAACTCTTGTCTTTTGCAGGAGATTTTTACCAGGCTCACCTCCACACCCCTAGTCCCTTCCCTCTGACATCATTCTCCATATACCTTTTAAACAATATTTTGTATATACCTAGTTGTTTGCATGTTATCTCCCCTATTAGAAGGTGAGCTCCTTGACAACTAGGTTCCTGTTTTTGCCTTTCTTTGTATCCCCAGTTCTTAGCAGTGTGCCTGGTAAATGGTAAAAAAAAGTGCTTAATAAATAAGTGTTTCTGTCTGACTGACTGATTGACTGACTTAGTCATTAGTCCTGACTGGAGAGAAGAGAATCCTTTGTCTAAAATGACAGTTACTTTATTTATTTATGAATTTGTTTTTGGTGAGGCAGTTGGGGTTAAATGACTTGCCCAGGGTCACCCAGTTAGTATCAAGAATTACTTTAGCTTTATTTGTCTTTTAAAGTCGCAAAATTCAAGTTCTCACAACATAAGTGCCTTCTAGAAACATAGAAACTTATATTGGAAGGGATTTCATATAGCATCTATTCCACTCCTTGCAGAAACAGTGATTCCTTTCTACATTATACTTAACGAGGGGTCATTCAGGCTTCCAGGGATGAGGAATTGATTGGTGAATTCATTGTTGTATTGTTCTGCTTAGCTCAAGTCATAAGCATCTTAACATTGGCATTATATTTCTTCTTACATAGTGTGTTCAAGTAAATACATGTTTATTTAGTTCCTACTATGGGCAAAGGAAGATAGCTAGATGATTCAATGAATAAAGTGCTGGGCTAGGAAGACCTGAGTTCAAATTTGACCTCAAACACTTACTAGCTCTGTGACCCTAAACAAGTCACTTAACCTCTGTTTGTCCTAATCCACTGGAGAAGGAAATGGCAAGCCTTTCCAGTATCTTTGCCTAGAAAACTCCATTGGCATACTTGGTCCACAGGGTCACAAAGAGTCACACATGGCTGAACAACTAAACAAAATGAGCAAGGCACTGGAGATACAAAGAGGGGGAAGGGAAGGGAATAAGCCTCTATATAGTTCCTATTCTCTGATAAGCACATTACAATATAATTCATTTGATCCTTATACCCGGAAAGCAGGTGCTGTTAATATCCCCCTAGTTACAGATGAAGAAACTTGAGGCAGGCAGAGGTTAAATGACTTACCCATAGTCACATAACTAATAAATGCCCCTACATTACTTTCTCTCTCTCTCTCTGTATATGTGTGTATATACATATACACGCATAAAATATATATATTATATCTATTTATTATGTATTATTTTATAGATTATAATATAATAGTTACAATAGCTAAAATTTATGTAACACTTTAAGATTTGCCAAGCTTTATCCTTTACATCCCCAGATGCCTCTAAAAGCAAAGAGGAAACATCCCTTTAGTTTTAAGGGCCCTACATGAGTCTTAGAGGGACAGTGTGTTGTTGTGGGTAGAGAATCAGCTTCAGGAAACTGTAGAACCATTCAAGTGCCACCTTTAACACATGCTGGCTGTGTGACCCTTGGCAAGTCACTTAATTTTTCAGGATAACACTCTAAAACTCTCAGTTGTGGGTGGGTTGCTTTTCTCTATCCCTAAGCCCCTCAAAATTAATCTTGACCTTGGACATGCCCCATTTTGATATTCTTAGAGATTTAGCCTCTTTTGCAGAAGGGAAGATTTCCATATAAGGTCCTTAACATACCCTAGACTTGATACAATTGATTAAGTCACAGAGGGGGAAGCTGGAAATTAATTCACAGAGCCCTCTGGTGATAAATTGAGCACGTGTGTAATAATTCATGGTTAGGCATTCTGTGAGTGTTTGCTGGTTTCCTCGCCTACCTCCCCCCCTTGCCCAAAGGACAGGTGCTACCTAAAGGTACATAAAGTGTCCATAAACATATGGAAAAATTGTCACATCAACACATGAATCTAACTTGACTAGGGAGATGCCACAGCTGCCCACGAGCTTGGGGAACCGAAGTTGCCCCCAAATCAGCTTCAGTGCAAAAAGAAGCCCCAGGATTTTTTTTCTAATCCTGAAATCAGCAGTCACTAAACAGTTTCAGTTTTTCTTCCAAGTACAAAAGGATTTGGTGGCAGTCATCCAAGAATAACAATTAGCCCTCCAGAAGGCAGTGAGTAATTATTAAAAGCCACAATGGCAGCTAACAAGGATGATGTCATAATTAGATCCCTGGGCTTAATAGGGATCCCCAGGGTCCCATCCTAAGCAGTCAAGTTCTTGGGAAAGGCAAAGAACAGTTGAGTTGCTTAATGATATTTTTTTTGAAAGCACTCGCTCTATGGGGGCAGTGTCCCCATTCAAAAGGATTAGGGGACAAATATTGTTCCCAAGTGGAGGAGCTGAGGGCCAACACCCCGGGATTTATGAACCGATGACTCTGAACCTAGACAATGCAAAAAAAAAAAACCCCAAACAAACCAGGTTTCTAAATCATCTTATATCTGTAAGAATTCTTAGCAATCTATCTTGCCTATTCTTCTAGCTATTTCCTGGCTGAAATGCTTTGAAATTTTCCAGATTTTATGTCATGTTTATTTTATATATGTATAGAAAGACCTTGAATTAATCATGCTTCACGTGGAATAGGCTGCAGATCTGGTGTTGCTAACCTAAGGTCCTTGGAATAGATTTCAGAGGATCTATGAATTTGGGGGGAAATTACATCTTTATTTCCAGAAACTTCTAAATAAAATTTAGCATTTATTTCAATTATTTAAAAACGTGATTTATATTCTTAGACTTCACCAGATTACCAATGAGGTCCAGGACACACATAAAAAGGTTAAGATCCCTGCTCTAGATAGACAAGCAACATAGCATGGAGGAAAGGACACTGGCTTTGTACCTGGATTTTTGAACCTGGATTCAAATCCCAACTCTGCTGTTTATGACCATGTATTGCATGACCATCTACACTTCAATTTTTTTATATGTAAAATGAGGGAGTTAGACCAGATATTCTCTAAGGTTTTATCTAGTCCTGAATCCTAAGACTCTAGGCATTTCCTAACCCTTTTCCAGTCATTCTCCTCAACATTCAAGAATTCACACATACACATAATTAATTAAATTCTACAAACATTAATTAAACCTCTACTTACAATGTTAGAAGGTTAGATCTACTTGTTAGATTATCATTTCCTTGAGAGTAAGGATTGTTTTATTCTTTGTCCTTTCTTCTCCAGCATTTAGCATTAGTACTTAATAAATGCCTATTCATTGATTGATTGCAGAAAAGCAAAAAGAACTAGGGAGCTGTAATGCAAGGAGGCAGATCTGACTTTGTAAATATCACTGAAATTTGTTGTGATGAGACCCATGGCTGGACTACCATATTCAAAATAAACAATGTAGGTAAAAGGGGAAACATAACATTTTATATTAAAAGAATCTATCATGTGGAGAAATCTTGGAACAGGATGGGGACTACATAGTAGAAAATATTTTAGCAAAGATTAATAATGAAGGCAGAAACTGATTTTTTTTTTACCTTAGATTATACTGCAGTCCACTTTGGAAGAAAAAGAAAATAATTGAGGAATAGAAGGAATAAATCACAAGCCTGGCACAGAAAAATGCTGCAGTAATCATAGGAGACCAGTAGACAACTGTAGAAGTTCTCTCTGCTTTAACTTCTTCACTTACCCTAATGATAACTTCATCCTTCAGAAGGGGAAGGACCAACAAGGAAGCCATATTGCTGAAGTGGAAGTAATAGATATGACAGAAAAGTAGAGTGGGGAGAAGTGACCAGTCTCTGAGAGTTTGTGATATATCTAGAGAAGAAAACTGGATGGATATATCTATATCTATCTGTGTGTGTATGTATATATATGTATGTTTGTATATATAGATACACACACATACACATACACACACACATATATGTATATGTATTTCTGGCATATACTATATAATTTGGGAGAGAAGATTTCAGAGTCTTCAAAAGAAGAATATGTAGAAATTCCATAGAGAAAGTCAGCCCAGAAAGATTAAGGAGCTCTTAAGAATAAAATTTGAAAGAGAAAGAGAAACTGTTCTAATGAGGAGGAAAAAAGAACAATTTTCTTAAGAGACTGATATGAATTCCCGAGGGAATTCCCAAGACAAGTTAGATTTCAGAGGACAGAAGCAAGGATTGGTAACAGAAGATGGATACAGATGTGTGGCACTATGCAGTAGGAAGATTGTCTGGAGTTGCCTATAAAATAAAATGCTTTAAACTCTTCCATTTATTGTTTAAAGCCCTATGCAACTTGGCCTCAATCTATTTCTCTAACCTTGTTGAACATCATTTCACTCCCCTCGTTATGTAACCCAGCCACACTGTTCTCTCTTTTATTCATTAACCCTCCCATGTCAGTTTCTGGGCTTTTGCACTGACTGCCTCCCACACCTGCAATGCTTTCCCTCCTTCCCTCCAACCCAGGGAGTCGCTTTCTTCCCTTTAAGATTCAGTTCAGGTACCACTTTCAGCATGAAGCTTTTCTTGAGCCCCTTAACTGCTAGTTTTCTTTCTGCTAAACTACCCTGTATGTAACTGCTTTCTATATATTTGTATTTATTCATTTTTTATTTGTGTTGTATATAGTTTTATAAGTGCTTGCCATCTCCTTTATTAGAATGCAAGCTCATTTTGAGTAGGGACTGTTTCATTCTTTGTACTTGTGTCCCCAGTGCCCGGCACAGAGGAAGCACCGAA
>CM053588.1:94402232-94456087 GCA_028646515.1 Pseudochirops corinnae | reverse complement strand
CTTTCTTAATCTATAGGAAGGCTTTTCTGTTTCCACTTAATTCTAGTTTCTACCCCCTTTTGATTATCTCCAATTGATCACGTATTAGTTGTGTGCATATGTAGTTGTTTACATATTGTCTCTCCATTAGACTATGAACTCTTTGAAAGCAAAGACTATCTTCTGCATTTCTTTGTATCCCAGCACTTGGCACAGTACCCACACATAGTAGGCTCATAACAAATATTTATTGACAGGTTGACTGACATGCTTCTCAGATTTGCAGATGAGAAGGCTAACGAACAGGATTAATACTGAGAGTGGTTTATTGGGAGAACCATGGGGACCAAATCATAGTCCGATTTCCTGCATTGAGTATTCATGTCTCACCAAATCTTGCACCTCCTGGGGGGTGTTGGCCCAAGACTTCTCTTGCATCACTCTTCTCATTTCTCATACACAATCCTCAAATCTAAGAACTAGAAAAAATCTCAAAGACTACCTCATTTAACTCTTACCTAAACCAATATAACTCTAACAAATAACCTTCTAGATCTTCCTTGAATACCTCCAGAGACAGGGACCTGGCTCCTTCCTGAGGCAGCCTCTTCTACTCTTGTTCTAATTGTTCAGGTTGTTTTTTGCCTCACGCCTAGAGTTGTTTCTCTGCTTCTTCCACTCATCACTTGTAGTTCTGCCCTCTGACACCAAGCAAACCCAGTCTAATCCTAGTGATAGTGTTTCAGACCCTTGAAAACAACTATCTAGTCTTAGGTTCAAATGCCAACTGATACTAAAAAGCTCTGTGACCATAGGCAAGTCACTTAAAGTCTCCACTGTAAAATGAGAGGGTTGGGCTTCACAGCCTCTAAGGTCCCTTCCCATTCTAAATCTAGGATCCTTTGCCAAGTGTTTTTGTCTGCAGGGGATTGGGGCGACTGGAAAAGGCTGGAGCTTTTCTCCTCCCCCATCTCTACCCTTACCCCCTTCCCACTAATTTCTTTTCATGAGGTTTCTACCACTAAACTATCAGATGCTCAGGTCTCCAAGTCCAAATTAGTTCTCTAGTTTAATAGAAGCCCCACAAGGCATAACCAACTCAACCAAAGTAAACATGTTCCATCACATTTAGTTGCCTGCCTTTGATTGATAGATCCAAAAGAGATATCCAGGCTTTCTTCACACCTCTGATTGATTGATGTGTTCTCACCTGATAAAGGTATCTGTGCTAAGTAGTTTGGGGTGATTGATTTACTAAATCCTCCCCAACCCTTACACACCTAAATAAGCAAAAGCAAATCTAAAAAAATCTTGTTCTTGCCCTTAGCATTTATTGCCAGTCTAATCTCCCTGTAGGTTTTAGTGCTTTTGGCATAGTTCTTAGATGACTGTGTTTTTTCATCTACCTCCTCACTTGCCTTTCTGTCTGTCTTTTATGTGTCTTTAAAACTTGAGTTTACTGTTGAGTTCCTTCTGCCTGAAACCTCATGGACTGCAAAAAGGAAACCCAGACCACATAGAATTATCAGATTCAGGAAAATATCTAGTCTGGCCCCCTCGTTTTTCAAATGAGGCACAGAAAAAGGAAGTAACTTGCCCAAGGCCCAGGCTAGAAGTAGATCTGAGATTCAAAACCAGGTACTCCGACTCAAAAGTAACTGCTCTTTCCCCTATGTGAAGCCCTCTCTACTTAGTGCTACTTTCTAATACTTGACATTGGGATTGTTCCCAGCTGTATAGAGGGAAATTATTGACCACTCACAACATGGTATAATAAAGAGAGAGAGCTGGATTTGGACTCAGGAAGACCCAAATTCAAATCCTGCCTCTTACATAAAATGGCTATATGATCCAGGGCAAGTCATTGTTCCAGGAAAATCTTAAAACCCCAAGTTTCAGAGAAAGGGTCATCTATGTTGGGAAAAGTTCCCCACTGGCAAGCAATTTCATACATGAATGAAAGCATAAGTCTGAGAGAGAGAGATCTTGAGACACTCTTTTGCTTTTTGGCTCCTTGTTAATATGTTTGTGTGTTTTTTTTCTTTGATCTTCCTAGGGGATGGCATTTACACTGGAAGAAAGGCTGCAGCTTGGCATCCATGGCCTAATACCCCCTTGCTTCTTGAGCCAAGATGTCCAGCTCCTCCGGGTGATGAGATACTATGAGAAACAGCCCAGTGATCTAGACAAGTATGTAGAGAATGCCCACGCAGTTAACTTCTCCCCCCAATCCTACAACCTGAGTTTTTCAATTTAATAAATAGTTATTTAGCACACCTCCTGAGTTAGGGGTTGGGGTGAAGACAGATAACTAGCTCTCAAGGATTTCTTAGAAAGACCAGGCATTCCATCAGTCAGTCACAGAAGCTCAGATTTTGAAGGAATCCCAGAGACCATCGAGTTCATCCAGTGACTGAACAAGAATCCTCTCTATAGTATACCTTACACTAGCTTTTGCTTAAAGACTTCCTGGGATAGGGAACTCCCTATTTACTGAGGTGGTTCGTTCTGATGTGAGACAACTATAATTTGTTAGGAAGCATTTTACTTACATGAAACCAACATTTACCTCCCTGTTCCCATTCCTCCTAACTCTGTCCCTACACCCCAGGGGGATATACTACAGAGAACTTAGATCCAATGCAAACATGTAATATTGTGACATGGGTGAAGTTTCTTCCTCCTTTTCTTTAGGATTCCTCCCCGTCTGAGGGGAGCAATGACCTATTACCCTCTCCCCTCTTCGTCTGACTTGGAAACTTGCTCTCAGTAGGGGATCTGATATGTCATTTTCACCTGAATATAAATTTGTCGGTGTGCTAACACCCCAAGTGGATATGTGAATTTCAGTGCTCCTCTGTAGTTGTGGAAGAAAAGGGTTTGAAAACTTCTTGTAATGGGAGAGCTCACTGATAAAAGTACCTAATAGGGGAAATATAGGCATGGATAGTAGTAATAGAGGTATTATTTGGGAGAGTGTCCCCTGAAATCATCATGTGGGTGGCTACTTCCTTTGCTTATGCCTGATGCTAACCCAGCTCAAAAGGGAAGATTCAGTTTCTCCATAGAAATTCCCTCTCCCCAGCTCCCACCACCCACCACCACTTGTAACCTAAAGTTTGATGTTCTTTTGGCCTTCTTTATGGACCTTCCTGTGGCCATCCACAGTAGAGACCATGTGAGCTCTAACAACTGCCTTGGTTTCTCTCTCTCTCCCCCTTTTAAGGTACATCATTCTCATGACACTCCAAGACAGGAATGAGAAACTTTTCTACCGAGTACTTACATCAGATGTGGAGAAGTTCATGCCCATTGTCTATACACCTACAGTGGGGCTGGCATGTCAGCAGTATGGCCTGACCTTCCGTAGGCCACGGTGAGTGGAATGGATGCAAGCAAGGGAATTCATTCATAGGGAATGTCTGTGGCCTGGGACTACCCCCCCTTCAACATCACTAACATATGAGGGTGACAGCAGGAGACAATACCAACCCACCTTGTAACTCAGACACAAGATAGTCTCTCCTTTTCTTCCTTCCTATGCCCCTTCTTTCTTCCTCTCTCTATCTCCCTCTCTTCCATTTTTCTACTCTCTCTTTTCTTCATTCCATTTTTTTCCCCTAATACAAAGTATGCCAGCTTTAGAGTCAGAGAATCTGAGTTTGAATCTCAATTTTGCCACTTACTAGTTATGTGACTCTAGGCAAGTCACTAACTTTTCTGGGGTTCAGTTTCCTCATTGTGAAATGAGAGAATTGAACTAGTGGATTTCTGAGGTCCATTCCAATTTAACATCTACAAGGTTATGATATTTTACTCTCATAAATATATGTATACACACATATGCATATAGTTACATCTAAAAATAGATTTATATGTTATATAAATAATATTCTATATTATTTTCAGGTAGGTGGCACATGGGTAGAGCCCTAGACTTGAAGTCAGAAAGACCTAAATTCAAATCTGGCATCTGATGCTCAGTGTCTGTGTGACCTTGAGCAAGCCTTTAATCTCTCACCCTCAAGTCTCCTCATCTGTAAAATGGAGATAAGAATAGTTCCTACCTTCCAGGGTTGTTGATCAAATAAGAGAACTTATGTGAAGAACTTCACAGACCTTATAGTACTATGTAAATGGTAGCTAGACCTTATAGTGCTATGTATATGGTAGCTATCATCATCACCATCAGTTCTATGACTTTCTATGCTTTAAAATCATATAGGTATTCCCTCTCCCAATACTGCTCACAATCTTTCTGTTCCTTCATAAATATTCTCATGACTTGCTAAAGCCCCCAAGATTCTTGCCAATGGCCAACCCTCTGGCCATGAGCCTCTCTGAATTTAGTTATGCTAGACTTTGAATGGAAGTTACACAGTCCTTTACTAGACCTAAAACAGCAGCCCTTTCAGCTTGGTAGCCTAGCCAGAACTAACATAGCTTTCAAGAAGTGAAGGTCACCTGAACACCTTTAATGGTGGGTACTTCTTTGATATTCTAAAAAGAGTATTGATCTTTATCTTGCTAAAATTACTTGTGTACACAAACTCAAAATAGGATTGTGGATCTGTGGGTGTCATATGTACATAATACATACATAAATATGGACACACACATGTTTTTGCATAAATTGTGTATAAAATGAACCAAAGTAATCAATCCAGATCTGACCAGTGGGTCATAATTTGCCAACCCCTGATCTAGGGTATAGAATTGTGTGAGTGTGTGTATGTGTGTATATATACACACTCACACATAAGTAGTGGGGCATGTGTCCTCCAGGATAGCTAGATGGCACAGTAGGTAGAACACTGGGCTTAGCATCAGGAAGACTCATTTTTCCAAGTTCAAATGTGATCTCAGACATTTAATAGCTGTGTGACCCTAGGCAAGTCACCTAACTCTATTTGCCTCAGTTTCCTCATCTGTATAATGGGCTGGAGGAGGAAATGGCAAAACCATTCCAGTATCTTTGCCAAGAAAACCCCAAACAGAGTTATGAAGAGTTAGACATGACTGAAAACCAACTGAAACAATGTGTCCTCTCTCAGGAACAGTTGCTTTATGGGAGCACTAAGGAAAAGTGAATGAGATAGCCCTGTGCTACCTAAGCACAGTGGTTGTGTAAGCCACCAGGTATCAGTGCCATAAGTGCCAGATGATCTCAATTGCTTAGACCCTGGAAGAACTTTGAACCTTTAGGTCTCAAGCCACTTTTCAGCCTCTATGCATATCTATGAATAGGACCTGCCTTTTCCCTTTTAATGCCTCTGCTTGAGTTTCTGTGAAGTGTAAGGATACAAATTATTCCATGTAAATTAATCATTTGTAAGGCTTATTGTCCCTGTTCCCACAGGATTTTGATCTCTTTCCCAACTTTGAGAGATGAGAAAAGATAACTCATTTATGTGTAGATTAAATTACATTTACTAAAGAAAATTGAAATCTAAGAGGTACAGGGTTAAAATTCACTTCGGCTTTAGGAAGTGATAGCTGCTGGTTTGAGGAGTCTGAACTTTATTGTATTTATCTTCTTGTGTTCTGATTTTCCTTTTTATGACTAAGACAAGTGGACCTAAGTGGCCTTTATACCAAGAAGCTTGATCATGACAGTCACAAAGTGGGGTGTGTATTTTTGTATATAAAAGAGGTCAACATCCCACGAATATCTGATTCACCTTCGTCTCACGGAGTGGATGGTGACCCTGTTGGGATGGCATCCACTTCCCAGTCAATCAACAGGGAAAACTTGTTGCATGATTCTCCAGCAGACAGGTCACTCCCAAGTTCTACAGTCAAGCAGCCTCAGCATCTGATTCCTTTGGTCACCACCACATACACCACCACCAGTACCTCCTAGGAGCTCCCAGCTCAGCAAACAACCATTCACTATTTCCTTTTTCTCACTGGCTTCTAGAGTCTTGGCAACACAGTCAAGTATGTGTTGTTGACATGATTGGTGTGGGGGTATTCTCATTTAAACCACCCCAGCATATATTGGCTACTTCCACCCCCAGAAGAGCAAGACATAGAGTCTTCTGACCAAAGAAGTAAGAATTCCCATTATTAGAGGAACAGGTGCAAAAGTACAATGCCACCCATTCAAAATTCCTGTTAGAGTTTACAAGATCTCTTGATCCTCCTACTCGGTCCTTTACAGTATACAAGGACTTTTCCTCACCCTAAGTGCTATCTTTCCTTTGTGCTTAAAATGAAAGGAGGATGCAGAAGGTATCTAGAGCTGCTAAAGAGCTGTCAAAACTGCTGCTACATCGCATATGTGAATACAAGTTATAATTCTGTATTTATGTAGTACTGTGGAGAAATATTATATTGTATACACAAGTGTGCAATTTTTATCACTAGTGATCACAGATGTGAGAAATCTTTCAAACATTAAAATGTGGAGTTTAAAAGGATTTGGAGACCCAACTCCACATTTTTCTCTTATTATATAAAGTTGTCTGCAGTTCAAAATGAGTCTCATGGGCTAATTCATTCAATATTCATTCTCCAAACATTAATTTAGCCTCTCATCTTTGCAAGGCAGTGTGTAAGGCACTGAGGGTGATACAAAACTGATTAAAGTATAATTCCTACCCTCAAGGAGTTTATCATCTAATAAAGAAAGTAACATAAATACAAAATGGTTACAATGTAAATAGATTGTAGTAAGTGTATGAGAGAGGAACAAAGTATTACAAGAGCTCTAAGAAGGGCAAGGACAGAATGTGGGGGAGGGAAGTGGGGCAGGGACTGGCACCATGTTCTTGCTGCCTCTTCTGTTTCGTTCCCAATCCCACTGTTTTTCCTTTGTGGAACAACAGAGCCTTTCCTTTATGCCTCCGACTCTTGGAATAGGCACCTTCCTGTACCTCATAAAAAAGACAGCTTTATATTACTCTGGGGGCAAGCAGGGCTGTTTGCATGCTGGCTTGTGCTGTACTATTGCTAAAATACTCAGCTGCTAAATGCAGCACTGTTGCATTCTTGGCTTCAGACCTATTGTTTTTAGCAGGAAAGAAGAAATCTTATAGGACGGCTAGGTGGTGAAGTGAATAGAGCCCCGGCTCTGGGGTCAGAAGGACCTGAGTTCAAATCCAAATCAGACGCTTAACACAAAAACTAGCCCTATGATCTTGGGCAAGTCACTTAACCCCAATTGCCCTGCCTTCCCCCTCCAAAAAGCAAAAAAAAAAAATATATTAATAGCTTGTTCATAGTTCTTTTTTTCAAAATTAAAAACTTATACTGACAGTGAAATTGGGAAATCACAAGCTCACATTACCTTTTTTTTTTTTAAGTAACATACAGGATCCTCTTTATTCCCAAGTTTCAAGCAAGAAACATTTCTCGACTTTATCCTTGTGTTGTGGTAGAAAAACTTTTGAACTTGGAGTCAGAATGTTTAGGTTCAAGCCATTAATACCTATGTGTGGCCTCGGTCAAATCATTGAAGCTCTCGAGTCTCAGTTTACTCATTTGCAAAAGTGAGAATAATAATTCCAGTACTGCTTCCCTCGCAAGGTTGTAGTGATTGTCACATGAGATGGTGTATATCTTATTAACGTTTTATTTGACGTTTTAAAAAATAAATTTTGATAACTGGATTTCAATATAATTAGTTTCCTTTGTAATCCTATGTATTTTATTTCATCCAAATAAAAATGTTATTCTGAGAAAGGGTCCATAGGTTTGACCAGACTGCCAGAGGGCTTCATGACAAGGTTAAGAACTCCTGGCATACATGTTAGAATTCTAGAGCTGTAAAGAGTTATATAAATGTAAGCTATGATTATTAATAATAAAATATAAGGTAAAGAAAAAGTCATGATATGCTCACATTTTAATAAAAAGAAACTTGCAAAACAAAACATATCCTAAGTAATATCTTTTAACTGTAGGCATGAACTCAGCATATTATTATTCAGCTGCAGAGTGGTTTTTCCCCCCATCTCTTTTATGTTACTTTCTCTTGGCTTGAACTTCAGCCAATCCATTAGTTGAACTCCATCTGCCCACACTCATTCCTGTAGCTGCTGGAATGCTGGCAGTCCCCAGGAGCATATAGCAGCTTCCCACTAAACAGAACTATTTTTTTTTTTTTTGGTCCATGTACTCGACAGCACTTTCTAGAGTTATAGAATCTCAGGGATGGAAAAGTGCCACAGATCTTCTTGTCCAACCTATAGTAGGAAGAAGGGAAGAATACTGGATGTGAAATCATTTGAATTCCATCTCTGCTGCTTACCACCAGTATGACCTTGGACTAGTCATCTATACTTGTCTGGGAAGGGGAAGAAAAGGAAGAGAACATGCATTTACTAAGTACCTACTATGTGCCAGGCACCATGATAACTAAGCACTTTATAAAAAGTATCTTGTTTGAAGTCTGGCCCTTCTTTTCATTATCTGTATAATAAGGCCTAGGTCATCTCAAACATCCTTCCCAACTTTAAATCTGTGGTCCTGTGAAAAGGAATCCCCTTTATAACAAGTAGCCACTTGTTGGCCCATAATATAAGAAAAATATAATAATAGCAGTAGCGCGTGCGCACACACACACACACGTAATATATAGTGTAGAGAGGGAGAAATTTTCAGGGCATCTCTTCAACAACTCATTCTCTGCCTATTCGCTGTCTGACTGAGAATTCTGGGTAAGCCTACTTGTTGGGATTGTGAGCTGTTATTTTTTTGGTGTGTAGACCTATAGACTACCTTTGAACCTTGGGGATTAGTTGCCCTTCTCCACCCTCTATTTAACCTGTGAATTAGGGTTGTAGCCAAGATAGCTTTCATGTTTACCTTCACCCCTCAGGTTAACTTGTAATTAGCACCAAAACCCATGTACCTCTTGGGAATGGAATTCAGGTAACTCAACCTTAGAAATATACCCAGATCAGTATCAGAGACTTTTCACAGAACAAGAAATAGCCCATACTTTAATAGGAATATTAAAAATAATAGTAGCTCATATATAATGCATCATGGTTTACAAAACCCTTCCTTCACAACTCTGTGAAGATTGTGAGGATTCAAATATTATTCTCCCATTTGATGGATGAGAAAGCAAGCACTTGCTTATATTTACACAGATAATATTAGAACCAAGACTCTCCAAACTTCTTCCATGTGCATTGTTCTTTGTTCTTCTTTGCTTCCTCTCCACTTAAATATGTCCCTGTCATTCCAGGCAAGGAAAGAGGGGTAGGGAGTAGGATAAATTGAGGTTAGAAGTAAAAACATATTCTCTCTCTGGGTATATTTGTGAAGGAAAGAAAACCAAGAAAGCAGAAATATTCTCTTCTACTTTATCAAGCTGAGTGTTAATTAGATCAAATTTTTACATGAGCTAAATATTAATTAAAATAACAGAATTTCAGAGAAATTTATGAGTAAATTTGATTTATGATTCCACAAAGATTTTAACAAATACACCAACCATGTTGACAGAGTTTTGGCCTTCAGTGGGCTGTTCATAAGACTTTTGGAAAGATGGAAATGGCCTTTAAGTAGGGAAGCCATTGAACCATCAGACTGAAGTATTGTCTTATATTCTTAGGGCAGGAAAGAATCATGTTGATGTATGCAATTCACTCCCCTGCCTTTTGGCAGAATCCTTTCTTAATTCCTCCATTTTAAAACCTTTTTGAGAAATAGGGGGGTTTTTTGTAATTTTTAAAAAGTTTACTTAACCTCCCTTTTGAGGGTATTGATATTGTGATGCTTAACAGCTCTGCTTTTGAGAAGGCCTTTCATTGACCAAAGTCACATGGTCACAGAATCTTAGATTTAGGACCTTAGAAACCACCAAACCCAACTTTTAGCTGACCAGGAATCCCCTTTATACCATAACTTATATAGCTTATCTAGCCTTTGTTTAGAGACTTCTCACCAACAATAGAACATTCCACTTTTAGACCATTCTAATTGTTGCTGTTTTTCCTGACATTAAGACCCAATTTTCTTGTCTGAAACTTTGGACTATTGCACCCAGTTCTGCCCTTTGGGATAAAAAGAACAAATCTAATCCTTTTTCCATGTGACATCCCTTTAAAACAAAAGCCCTTGTAAACAGCTAGAATGTCCCGTCCAACTTCTTTCTTTCAGGCTAACCCAGGAGCAGGGAACCTGTGGCCTCGAGACCACATGTGGCCCTTTAGGTCTTCAAGTGTAGCCCTTTGACTGAATCCAAACTAGAGGGCCATATGTGGCCTTGAGGCCACAGATTCCCCACCCCTGGGCTAACTGTCAATCAATCCAAAGCATTTGTTAAGTTCCTACCATGTGCCAGGCCTAGTGCTAAGCCCTGGGGAGACAAAGACAAACAGAAACGGTCCCTGCCATCAAGGACCTCACATGGAGACAACATGCAAACAATGTATACATATAAGATATATATGTATAGAGTAGATCAGTGAGTCAGTCAGTCAATAGGCATTTATTAAACACCTGTGTTGTAGGTACTGGGCTAAGTACCAGGAAGGCAAAAGATGGTCCCTGCTCTCAAGGAGCTCACAGTTTACTGGGGGAGACAACATGCAAACCACTATGCCCAGGCAAGCTATATATAGGTTAAATTGGAGATAACGGAAAAGTTCCATCGAGGGGGCTGGGGAAGGTTTCTTGCAGAAGATGAGATCTGAGCTAAATATTGAAGGTCCTTCAACTGAGGCTCATCTAAGAGGAACTCAAGTCCCTTCACCCTTTTGGCTAGCCTCTTCTGGTCACTGTCTAGCTTGTCATTATCCTTTCTAAACTTTGGCTCCCCAAACTGAGCTCAGTGTTCCAGATACTCTCCGAACAGAGGTTAGACCAGCTGGATTGTCACCTGCTCAATTGCTATGAAATGACTCTTTAAGGTTTATGGTTACTTTCTTTATAACCATCCTGTGAGGTAGGGTAGTGTGTGTGTGTGTGTGTGTGTGTGTGTGTGTGTGTGTGTGTGTGTGTGTGTGTAGGTTTCATGCATTCCAGTGTAGGGAAGGAAGGCTGATATAGCTATGAAATCAGATCCAGCCTCTCACAGTCATGTTCACTTAACTTCTTTTTATTTCCTGCCCTGGTACAGACTGTTGTCACAACAGTGATAGTACTCAGATATAATTCAGAATACTGAACAGTGAGTATTCGGTCAACCAGTGCAGATGGTAATCTATCTCTGTGGTCCAAAAATCCCATTCCTAAGTGGTCAGTCTTCTGGTGGTGAGTCTCTCTGAATGTAGCCAGGCTGGTCCTCAGCCAACAGAAAAACATATCTCCAGGAACCTAACTCAAAGGCTTTCCTTCTTTGGACCTATTGATGTGTGGGCTCTGATAGTAGAGCCTTTGAGAACCCAGTGACATCCTTACAATTTAATGAGACATTGGAATAGGACTCTAGTGAAGGGTTTCTAGATAAGCATAATTTAAATTCTGCAGTACGTAGTTACATTAAATTACAGGTTATTGGAGTTTAGATGAAAAGAACTCTGGACTTGGAGATAGAGAAAATGGATTTCAAGTCCCAGCTTTGTTGTTTACTCCAGGTACCTCATTTAATCTTTCTGAGTTCAGGTTCTTCATTTGTTAAATGGAGAAAGTAATAGTCATGCTATTTATCTCAAAAATATTGTATGGGGAAGTTTCCTACAACTTTAAAGGACTACATAACTGTAAGTTATCATTTTTGCCTTGGAATCACCAAATTTCAGAGTTAGAAGTTACCTCACCAGTCATCTGGTTCAACCTATGCCCCAAATGAATCCTTACTATAACAGCTCTAGCAATGGCTATCTAATCTCTCCTTGGAGACCTTCAGTGGTGAGAAGGGTGAACCCATTACCTCTAATGGCTGCCCTGTACTACTCCCCTTCTGGACAGATTGTATGGTCAGTAAGTTCTTAACATCAAGTCTAAATTCAACTTTTTTTTGAGACTTCTCTTCCATGGCTCCTGGTTCTAGCCACTGTTCTGCCAAAATGAACAAGACTAAATCATTCTTCCGCACGCTAGCTCCTCAAACACTTCTAGCTCAGTTCAGGGTGATCTTCTCTAGAAGCAGCAGGAAAATATACAGGAAGGAAAGAAATTGTCCCAGTCTGGTCAATTTTAAAGGTACAGCCTGTTCTGTCCACACAGCTAATCTCAGGAGTCTGTACTCACCCACATGGTAGGAAAACACAGGATGCAAGGTGCTTCCATGTCACACAATATGCTCATGTAAAAGAACAACCACCTTGTGGGCTTTCTTCATTTAAACATCTTCGTTTGATGTTTCTGATTTTCTGTAAGTAATGATCCAAGAAGTAAGAAAGGAACTAAGCATTTATTAGGTATCTATTGTTGTGCCAGGCACTATACTAGGCCCTTTACAAATATCTCATTTGATTCTCTCAAAATCCCTAGGACATGGTTGCTATTATTATCCCCATTTGATAGTTGAGGAAACTGAGGCAGATGGAGGTTAAGTGACTTGCCTGGGTCACATAGCTAGTCAGGATCAGAGGTCAGACTTGAAGGCCCTGTACTCTATCCACTGCTGGTTCTAGAGGCCCAGGCAAATTTCCTCAAAACCTGTGTGTGTGTGTGTGTGTGTGTGTGTGTGTGTGTGTCTGTTGGACAAAACCTTTGATTCCATTAGCATAGGGAACTCCCAGGAAAGAAATTCTCTTCACCAGATGTACATCAGCACCTGCCCATCAATTTAAAGTCTTAGAGAATTTCCTGGACTTCTCAGAAGTCAAGCGGTTTTCTCAGAATCCTGCCGCCATGATGGATTAGAGATCAGATTTGAAACAAGTTCTTCATGATGACAAAGCAAGTTCTCTGTCCTCTATTACCCATTACCTCTCAGACAGAGTCAGTCTTTCCTCACTTTTTATTTCTGGAATTTGTTTTTCCTCTCTGAGAGTATTTTCTATTGTCCCTAATGGGTTTGATTATGTTTATTTCACAAATTTATCAAGGTTATTCATCTTAGTCATTTCCTCCAAGGTTCAGTTTGGTTCCTTATATACCTCCACAAATTGTCTACTGTTAATTTAAGTAACTGAGGTTAAAAGAGCACTGAAACCTGTGCCAATCCATTACAATACTGGATCTTCCACCTAATACCTTTGTAACTTTGAGCAACTCATGGAAATAATCTGAGCCTCATTTCCTTCATCCGCAAAATGAGGAGGCTGGACTAAATGACTTGGAGGATCCCTTCCCACCTTTGAGAGAATCTGTGATCCTTTGACCACCCTTCATACCTTCTCTAAAGCATAGAATAATGAACTTCTAATCAAAAAGACAAACCTCTGACTTTGAATATTGGCTCAAAAATTTACTAACTGCATGACCCTGGATAAGTCACTTAGGCTCCTTCTACTTCACTTCTCACATCCAAAATAATGAAAATAATAGTTTTACATGTCTCACATAAATGTTTTTAGGCCAAAATAAGAAAATGTATGTAAAATACTTTGTAAACCTTAAAGAGCTCTAAAAACATTAGTCATGGTTACATATTGGCATCTAGGTGACTCAGTGGATAGAACACTGGATTTGGAGCCAGAAAGACCTGAGTTCAAATTCTGTCTCAGATATTTACTAGCTGTGTAATCTTGGGCAAGTCACTTAATCTCTCTCAGCCTTAGTTCCCTTATTTGTGATATGGAGATAATAATAGCAGCTACCCACCAAAGTTTTTATGAGGATAAAATAACATAATAATAATGTTTTGCAAACCTTAAGGCGCCATATAAACATTAGTTATTAACGTTGTTGTTGTTTTATACATACATACACACATATATGTGTATATATGTGTATACGTATGTACATATGTATGGAACAGAATGGCCACTGGACTAGAAGTTTGGAGACTTACGTTCTCATCCCTGTTGGTCACCAGCAAGCTATGTGACCTAGAACAATCATTTGACTACTTTGCCCCTCAGTTTTCTCTTCTGTAAGGTGGGGATGATATGGCCTATGAGGCTTGTTGTGAGAATAGGATGTGACAGATCTTTGAAAAGATAGCATTTAGCTATCTGTGGGGATGCACAAAGAATTGGTGATTTAGTCTGATTTGTTGACCTCTAAGGGCCCTTTAAGGCAATGTAAATTGGATGTATTATGATTCCATTCATCTTTAAGGCAGAGCTCTCAATCATTCACTGTATCCTAATACCATACACACTTTAAGCTCAGTCAGTCTATACCTTGCTTCATGGATGACTAACCCCCAAAGATGCCACATGATGACATTGCACTGTGAGGCCGTGGCAGAGATGGGACTCTAATCCAGCTTGTCTTTGTTCAGATCCTGTCTTCCCTCCTCTGTCTACCACTCTTTTTGTGTTGTTCTACAGCTATCCACTGCCGTCAAGCCTGTATTTCCACTTTGTCAATGAGGCTATCATTTTGTCAAGTGGCTTGCTAAGATCCAGATAAGATAGGGGTACAGCAGTTCTCTGATCTACTAGTTAAGTAACCTTATCAGTTTAACTGGCCATATTTATAGCTACCTTCCACAGCATCCACCTGAGATAAAACATTGCCTGGAAATACACCTGAAAACTGAAGAATTTGGGGCTCAAGATTTCCCTTCTACTACTTATACAATCTGTTCTTTGAATGATTATGTAATTCGTTTTTTCTTCTTCTGGGGCATAGATTTTAAGTTGAATGTCTTCCATATATTTTTGGCCCAACCTTCTCCCTGTCCTATTAGAAATTAGAATTTAAATTTTGCATCCAGAAGACCTTAGCTTCCACAGACATAAGGCTCTGCTACCAATCAGCTGTATGATCTTGGGCAAGTCCCTTTCCCCCACTGGACATCCATTCCCTCATTCTTGCAATAAGGGCATCAGACTAGGTCTTCACTGAGCTTGCTTTCAACTCAAACATTCTTTGATTCTGTGGTGAGCTGGGATAGAACAGCCCCGTGGATCAGCATGAGAGAGAAACCATTAATGATGAGGAGATAGGCAAGGAAGACTCTCGGACTCCTCAGTCTGAAATGATAAACATTCTTCTGAGCCTTTCCTTGGAACAATGAGATTCCTTAAACAAATACTAATTCAGGCCAGCTGGATACTAAAATTAAAACTCCTGGCAGGCCAGCAGCTCTGTCTTGCCTCATTGTAACTCAGAAGGAGATGCCAAAATAGCTGTTAAGACCTGGATGGCCAGCAAGAGGAACTCTTTGGAGGATTTAGCTCGTTTTCCTCCATTAATGTGTTCGTAAGCCCTTTTGCCCTTTTTCTCTTTTTTTAAAGTCATAGGTTATATTTATACTTCTCTAGATGTAGGAGTGAGTTAAGATCACAAAACTGCAGGTCTTCCTACAGCAACAGCAACACAAAACATTTAATAAACACTTACTGTTTGTAGAGCACTGGGTTATGATGATAGAGACAAAAATTTGCAGATGAGGCAGCTCTTTGCCAGCATGACTCTTACAGTTTAGTAATGGGACTCTTAACCTGGGGTCTGTGAACTTGTTTTAATATTTTGATAATTATATTTCAACATAATCAATTTCCTTTGTAATCCTATATGTTGTATTTCATGTCTTTAGAAACTATTCTGAGAAGGGGTCCATGGACTTTACCAGACTGCCTGCCGAAGGCGTCTGTGACATATAAAGGTTAGTAACCCCTGATCTTGTAGGTGAGTAAGACACCAACGCAGATAACTAAAATGCAGAAGAGCACACAAGTGCATCAGTTGCCCCCAAAAAAGTGCTTTGTGAGATATGAGGTTGTTTTGAAATGGAGAAGATTGAGGAAGTCTCCGATAGAAGCAGTTAAGTTAAAATTTGAAGTGTTCATCAGTCAAGAAGCATCTGGTTCTTACAACAGGCCAGGTGCTGTGCAAAGCACAGGTATGACAAAGAAAGGCAAGAAATATGGTGCCTGGGGCAGCTAGGTGACACAGTGAATAGAGCACCGGCCCTGGAGTCAGGAGGATCTGAGTTCAAATATGACCTCAGACACTTAACAGAAAACTAGCTGTGTGACGTTGGGCAAATCACTTAACTCCAATTGTCTTACTTTCCCCCTCCAAAAAGGAAAAAAAAAAAAGGAAATATGGCACCTGCCCTCAAGGAGTTTACATTCTAATGAAAACTAAATGTAAATAGATAGATGAAAGTAGCTTAAAAGAAGCACTAAAATGAATTCTCTTCCTAGTTATTATATGGGATGTTTTCCACATATATGCTAATACATGCTTTATATGTGTACCTGCACATACATATACTGCTGCTATTCAGTCATTTCAGTCACATCTGACCCTTCATAACCCTATTTGGGTTTTCTTGGCCAAGATACTGGAGTGGTTTGCCATTTCCTTCTTCGGTTCATTGTACAGACGAGGAACTGAGACAGACTGGGTTAAGTGACTACATATAATGAATGGAAGGTAATAGCAGAGGGAAGGCACTAGCTGTATGGCTGGGCAGTGGATAGAGTTCTCGGCTTGGAGTCAGGAAGACCTGAGTTCAAATTTGACCTCAGAAACTTACTAGCTGTGTGACTCTGGGCATGTCACTTAACTCTGTTTGTCTCAGTTCCTCAATTTATAAAAATAAGTTGGAGAATGAAATGGCAAAGCACTCCAGTATCTTTGCCAAGAAAACCTCAAAATGGGATCACGAGTGTCAGACATGGTTGAAAAAATGACTCAACAACAACAACAACTTACAGATGGTGGGATTTGAACTAAATCTTGAAAGAAGCCAGGAAGCAGAGGTAAGAAGAGACAGCATTCCAGGAATGGGGGCCAGTTAGTGATAATACATGAAACCTAGAGATATAAAATCAAGTAAGAGGAATAACAAGGAGGCAAGTGTCAAGGGACCACAGCATCCGTGGAGGGCTGTAAAGTGTAAGAGGACTGGAAAGGTAAGGATGGGCCACGTTGTGAAGGGTTCTACAAGCCAAAGTGAAGCATTGTGTAGTCCTCCCTGGAAGTAATCGGGAGCCACTAGAGTTTGTTGAGGAAGGCAACTTGGTTGGACCTTAGCTTTAAGAAATTCACTTTAGTAGCTGAATGAAGGGTGGATCTGAGTATAGTTGAGGCAGAAATAAAGACAAACAATAGTCCAGGCAGAGACTAAGAGGGCTTGCATCAGGGTGGTGGCTATGTGAGGCAATAGAAAGGGGACACACATGAGGGATGTTGTGAAGATAGCCACAAGAAGATCTGAAAACAGAATGCATATGTGAAATGAACAGGAAAGGAAAGAGGAAAGGACATTCTGGGGAATGATGTGGGCAAACCCTGTCTTTTCTCTTCTATACACTATTGCCAGATTAATCTTCCTAATTGCAGCCTTTTGATTAGATCACCGACCACAGAACCTCAGAGCTTTCATAATCCTTGGAAGTCATCTAGTCTAAGCTGAGTTAGGAGTCCCTGATACAATGAATAATCCTCCTAATTTTAGGACATCAAGACTCTTCCTAAAAATCTGTCTTATTTCTCCTTCTTGAATATAAACTCTTTGAGAACAGGGATCATTCTTTAAGAGATTTTTGCATTGCACATTCTACTTAACCTGGTGCCTTGAACATTGTAGGAGCTCAAGGTGTGTGTGTGTGTGTGTGTGTGTGTGTGTGTGTGTGTGTGTTGAATACAATTAGATTGCCATGAATTTAGATAATTCCTTGGGATTTCAAGGCAACATAGATTTCTATGAACACTTCTGTTTTCACCATGTAGGATGTGTGTAGGTAGTAACTCCTTGTCCTGTGATTCTGATGTCTTCCAAGCTAAGCAGGGATGGGCTTGTAGATTGTTAATTTTTAAGAATTACTTGTGGGAATAGATAAAGGCTAAGGCTGTGAGAGTAGAGAAGGGCAGAGGAAAGCTCCAGATGAGGGGAAAGGAAGGGTGTAGCAAGGCAGAAAGCACGAGGATGGGCAATCCAAGGCAAGGACAGTAGTCGATGAGTCAGTATAGCTGAGCTGGTTCAATAGTATAGCTGAGCTGGTTCAATATTTTTCCTTTCCTTGGGTCCTCTACTTTCCTATCTCAAAAATCTCCCATACCTCTCTCCCTTGATCTTATTTACCATATCTCCTTTAGACTCCATATATAATGTACTGTGTGTGTATGGGCAGCTAGGTGGTACCATGATACATAGAGTGCCAGTCCTGGAGTTAGGAAGACTCATCTTCCTCAGTTCAAATCTGACCTCAGACACTTACAAGCTGTGTGACCCTGGGCAAGTCACTTAACCCCATTTGCCTCAGTTCCTCATCTGTAAAATGAGCTGGAGAAGGAAATGATAAACAATTCCAGTATCTTTGCCAAGAAAACTCCAAATGGGGTCATGAAGAGTCAGACACAGCAGAAATGACTGAACAGCAGCAGCATATGTAGGTGCAGATACATACGTATATACATATATACATATATAGCATATATTAGCATATATATGGGAAATATCCTATGTAATAACCGGGAAGATGATTCATGTTAGTGCTTCACATTTTACAAGCTACTTTCATCACAACAAACTTTGACGTAAGTGGTATGATTATGATTATCCCCACTTTACAAATGGGGAAATGAAGGCTCAAAGAGATCATGATCTACCCACCATCACACAGCTAGCTGGTGGCAAAGCAGAGCCTAGAACCCAGGACTTCTGGTTGTAAATTAACTAAATATACAAATGGATGGACTTAAGTCATCCAATAGACCTGTTAGTCCCGCCCAAGTATGGGAATAAAAATTAAGAGCATTTAAAGCCAACTGAGACATCAACAATCTTGGAAAGAGTTCTGTTCATGATTACATAAATCTGAGATCATCTGCGCTTGTGACAAGGATAAGAAAACCATGAGACACATGGGAACACATTTGTGAGACTTTTAGTCTTCAGAGTACACAACATCAATGCATTTTTAAAAGGCACAGAGAAACAAATGTATTAGTTCCCACTTCCTTTGAGGTTTGTGTATTCATTCTCTATGGCTGAAGAAAGCCAACAGGGGGGAAAGTGCCAGAAAGTTTTCTTGGAAATAAAGCAGGACCAATTAGCTCGTGTGCATCAACTCTATGTGCAAAAGGGAGTTTCTGCAGATGGGCCATAACAAATGTAACATAAAGCTGATCTTTTATGAATTTATGAATAGAAATTCTGTTCCCAACAAGGATGGGCCAGCTGCCTACTGCTAAGCACTCTACCTTAGGACTAGTAAATTGAGAATGGGGTCATTCAGCACATTTCATGCAGGCGACTCTAGGCTAGATCTGACCGGAGTTTTAAACACACTCTTCCAGTCTGATGCTCACTATGTGTGGCCTCTAGATTAGAAGATGTCATAACCACAGACTAACAAAGCCAATCAAAAACATCCTCATATCACAAAACATGTAAAAACAATACTAACTACAACAATCATAGTAGCTAACATTTCTATAGTGCCTACTATGTGCTAGGCACTGTGCTAAGCACTTTTAATTATCATCTCATTTGATCCGCACAGAAGCCCTGTGAGGTAGGTGCCATCATTGTCTCCATTTTACAGATGGAGAAACTGAGGCAAACAGAAATTAAATTGCTTGTTCAGGGTCATACAGCTAATAAGTATCTGAGGTTGGATGTGAACTCATTGAACCCACATTTTTGCTTTACTGAAATTTTCTCTTTTGATCCTCTCAACAATCCTAAGAGGAAGAGCTATGAATATCAACATTTTAGGAATGAGAAAACTGAAACTCACAGAAGGTAAGAGACTTGCCCAGGGTGACATAGCTATTGAGTGTTTGTGAACCAGAATTTGAAGTAAGGGCTTCCTGGACCCCAGCCCAGTGCTCTACCCACTGTACTACCCAGCTGCTTAATATTTGCTGCTGTGTGGTCATTACATATATGGGTACATGTTCCATTCCTTTAGCTAAGTTGTGAATTCTATAAGGATAAGGACTAGAAGTCCTTGAAGCTCCCCTCATATCTAACTCATCATCCTGCATATACAAGGGTTTCCTTGGAAAAGGTACTAGAGTGGTTTAACATTTCCTTCTCCAGCCCATTTTACAGATGAGAAAACTGAGGCAAACAGGATTACATGTCCAAGGCCACACAACTAATTAGGGTCTGAGGTCATATTCGAACTCAAGTCTTTCTGACTCGAGGCCCATTGCTCTATCCACTGTGCCAACTAGCTGTCCCATAAGGCACTTAGTAATTAACTATTGGATGAAAAAATCTCAATCTCTCGCTCTCTTTCTCTTCCCCTCCATTTCTCCCCCTTTCCCCTCCCCTTCTTCCCTTTTCCCTATCCATCTTTCTCCCTCTCTTTCTCCTCCCCCTCCCTTTCTCCATCTTCCCTTCTCTCCCTCTCCCTCTCCCTTTCTCTCCCCCTTCCATCCTTGTCTTCCTCCCTGCCTCTTTCCCTTCCTCTGTCTTTTTCTCTTACACATACATAGAGATGCACTCATACTTTTATGTACCATATTTGGACCCATTCACTCCTTTCTCTCTCATCCCATTCCTTGTAAGAGGAAGATCTAATTCACTGTAACTTGAACCCAAGCCTATATCTTTACATTTATTACTATTAATGTTCATCTTTAGCCCAATGTTCTAAGCTCTAACCTGTGGAGATCTTTGTGAATTATTATCCTGTCATCCAGTGTATTTGCTATCCCTCATAGCTTTGTTTCATCTGCAAATTTAATGATCCTGCCACCTTTAGCTTTATTCACATCACTAACAAAAATGTTCAACAGGAAAAGGCCAAGCATTCCTGTGGCATTCCCCTTGACACTTAGTTGACATAGAACCAATGTGGTAACTTCTTGAGTCCAGGTCTCCAGCCAGCTCTGTATTCATTGATTTGCACTATGTTCTAGCCCGAGTTCACCACAAGGCTAGTATAATACAGTTTATCAAATGCTTCCCTAAAATGAAGCTAAACTCTACCTGCAATGCCATCCAGAACTACCAGTTCAGTAACCCTGTCAAAGAACAAAATAAGGTTAGCCTGGCATGACATGTTCTTGAAGGAGCCATGCTGGCTCTTTGTAATCACCACTTCCTTTTTCTAGAGGTATAGCAACTATCCCTTTAATAATATGTTTTTGAATTTTCCCAGGAATTGAAGTCAAACTCACTGGCCTTTAGTTTATTGATTCCAGGCAGAACAGTATTTCCTTTCTCCCAACCTGTGGTATCTTGCCCATTCTCTACAATTACAAATATTAAGTGGCATTGACTCAACAGTCATATCTACCACTTCTTTCAGTACCTAAAGTTGTAGGTCAGCTGGGCTGTGAATTCATCAAGGCAAAATCAGTGCTTTCTTATTCTCTCCTCACTTTTCTTGAATATCAGTTTGCTGTTAACCATTTTTGTTCTGTTGTTTCCAGTGCAAAGGTCATTTTCCTTGGCAAAACAAAGCATCAAGCAGCTCCTCCTTCTTCTTTTGTCAGTTATCATTACCCCATCCACTTAAAAAAAAGAGTATTTCTCTTCCTTCCTTGATTGTCCTCTTTCCCCCAATATAGCTTTTTTAAAATACCCCCACTTTAAATTTTTTTGACTGCTCTTCTAACTTTCCTCACTAGCCTTAGCCATTCTGAACCTTAGCACTACTGACAATATTCTCATAGGATCATGCTATGTTTTTATATCCATCTTCTACTACCTGTCCTTGCTACAGTATTATGTTTCTATCTTTTTAAAATCCCTGTGAATCCACATTCATCTCTTCAGGTCACTTGTGGTTTTCTACCTGATAAGCCTCATTCCTCTTTGTGTCTGCAGAATGTCATTCATTCTCTGCATCACCAGCTGTCAACTGGACATTTCAAATCAAATGTCCCAGAAATATCTCAAACTCAATGTTTAATGCAAAACTATTATACTTCCCCATAAACCTGTTCCTCTACCAAATTTCCCTATTTCTATCAAAGAGGCCACCATTTTTTTTTTCAGTCTCCCGGGTTCCTGACCTCAACATTATCTGTATCTCCTCACTCTTCATTACTCCACACCTCCAGTTAGATGCCAGATCTTACCATTTCTGTCTCCACAATAGCTCTTATATCTGATCCCTTCTTTCTACTCACATAGCTCTACCTTATATTAGGCTCTCATTCTTCATTTCTCATCTGGCCTCCTAATTGGTCCTCTTACCTCAAGTCTCTCCCCTACTCCAATCCATTCTCCACACAGCTACCAATGTTATTTCCCTTAGGAACAGGTCTGATCATGTCATTCTCCTATAGTGACTCCTTAATTACTTCTAGGATAAATATTAACCCTAATTGCCTCTATGATAAATATAAACCCTTCTGTTTGACTTTTGAAGTCCTTCACAACCTAGAAGCAAGCTATCTTTCCAGTCTTATTTTACATTACTCTCCTTCCTGCCCTCTATGGTCCAATGAAACTGACCTTCTCTCTGTTCTCCATAGATAGTATCCCATGTCCCATCTATCTGCCTTTGCATCAACCATTCCCCACACTTGGAATACAGACCCTACTCAGCTTTATCTCAGAGTCTTTCACTGCCTTCAAGACATAATTCAAACACCCTTTAAGCCAGGGGTGGGGAACCTTTGACCTTGAGGCTACATGTGGCCCTCCAGGTCCTCAAGTGCAGCTCTTTGACTGAATCCGAACTTCACAAAACAAATCCCCTTAATAAAAGGATTAATTCTGTAAATCTTGGCCTCAGTCAAAAGGCTGCACCCAAGGACCTAGGCTGCAGGTTCCCCACTAAAGGCTTAGTCTAAGACTTTCCTGTCTCTTCACAAAAGCTAATGGCCCCCCTACTTAATCTTTTGTTTTTGTATTTGTTATATATTTATTCTCTCTATGTACACATTCTCCCCCAACTGAATGTAAGCTCCATGATACTAATGATGTTTCACATTTTGTCTTTGTATCCACAGTGATGAGTACTGTGCCTGTCACATGGCAGGTACTTAGTCAATCAGGCTTGCTGTGACAAAATTGCTTCTGTTTCTCCCTCCATTGATCTTCACTTGAATGCTCGTAACCATGCTTACTTTTGCTGATTCCTGGTTTTCTTCACATGGAAGAAAATATCTTCTTTGTGTATCATGAGCCATCACTGCCCACTCTGACCTAATCTGTTGCTTTGAGTACCTCCCAGAACCATTTTGTTGTGGGTTTCTAAGTCATAGAATCTGTAAGAATGTGAATGACACACCTCTACTTTCAAGGTCTCACAAAGCTTATATCCATCTGGGTCAGCCTTTTGATTATAAAATATAGGAATAGTTCTTCTTTTAAGTGATGAGTCCTAACACCTGGAAGAGCATCAATCCTTGCCAGCAATCTCTGACACACACATACACACATACACACAAAATCAAACTTGATCTCTGCTGTTAAATATACTCAATTGGGTTCCTTCTCCACCCTGCATCATGTGATCTGGCACATCCACAGATTGTGAGTACATCATAATCTTATTCCAATCCAGCTGTCAGTGCATCAGGACAAAAACACCCTTGAGCAAAATTTGTAGGCGAGACAGAGCAGATATTAAAAATAACCAGTATCCTCCCTATCTTGAGGGTGTGTGAAATGCTGACTCCTGGAACCAAGGCTCTTCCAGATCCAGATATGTTTGACATTCCTTAGCCAAACCCGATTGGACTATGTTGTTGGAAAGCCTCCAGCCGTTACAGAGGTAACACAGAATCTCCAGCTGGACCTGGTTAGGGTCTAGTTTGCATATTGGAAAATTATGACTTTCTTTGTACCCACAGTATTGTGTAGAAGTGAGGAAAGCACTGGGCTGGAGAATCAGGGGACCCGAGTTCTGATTCTGATTCTGTTCTGTTACGATTGGATAAATTGCTTTACCTCCCCAGACCTAACTTTCCTTATCAGCAAAGTGTGATAGTTGAATAAATATCCCTTCCAAATCCACAGTTTCATGATTATTCAGTTATCTGAGTGGCACAGTATACAACCCATCCTTCCTCTATCACTGTGACCATACAAATCACTTAAAACTTTCTGGAGCCTCAGTTTCTTCATCTGTGAAGTGGGGGGTGAGAACTACATTCACTACCTTTTTCAGAGGTTAGTTGGGAGGAAAGTGCTTAGTAAACCCCCTAAAGCACTATATAAAGATAAGCTATGACTTTTTCTGACAGTGGGAAGACTACATGCATCTCTATAGGCAAAATTTTTCCTGGTATATCTGTTTTAGCACTGGGGTCCTATTCTTGACAAGCTACCCGACTTAGAACATGTCACCAAATCCGCTTATCTTGACAGATGGATGATGGGGAGGCTAAAATTGACCTAATGGAGGTGGTATGAGGAATGTTTCCAAGGGATAAAGTTGTTTAAATATCATTTGTCAGGAGTTTTTATTTTAGTCACTTAACTAGTATCTGGATCCCCTTGAAGGCTATGACCCTTTGGAGCAGAAGGGTGGAGGAGAGAAAGATAATTTATTTTGGATTCTAATTTCCTTGAATCCAATTCCCTGTTTGATGGTAATATTTTTCTTTGACATTAGGTTATAAGTTTACACACAGAGAATGTGGATACGTTCTCAATTGTGTGTTAGCCACTTTGGCTTCAGAACACAGAAAGAGGCAAAAAGTATAGAGAACTGATAGCAGAAATCATTTAGTCCAAACCCGACCTAAAAAAGAATCACCTGTATAGCATACCCAAGAAGTGGTCATCAATTAATCAGTAAACATTTATTAAGCACCTATATTACGTTCCAGGTACTGTGCCAATCACTGAGGATATAGAAAGAGGCAAAAGGCAGTCCTTTCCCTCAAGGAGTTCACAATCTAATGAATGAGGGAGACAACAAGCAAACAAATGTATACAGGATAAATGGGAAGTCATTAACAGAGGAAGTCATCCAGTCATTGCTTGGAAATCTCCATTGAGGGGGAAACTACTGCTTTCCAAGGAAATCCATTACACAAATTTCTAAGTGTTAGTAAATTTCCCCTTACATCAAACCAAAGTCTACTTCTCTAACTCTCACCCACTATCCTTACTTCTTCTTTTTGGGGTCAAGCTGAACAAATTTCTTCCCTATAATCGTCCATTAGAAACTTGAAAACAGCTATCCAGTCTAAACAGCTATCCAAGCTAAACTGCAATACTTCCTTCTACTCTTTTCCATATGGCATGGTCTCAGATCCCCTTGCCATGCTGATTACCTGCCTCTCACTGTGATTTTGTCTATGTATGTCCTAAAATTTGTCACTCAGAACTAAACACAATATTCCCAATGTGTACTGACTGTTGGGGGCTGTTTCCTTCACCATTCTATATACTGTGCCTCTAGTAAATGACACCAAATATCTTCAGGGCTCTTACTCTGCTGTCTCATCATGGCATGGAGGTGGCCTAGGTTTCTTTAAAGCAGTGGTTCTCAACCTGTGGATTATGTTCAATTTGTAACAATGAAAATACATCCTGCATATCAGATACATTCATAACAGTAGCAAAATTATAGGTACGAAGTAGCAACAAAAATAATTTTATGGTTGGGGGTCACCACAACATGAGGAACTCTATTAAAGGGTCGTGGCATTAGGAAGATTGAGAACCACTGCTTTAAAGTTATTCTACCAGACCCAAGGTCTGAGAGACTCTGCTAAGCTTAAAAGAATATGGGAATGACCTCGGCATGTGATGAAATCTGTCTTCCTGTTAACAGTCACCCACTAAACACAAAACAAAGAGATCATATGCTCACCAAAGGTGTTTGCCTCTGTCATGAAGGATGTCCAGCTCAAATTCCCATGCTGGAGGACTTCACTAAGAATATTAATTCACATTTTCTATGGAGATTTAAGGCTTGCAAAATACTTTTCTTCCAATAGTCCTATGAAGTAAGAAGCACAAGTATTTGTATCCCAATTTTAAAAAATTTTATCCCAGTTTGAGGAAATGGACTCTGAGAGTTTAAGTGACCTGTCTGTGAGGTAGGATTTGAACTCGGGTCTCCAGACTCAAAGTCTAGGGCTCTATCCACTGTACTATGATGCTGACACACATAAGGAGAAATCCTTTAGATGTTCTCATTTTAGATGACATTGTGCCTATTAGATCAAATATCTGAACATTTTATAGCATATGCTAAATAAGATCCAGGTACAGTTAGATGGCACAGTGTATAGAGGGTCAGGCCTGGAGTCAGGAAGGTCTGAGTTCAAATCCAGCCTCAGACACTTAATAGCTGTGTGACTCTGGGTAAGTCATTAACCCTGTTTGCCTCAGTTTTCTCATCTGTAAAATGAGCTGGAGAATGAAATGGTAGACCACTCTGGTATCTTTGCCAAGAAAACACTGAATGGGGGGTGGTTAGGTGGCACAGTGAATAGAGCACCGGCCCTGGAGTCAGGAGGACCTGAGTTCAAATCCAGCCTCAGACACTTAACACAAAAACTAGCCGTGTGACCTTGGGCAAGTCACTTAACCCCAACTGCCCTCCAAAAAGCAAAAAAATTAAAAAAAAAGAAAACACTGAATGGGGTCACAAAGAATCAGACATGACTGGAATAATTGAACAACAAAAAAATAAGATCCATAATCACGCAGAAGATTCAAATGATGGAAAATGGCAGTTGTCCAAACAATGTTTGGGCAACTCACAGAGCTAGTCCAAATTATCTCGAACACACACTGTGGATAGACAGTGAGCTTGGCCCAGGATCAACTCCAGAAGAAGGGAGTGAGCTAGGTTGCCTTTGGGAAATTTGTGTGGTGCTTTTAATTATTTCTCAATTCTTGAATAAAAGGCTCTCCACCTTTCTTCCAGTCTTGTTCTCTGGCTCTGTATCATAGAGTGCCACAGTCTCCAAAGAATTAATGCTGTGCGCCAGCCTGGGGCCAATAGAGAGGTACATGATAGGCATTGTTAGGTTACAACATATCACCAGTGAGGAATAGGATGGCATCAGAGAGCTGTAGAAGAGGAGAATTGGTCATAAGATGAAAATGAGGGATTATTGATGGGCAGCCCACCCTGATAGCTGTTCAACGTGAAGAGATATAGAGGAAGGCCCCATCATGTTGAAGGGATGATTTATGATAAGGCACGGTCAAGATTACACAGGATGGACAGGTATGAATGAGTTGCAATCTGTATCACTGGAACAAGTCCCCACCTTGGTGAGGGACTTAGATTCATCAAAGCAGTGAAATGAAACTCCAGTGCCATTTTATTAAGACTTAATTTGTGAATTTGATGAAAATATCTATTTGTGGATACATCACAGCTGTCAAGGTCATCAGTTATGTACGTGAGGCAGCAAAGGGAGGAAAACTAGTGTTCTGTACAGATGTGCAACACGGTCATCATTGTTATTCAGGCTAGAAGCCAATGCCCTACACTCAGTAGGACAGGATGTACTACGTATGACTTCCTTTGGCTAAAAGAGAATTTCCCCCACCGTTTAAACAAAATTATATTTTTGTCATTTCGATCTGACTCTGTCCTCCCTGTTTTTTGTCCCTGGTGATCCTTGCCACACTGATCAAAGGGGTAGGTGTGGAAAGAATTTCCTTACCCTGTGAAGGAAGTGCGTACGTTCAGGCAGACAGTTTAGCCCAGCTTTTCCTTTGAATTAAGTATGGCACAGGCCCATTCAACTCTGAAGCTTGTGTGTCAGCAGCAGCAGCAGGGTTTGGTAAAGAGCGCAGAGAGGACTTGTTATACCTGGGAGTGAGTCACCTGTTATCTTAAGCAAACGTTTTCACCTCTCTGTGTCACAGGGTCCTCATCTTCAAAAGGAGGGAGCTGGATGAGATGGCCTCTGAAGTCCCTTTTGGCCCCAAATCATTCCCCTCTAGGCAACACTGCTGACCCATCTCATCTCCATAGGACAGGGTAGCTTCTTCACTCTGGGAGCTCACTTTACCCCCTGGACCTCGCACATTGGAGGTACCTTCCATTGTAAGGAAGTCACCCAAGCCAGCCACGTCTTCATTTCTATGGGCTTCACTTCTAGACTTTCTTTACCGTACTCCCACTCACCTTCCTTCCTCTCTATCCATTATACCTTTTATGTCTTCTCCCATTAGAATGTAAGTTTTTGAGCACAGGGACTGTCTCTTTTTTCTGTTTATATTTGTATTCCCAGTGTTTAGCTTAGTGCCTGGCCCATAGCAAACGTTTAATAAACACTTATTGAAATTCTAACATTGCAGGCCTTATACTGAGAGTGCATGCTTAAGGCCTAAATCTGTGATTGCATGGATTTAGGAAATCCTCCTCTGTGGAAATTGTATTAACCAATGCAGGGTGACAACTCATCTATGATGTATAATCTTAGAGGACTGCCAGGAGCACTGAGATGATAAGTGATTTACCCATGGGAACCCAGCTAGTATGTGGCTATCTTGATCCAAGATCTTTCTGACTCCAAAGCTGGCCCTCTATCCACTTTGCCATGCTGCCTCTCAAAGAATTAAACATTATTACAAATAATTAAATTTTCCTGTCACTTAGTAGATATATTTAGACTAAATTGAAGAGGAGGGATATTGGGAAAGACTGCCTGCAGGAGATGAGATCTTAGCTGAGACTTGAGGAAAGCTGGGGGGAGGTAGAGATGGGGAAGGAGAGAATCCAGATGTGCGAGACAGTCAGTGAAATGCCTGGAGTTTGAAGATGGAGTGGCTTGTGCAAGGAATAGCAAGGTGACCAGTGTCACTGGATCACAGAGTACATGGAGAGGTTAAGAATAATGTATAAGAAGACTGGAAAGAGAAGGGGATGGTTATAAAGGACTTTGAACACCAGAGAATTTCATATTTGATTCTGGAGGTGACACATAAAGGTATATTATACAGACCACAATAGATCTTAACCTGTGTAACAATGGGCTATGTT
This sequence comes from Pseudochirops corinnae, assembly GCA_028646515.1. NCBI lineage: Eukaryota > Metazoa > Chordata > Mammalia > Diprotodontia > Pseudocheiridae > Pseudochirops > Pseudochirops corinnae. Next base: position 94,427,252 of record CM053588.1, on the reverse strand, counting down.
ATAATAGGGGTGAAAGGGGAAGGCAGCGTCCTGCCTACTGTACTTTGTATGTTTACAGAAGTCAGGTTATTCTGTCTTAGGGACTTTGTCAGGATAATTAATTAACACCCTTGATTTTGTAAAAAACAAACAGGCTTTCAAATCATAATTTCTCTGAAGAATCCAGTGACAGCCAATCCATTCTCCACATCTCTCAGTCACTTCCAAAGAAGCATGACCTCACACTGGAACCAACTTACGGTTTTCCCCAGCAAAAGCTTATGGAGTCCTTTTCCCAAGAGATCCTTGAAAAGGAAAGAATCTCATCTTTCCAGTAACACTTAGGTGTGGTCCCTTGGAAGATGGAAGATGAAACCAATGAAGTGTAAGGTCCCTTCCAGCACAATTATTCTACAGGTTTCTCTCATGTTACAGAATAGATGTTTGTTTCTAAGTTTGCTCTCATGCTATGGGGCTGTCCGTGTTATCAGGAGGGTGAGCAAAGAGACCCTGACGGGACCTCTGCATGGCAACTTTGGAGAGTCTGTTTACCAACGTCTTCTCCTGTATGGACGTCCCCCCAGTTGTATGCATCCCTTAAGAAAGTTTCATGCAGTGGGCTTCTTCACATGGCCCTGGAGGTCTGAAGCATAGCAGAAACCAAAAACTTTAGACACTGATATTTCTGTCTTACAAGACAAGTGAAGACTAATCTTGAAATACTTTTCCTATTCTCTCAGTCATGCCTGTGCCTAAAGTCATGGACAGCTGGCAACTAGAAGCCATCAGACTCTGATGTGATCTCACTTGATCCGAGAATGTTAAAGCTGGAAAGAACTTTGGAAATCACCTAGTCTGGGGCCATCTTTGTACAGATGACAAAACTGAGGACCACAGAGATGAAGTGATGTTTTCCAAGGCCCCACAGCTAGTTAGTGGCAGATCAGTATGAGAATCCAGGACCCTTGATTTCCTTTCCAATGTTCTTTCCATTGCATAGTTCCTCTTGCATTCACAGCTGCCCTTGGAGGTGGGCAGGACACATGTCTTTTTATTCCCAGGAGAATGTAAGTGTCTGGAGTGCAGAAACCATTCTCATTTTGTGCTGAGCCTGAGAACCAGAAGGTTCTGGACCTATGAAAAGATTGAGAGAAAGTAAAAATGCTTTCCTCCAGAAATGAGGAGAAATTGGCAAGGAGGACTATAATTATGATAAGCAGTAATTGATGACACTTGACTTTAGTGAGCAAGATAGTATAGAATTATTTCAGTCTTGAGGCAACTAGGTGGCACAGTAAATAGAGCACTGGCCCTGGAGTCAGGAGTACCGGAGTTCAAATCCGGCCTCGGACACTTAATACTTACTAGCTGCGTGACCTTGGGCAAGTCACTTACCCCCAATTGCCTTGTCCTCCTCCTTCCAAAAAAAAAAAAAAGAATTATCCATCTTGCATTATATTGTATACGTTTGCTTATACTAAGAGAGTCATTTAATAGAGTATTTTAGTATTATTTGATTTATCTTTTTAAATTTGACTTAGGTGATATTGTTCTTTTCTCCATAACTAGAGAAAAGAAAAACAAATTATTTAACCTCTAAACCAATACTTAATTAATTATGACAAATGTGACAAAAGAAAATTAATCTGAGTGCATGTTTGACCCAGTCTTAACCAGCACATGGAATAGCCAGTAACAAATTTGGGGGTGCCACTCATTGAATTTCTCTACCTTAGGAACAATTGCAACTTATTCTCCTCCATGCACTATCTTGTTTCTTATTCAGAGGGACCTTCAGGATAAGTTACAGGAAAACAGACATTTTACAAGCTGAAATTCAGTAGGAGCACATCATCTCTTACCAGTGGCTAATATCATTCTTACATATTATCACTCTTCGTGTCTAATCATATCCTATTTTTTCCCTGTGCATGACACTCCAGAGTTTAATTATCCAGGCCTAGAGTCCTCAACAATTTAATTCAATTACACAAGCATTTAATAGGTGTCTGCTATATGCAGAGTCCTGTATACATAGATGAGACCTACTCTCCGCCTCAATGGGTCTTACAGTCAAAGAGAGAATATATACAACACATACACAGATAAATATTTGGAGGTCCCAAAAGTCTCAGTGCATTAAAAAAATTTTAAATAGCTTAAGGGTCTATCAAGACTTTTGGGACGCTATGCAAAATGCATCACAAGTTCTATTTCAGACAAATTGAGTTTGAGGTATGATAGAGCATTTAAGTAAATAAAGTCCTATACACAGCTAGAGATGTATATCTGGAGCCTAGATCAGGGCTAGAAACATAGCCATCATAGTAATGGGAAGAATAATAATAACCTCCAAATTCAATGGAATGAAAAGATAGAGACTGGTTGAATCAGTTAAAACCACAAGCAAACAAGATGAAGTATATATCCTCCTTGTCACACTGTCTGTTGCTGATAATGTCCCAAGGATGTTTTCAGTGAGCCCGCAGAAGTTGAGATCACATACCAAAGCTTTTATTCAATTATGAAAAGGAAGTTTTATAAAAAATCCAGTTAGACAACAGTCCACCGAACACTGAACATAAAAGAACAAGAAAACAGTAATTTGTCCCAGGATCATTTCTCTCTGAACTCCTTAAAATCCAAGATGAGAATAACATAAGAGCTTGTGAAGCAGGTTTAAGATTTGCAAAACACTTTCATACCTTCTCACATTTAAGCCTCATAACAACCTGGTAAATTGGAATTCCAGGTATTATTCTCCTCCAGGCTACACGTGAGGAAACTAGGACTGACAGATGTTATGTGACTTCTACATGGTCACATGACTGGAAAATGCCAGAGGCCAAATTTGAACCCAAGTCTGTTCTGACTCCAAAGTTAGTGCTCTTTCCACTTTACCACACCAGGAAACTGTGAAGGCATGGGCATGAATGATATTGCCAAACAAAAAGAGTATAGCAAGAAAGAGAAAAGTGAAGAAGGGTGGAACTTTATGGAACATGCACCTTAAAAGTGGGACAGAGATTGAAGACAAAAGGCAAAAAAAAAGACAGAGAAGGAAGAGAAAAGGAAGGGAATAAGCTACAATGTACCAGGTAAGGTGCTAAGCACTTTTACAAATACTATCTCTTTTGATCATCAAATGAGATAAAGAGTGATTAGTGAAGAAGAGAGAAGAGAACCAGAAGACAGTAGCACCTCCAACACCAATGGAGAAGACTGTATCTAAAAGGAGGGAATGTAGAACAGTGTCACATACTTTAGAGATATCAAAGAAGATGAGGGATGAAAAAGTTAATTGGATGTGGTAATTAGGAAGTTATTAGTGATTAAGATAAATGAAGAGAGAAGATAATTGCAAAGGTAGACAAGAGAATAATAAAGTGGAGCTGTCGGGTACAGACTACATTTTCAAGAAACTTTTCAGTGAAAGGGAGAAGAGAGATGTGAAGGTAACTGGATGAGTACAAGGGTCAAGGGAAGGACAGATAGGCTAACTTGTGAGCAATAGACTTGACTACTAGAGGTCTTTATAAATTCATTCAGTGAACACTTATTAGGCTCTTTCTACCTGTAGAGCACTATGTGTAGGTGACATGGAAGGTTTAGATTAGAGACAGCCCCTGCTCTCATGGAGTTTTAGTCTGGCCGGGGGAGGAATGTGTGTGACCTATATGGTAACTCTCAGGGATATTTTAGAGAGGAGACACTTTAATTACGGGGTACGTTTGAATCACATGGGCTCATAGGACCACAGGTCATACATAGGATCATACATTATAGCTTTCCAACCCCCTAATTTTACAAATGAGGAAACCAAGACCCAGAAAGTTGAAGTGCTTTGCCTGAGGTCACACAGGTGGTAAGTAGCAGAGTTAGGGTTTGAATCATGGAATCACAAAACTTCAGAATTGAAAGGGACTTTGAAGATCTTCCAGGCAACCCCATCCGTGCTTCTAGGTAAAGAAACTGAGGTCTAAAGAGAGAAAACAATTTAATAACATCTCAGTTTCCTTTGACGTTGACAGTTGAAAGCAGCACTAGGATTTTTCCTGGCAATGGCATTTATGTTGTTGGAGGCCACATGAAAAACCATGAGCCTGGTCAGACCCCTTCTATCTCTTAGTTACTATGTGAACCTTTTAAAAATATCTGATTCCTGGTCCATAGCCGCCTCTTGCATTTGCTTTCAATTGTCAGAGTCCCCTGTGTTTAAGCATATGTTTTTACAGTGAACTTTTGTCCTCTTTGAAAACAGCATTTCAGTCTCTCTTATTAAATTCTAGCTTTCATGACTAACACACAACAAGAACTTCAGAAATGTTTATGTGATATATTAATGCAGTCAGCCTCTTCCGCTTACAAATTGCTTGGAGATAAAAACCATTATGTCCAACAATGGAATTGCCTCGTAAATATGAGAGAATGCAACCCAGAAGCATGCCTTCCCTGTTCTTGTGTGCCCTGGATTTCTCACTGTAGCATGGTTCCAAAGATTCTCTGTGGCTTAGTGAGAAGATTGCAATAATTTATAACTCAGTGGAAAAAATGTGGAAACTCCTCCCCAGGTTTGCTGTGGGAAAATGAACAGATAGGCCTTAAAAAAAAAAACCCAAACTTCTTTCTGTATCTTGCATATACTTGTAAACAGGTGACTCATTGGGAATACTTTTGAGTCAGAATAGAAGCTAATACCAAAAAAGGATCTCTTCAATTTGACAATCATTTGCATTTGAAAAACTAAGAAATTCTTGTTGCAAATTCTTGTTACAACAGTCAGAGAGACAAAGACAGAAGGACAGACAGACAGAGACAGAGACAGAACAAGACAACAAACGAACACTGTCATTTGCCTTGAAGGCCTAGAGCAACCAGAACCCTTAGAAACTACAGGAAAATTTTCATCTATTTTAGAAATCGGGGCATCTGTAAAGCTACTTCCAGACTTGCAGTGTTAATAGAATATGACTAGTGTTAAGTGTGGCTAGTCAGGAAAAGAGTAGACCACAAGGTTTCTTGATTATTGTTTTTGGAAAGTAAATGCATTGCTTAAAAAAAAATAATTGCTTTCCACTAACTCTCTCTGCATTTCTTGGCACATTTTTTTCATTTTCAACCAACAGCTGAAACCACATTGACCTTCCTCAGTCTTGATAAGAATCATCTGTGAGCACCACAATTACAATTTTGTGATTTTGAGCTGATTTTCTAGTTGGGCTCCAGTATCAATTTCAGCTGAAATTTCCATGGACGTGGCCTTTTTTCTCATGGTTACAAATAATTTAGTCAGAAAGTGATGCATTTGGAGATAGAGGGCATTCTTCTTCAGCTTTGCCATGTGATGTATTTGGAGATAGAGGGCATTCTTTCTCAGCTCTGCTATGTAATCAGGCCTCTTAATGAATTCCGCATTTTCACATCTATCTACTTGTCCACCTTATCAGGAACCTTTCTATTCACAGAGAACAGATGAAGAAATTTCTCCTTTCCCTTTGGAATTTACCTCAAGTATTTGGCTTCTCTGCCAAGTAGCATCTCATCATCAACAGGGTCACAAAAGTAGTAGGCACAGCATTTGAAATAGTTGACTTTAAAAATATGACATTTAGTTAATAAAGGAATCTAGATTCCCATGCAAATATTATTGTATGCCAATAGCATCCCATCTTCCATAGAGCTTAGTGTTCTGCAGACTTCCCTGGAAACTGTACAACATCCCAGCAGGGAAGAAGAGGGCAGGTATCAGCATCCCCATTTTTCAGCCGTGGAAACTGAGGTAAATAGTAATAAAGTGTCCAGTGTCACAAAACTCCCAAATAGTAGGACTGGGAGGAGAATCCAGGGTTTCTAATGTCTTAGCCTATTTTTTTTTCATTTAGAGGTTATGGAATTGCTATTAAAATGGAGGTTTTAATCTTCATTTCTGTAAATTCATCTTCTAAATATTCCCTGGTCAGCTACCATGCAGAGAGCCCTGTTCTAAGTGATAGGGGAGGGGGACCCTCATTTATAATACATAGATATCATTCTCACCAAATCAATAGACAAATTGGGAGGGCCGTCATTACCCGTCATTACTCAAGAGCAGTTATTTGCTTACCACCTTCATCAACTGTACAGAGCATGCTGAAGAAAGAGGGCATGTACATAGTTGATACTCAGTACACATCTGTTGATAATAACAGTAAATCACATTTACATGGCACTTTATGGTTTACGATACTTTTAGTGGCAACACTACATAGCGTAATATAATATGTAATGAAGAGAGTATTGGATTTGGATATGGGGTGGGGAACCTGTGGCCTCAAGGCTACAGCTTCCCCATCCCTGGACTAAGTAAGAGGACCTAGATTCAGATCTGGCCCCTGGCATTTATTACCTCTCAAGGGCTTCAATTTCCTTATCTGTAAAATGAAGGGGATGGATGAGGTGGCCTCCAAGGCACGTTCCAGCTCTACATCTGAGAGATATGCACGTATGTATACACACACACATATCCTTATATCCTTTTATCTTCAAATCTACCCTGTAAGGAAGGAATCACAAGTATTCTTACCATTTTATGGTTAAAGAAACTCAGGATGGCAGAGGTTAAGTGACTTGCTTGTGGTCACACAGCTAGTGAGTGGTGGTCACATTTACTAAAATCCTCTGATTTCAAATGCAGACAGAAAACATTTTGTAAACCTTGAAGCACCACATATCACTGATTGTTATTTTGATATCATTTTGCTGAAGAGGGGGCATGACTCAGCTTGTAGGGAGTTGGTCTTGGAACCAGGAAGACCTAGGTTCAAATCTCACCTGCAGCATATTCTAGCAGCGTGACCCTGGGAAAGTAACTTAACATCTCAGTACTACAGGCAATTCTCTGAGTCTCAGAAAGTATGGCTCTGCATTGGTAAAAGTAATTTACTCCCTCATTCAGGGGAGTTCCCTTTACCAATTAAATTATAGGTTCTATTCCCATCTCTGTTGTTTAGGTGTTTTGTCACGTCCAACTTTTTGTGACCACATTTGGGGTTTCCTTGGCAAAGATACTGGAATGATTTGCCATATCCTTCTCCAGCTCATTTTACAGGTGAGGAAAATAAGGCAAGGGAAGTTAAGTGACTTGGCCAGGGTCAGATAGCTAGTAAGTGTCTGAGGCCAGATTTGGCCTCAGGAAGACTCTATCCACCGCACCACTTAAGCAATTGTCCAAGTCTCAGAAAGTGCGGTTCTGCATTGATAAAAGGCATTTACTTCATCATTCATGGAGTTCCCTATGACAATAGGTCCTATCCCTACCCGTCTGTCAAAAAGAGTAAGTTTGGAACATTGGGACCTGATGGCATTCTGTAAATGATCACTCTGTGTAGCCAGTGGGTTGAGAAGAGAATAGAACAGAAAGGTCCTGAAGATAGACTTGGCCAACTTCACAGTTGTTCCTTGCTTGAAAAAACCAACAGTCTCCTTAGCTGTGGAAAGATTTCCTGGCAGCACCAATATTTCTTTGGTGTTTTATAGTATTTTCTAGTATTGTATACTTGGGAATTATTATTCATAAACTTTGAATTTGATCAATCTGAATGAATAAAAAAACAGCAAAGATCAATATAGTCAAGTAGAAAGCCTCTTGTGTTTCAAGCCAGAGGATCTAAGTTTGAACCTCTGCTCTATCACTTACTTCTTTTATGACCTTATTGGACTCTTCTGCGTCTCAGTTTCTACATCTGTAAAATGAGGGACTAGGGTGATCTCTAAAGTTTCTTCCAACTCTAAATCTCTATAATGTGATTTCATTGGCATAGGGAACTTCTAGGTGAGGAAATTCCCACTAACAATGCAAATTGGTACTTTCTCAGTACCTTAATCTCATTATATTAGAGCATTACAAGTTTAAGTGACTTGCCAAAAGTCACATAGCCACTATGTCAGAAGGTGGGACTTGGCTTTGATGTCAGCTCTATCCATTATACCACCATGCATCTCCACATGTCATTCAATCAGTTAATAAATATTTATTAAAGTGCTAAGCACTGGAGATTCAAAGAAAGGTTTAAAAAAAAAAGTCCCTGCTCCTGAGGAACTCTCATGAAAATAATTATGTAAAATCAAGATGTATACAGGATAAATTGGAGATTGAGATAGAGAAGGCACTAGCATTAAGAGGGAGTGGGAAAGGCTTCATCTAGATTTATAGTGGCTCTCAACCTGTGGGTCACGACCCCTTTGGGGGTTGAATGAGGTTGCCTAAGACCATTGGAAAACACATATTTCTGATGATCTTAGGAACCGAGACATTGCTCCTCTATCCATCTCCAGGCGGGTCCACACACATGCAGATATGCCCACATACAAGTATTAAAGGGTCACAGCATTAGGAAGGTTGACAACCACTGATCTAGAAGGTTGCACTTTAACTGGACCTTGAAAGAAGCCATCAAAGCCAGGATGTGGAAATGAAGGAGAGCAAGCCAAGCATAGAGGACAGCCACTGAAAATGCCCAGTCAGGAGATGGAATGTCTTGTTCCAGGAGCAATAAGAGGGCCTACATCATTGAGTCACCTCTTATATGGAGGGAAGTTGAGTAAGGTATAAGGCTAGAAAGGTAGAGAGAAAGCCAGGATAAGGAGGGTTTTGAAGAACAAACAGGATTTTATATTTTAAATTGGAAGTAATAGGGAGCAACTAAAGTTTACAAAATTGAATGGGGGGAGTGACATGGGCAGACCTGCGCTTTAGGAAGATCATCATGACAGCCAAATGGAGGATGAACTGGAGTGTGAGAAATGAAACTGTGTCATAGGAGGAACAGCTGAAGAAACTCAGTGTTTCATATGAGCCAGTCAAATAATGAGGCTCCTAAAAGTCTAATTTGATTTTAGGCTACATTATAGAAATCTAGTGTCTAGACCACATGGAATAGCTCTTCTGCTCTGTGCCAGTCGGAGCACATTTGGAAAATTGTATATAATTCAGCCACATTTTAAGAGGGACAGTGAGAAAGTAGAGGATCACAAGCTAAATGATAAAGGGTCAAGGAATGCTGTTACATAAGGAGCCAGAAATACATACCCTAAAAAAGAGAAAATGAAAGGGAGACAGGATAGATACTTATTTTCACACGTGGGAAATGTAAAAAAGTGTGTAAATTTGTTCTTCATAATTCCAAAGGTGAGGGATAAGATAAATGGGGAGAAGTTATGAGAAAACAGATTTCAGCTTGCTAGAAAAGAATTTCCCAAAAGAGTAGTCATCAGTGGAATGGGTTGTGTTGTAAAGCCATAAGTTGGCTATCACTAGAAGTATTCCAGCAACTATTTGATGACCACTTGTCAAGAATAGCATAGAAGGAAATTTGGCCCTCAGGAAAAACGCTAAGCTAGATGGTGTAGATGTGAAGCAAGGTGGTACAAAGGGTGTAGCACCGGTCTTAAATCCTAGATCTGACAGTTACTACGTGCAAACTACTTAATCCCTCTGGGCCTTCCTTTGCTCACCTGTAAGGTAAGAGTAATGAACCAGATGATGTCTGAAACTCCCCTCTCCTGTCTTCTCTTGAGGTCTAAGATTCTATGATATAATACTTGATAAGGCAAAGGTTAAAAAAAAAGGAAATAAAATGAAAAATGACTCACTGTATTTGTCAGAGCATCTTGGTTTTTGTCCTTCATTCTCAAAAAGAATCAATGATATCAAGAGGATGATGTCTTGACTTGCGAGTGAGTTGAATTTAAGTGAAGCAGGGCTGTGCAAAGTCACCAGCCTCACTTTCTCCTCCAGAGTCATCTGAGTCCAGCAGCAAGACATAAGTTCAGACAGCTGGTGATGACCCAGCTCAGGTCTTCTTAGGTAGGAAATACAGAAAGAGCACTGAAGCTCAGGCTAACTTAAAAAGCCTAACAGGGAAACCAAAGGCCAGGACTCAGCCCTTTTTACACTTCAGTCATAAGAAAATTATGTTACCAAACTCTCACCATACAGTTATCTACTAACCCTCTGTCCCTAACTCCCAAGAAGGACATTTCACTGTTTCACTGGCAGCAATTAAGAGTGTGATTTTAAGTTCCTCATGGGCAAGGATTATATTTTGTATAGGAGGATACAATGCCATGTGCCCTCCCACAGGGCATAACACAACACATAGTTAGGCGAGTTGTAAGCCTAGAAGACCCTAAATAAGTTCATCAGACTTAATTTCTCCTACTGGGTTGTTTACTCCCCAAGTGCCTCTGTGGTTTAAAAATAGCTACTCCACTGTCAGCCTGGGGCAGTAAGAGGACGGTGCTTTCTTTATAGCCAAAAATGCATGGAATGGCAGCTTTATCGTCAACAGAGAGGCTTTGTTCCATACAGGGTTGAAAGTATATGTCCCTCATAATGATTCAGGCCTGAGTGATTCTCCAAATGTCACTGACCTTTTTTAATTAACTCCCTCCTTACTTTTTTCTTCTTTTGGGGGTGAATAGGTGCCAAGTGGCCTAAATAAATGTTGCCTATTTGAATGGGGTTTTTTCTTTCTTTCTTTAATTGAAGAGAACTTTCTAAACACAGCTTGACTAAAGGCCTGAGATAAGACCTAAGAGTAAGAGTCTATTTCTCTGACTGCCAGATCTCTGAGGCTAAGTGAACCTTATCTTTGTTTTTCTTTCTTTCTCGGGTAACTGAATTAAAAAAAAAAACTGAAAGGGATTTTTCGCAGGCCTTGATGGAAGCAGGAGATACTAATGTAATTTACAGCATCTTATTAGTGAAGAGACTTTATCTACAATTACTTTCATGAAGTTCAGGCAAAGTTTTTGGATTTTTTTTTTAAGTTCAGGGGGGCAAATAGCCCTATCCTATCCAAGATTGTGAGAATCACTGGTTACTTAAAACTCCAGTTAGCAGGTAAAAGGATTTGTATCCTGGAAAAGGATTAGGGGGCTGGTCATCTAGTGAGACTGAGAGATAGCAGATGTACATCCCAGGCTCTGCCCTGGGAATCCACAATATAAAAAGAATCAGAGGAAAGTCTACCCCACACTGGGAAGCTCCTATGTGGAAGGTCTATGGAAGGACCTGGACAAGACCACATGGGAGAATGAAGGCATCCATTCAGAATAGGTTGTGAGCTGTTCCAGGGGAGTCTGTTTCAAGCATGGGACTGCTGAGTAGTGCAGTAGATACAGCAGTAGAAGTGAAGTCAAAAAGACCTGAATTTAAATCCTGCCTCAGACACCTTCAGTCTTTGACTCTAGGCAAATCCCTTAACTTCTTCTAGCTTCAACTTCTTCATAGGTACAATATGGGTAATAATAATAATAATAGCCCTTATTTCACTGGGTTGTTTTTGAGGATCAAATGAGATAATGTTTGTAAAACACATGGAACAGTAGATAGAACACCAGACCTGAAGTCAGGATGACCTGAGTTCAAATCCAGTTTCAGACACTTACTAGCTATGAGATCCTGGGCAAGTCACTTCATCCTGTTTGCCCCAGTTTCTTAATCTGTAAAATTAGCTAGAGAAGGAAATGGCAAACCATTCCAGTATCTTCGACAAGAAAATGACCTTGGGGTAGATAGATGGGGAAGTGAATAGAGCTCCGGTCCTGGAATCAGGAGGCCCTGAGTTCAGATGTGGCCTCAGTTACTTGACCCTTACTAGCTGTGTGACCTTAGGCAAATCACTTAACCCCAATTGCCCTGTTTTTCCCCCCCTCCAAAAAAAAAAAAGGAAAAAAAAAGATTACCTCAAATGGGGTCAGGAAGAGTCACAACAAAAAAACAAATGAAAAAATTGACCCTGTGAAGAAGATAGTATAAGTATCTTGAAATCCATTAACAGATTAGAAAGTAATAATAATGCAGGTGTTATTATTATTCTCATTTTACAGATAAGAAAACTGATGCTCAGCAAAGTTCAATGATCATACAATGAGCTCGCATCTGCTTTATTCTACTAATCTGGTGCTGCCTCTGCATGAAGCCTTGGCAGAATCTCTAACCTCCACTATGTATTTTTCCTCCTAAGCAGAAATTCAGCCCACCTGGTTTTGCCTGTAGAATCTGGAAAAGACCTCAGAACCCCTACATGGAAGTTCTGCAGAGCATAGCATGTTGAAGTCAACTTTCACATCCATTCTTTCTTTCCAGCAGAATCAGTTTACCAAGAAAATCCCTTTCAAAGGACCATAACCTTGAACCCCTCCAGAAATGTGGTACTAATTGCATAACCTTTTGGAGCACATATCTAAAAGGGCTGTAACTATGAATAAAACACGTCCTTTCTTCTTTCTTTGACTGCAGGAACATGCAATAATTACAATATTAATAATGGCCAGCATTTACATAGCAGTTTCAGGTTTGCAAAGTGCTTTGTAAATATTATCTCATTTTATACTCACAACAACTCTGAGTGGTTAAGCACCAATATTACCCTCATTTTGCAGATGAAGAAACTAAGATACATAGAGATTAAATGATTTGCCCAGGATCTACACAGTTATTCTGTGTCTGAGGCAGGATTTGAACTCAGGTCTTTCTGCCTCCAGGTCCAGTACTCTATCCTCTCTGCCACCCAGATACCTACATGGCACAAGATAGGATTTTCTTGTTTCTCTCATTTAAGGTACTGTTGTTTTTAGTAGACTCATTGCTTTTTCCCATAGACTGGAGGAGTATAACTGAAAACAAGGACTGGTAGGTTAGGAGGAACAGAGGCTGGCTATGCAGGCCTGCTATTACCTACATACACAAAAGACCGTGTTCCACAGGTTATAGGTTACAGAGCTCTTCACATTCACAAAAACCCTGTGAAGTAGGTATACAGGTCTTAGCCCTACTTTACAAAAGAGAGTTGAACTGAGCCTCCCCTTCCCCCCCACAATTGGAAGTGACTTGTCTGTAGTAACACAACTTGGAATGCTGAGTAACCATCTGCTGGGATTGTCAGGGTAGAACTGGAGAGATCCATTCCAACTGTGAGAATCTTGGATTCTAATTGAGACTCCTGGACCTGTGCCATGTTTTCTGACTCTGAGCTCCATGCTATAGTTTGCCACAAAGGACTGTAGCAGGCACAGGGAGAACCTCCTCTTGACTCTTTGGGGCAGCCCCTCTTCTCTCCTAAGAGAGAATGTACATGTACATGGGGTACATGTAAAAGAGGAGACCTGTTCCAGATATAATACACATGACCTCAAAGTAAAGAGGTAGAAATACTGAGCTGCATGGGAAGCTGGAGAGAAGACTATGTATCCACAGGACCCCATGTGTAACCAGATGCATCAAGGATCTCAGAGTCAGAGAAGGGCATCAAAACAGTCACAGAGAGATTGGCTCTAATGGACAGTCATAGTACCCTATGCAGACCAGGAGGCAGATGAGGAGAGTAGAACTTGTAAGCCACTGTGTCTGTGTACCCCTCTTGCTCAGGAGAGACAGCTGTGATGAAAGGAATAGGAAAAAGAAATGAACCCTCAGTTAGGCAGGGATCTGGGCTGAGATTGCCACAGCAGAGAGCTATGTGATCCAAGAAGAGCTACAACTTGGAGAAGCAACCCTATGTGTTGTTCTTTAACTATAATGTGAATCGGGTTGACTATTTTAATCTTCTAGCAATCCTAGGGTCTTGCTCCAATGAGAAAGGTGGGTCCCAACAGAAAATGGGGGTTTAATTGACATCTTAATGACTAAAGTCACAAAGAATAGTGTTGAAAGTAAGAACTGTATAGTACCTTGTGGGAAGGTGGAAAAGGTATTTTTGACTGTCATTAGTCTCAGGTACAAGTCCATTCTTCAGTTTTTGTTCAGTTTGAAAAAAAAACAGCTAGCCTATATTTGATGTCTGTTTATCTTCAGTGCTTATCAGGGAGCTAAAGGCCTTTTTGGAGTCAGCAAAATGAGCTGCATAGTGATGATTCCTACAATTTCCATAGGCAGGAGTACAAACCATAGATATTTGTGGGAAATCTTATGAAATTAAACCCAGGGCCATAATGTTAAGAATTTTGGCCCCAAATAACACATGGGTTACACAAAGAATAAATGAAATATATATCAACAGTTTTAAGCCTTGAGAAAACTCTTATTGGAAGTGATAACTAGAAGGAGGTGGGTATATGGAGAGGAAAATCTGTAGCTTCTTTATTGTTTTACATTGATTTTCATCTTGGGCAACTCCCTTCCTCCTAATGGGGCCTAGATGTTGAAATCAGGGCTCAGGATGCAGCTTCTATTGTGCTTTTCGTGGCCCACCCATATTCAGGTCAGCCAGTCCTTCCAGCATGCACAAAGGGCAACTGACTAAGGAGTACCCTGACCACGGATATGGTAATCACCTCATCAGCCTTCTTATATGGTACATCCACTGATGCTCTGTAAAAGGGGATGGACACTGTCTGGGGAAAGATATATCCGTCTGTGACCACAGTGGGCTTGGACTTGGACCTAGCTTCAAGTGGCAGGGAAGTTATAGGAAGACTCTGTTCTAAAAAAAGCCAGCATATAAAAACCCACACTTATAGAGCCTAGGGGAAAAAAAAAAAGGAAATGGATGTTTATTTGTACTACCAAAAGACCAGCACTATAGGGCCCGTTTAAATAGCATGCTCAGCTCAGAAAGTCACATTGTAACTTGACTTGTACACACCCTTGTATATAAAAACAAGGACAGATAATCTCAGAATTGGAAGGGCCTTGGAGGTCACCCAGTTAACCTCCTACTCAAAGCATGAATTCCCTCTACAGAATTCCTAACACATTATTGAGCTAGACTTTAAAGGAAAAAAAAAAGAGAAAACTTTAGTTATGGCAAACTCATTATGTTATGAGGCAACGCATTCCATTAGGGCATGGGGGAAGGAGGGGAGAGACAGTTCTAATTATTGAAAGTTTTTTCTTATTTCAGATCAAAATCTACCCCTCTGTAGCTCACCCCTTGATTCTAGTCTGTGATCTAGGGCCAAGGAGAGTAAGTACTATCCCTTTTATATTTGGCAGCCTTTCAAATGTTTGAAAATTACCATGTCTCCCTTTCTCCACCCATAAATATTTTACTCTCCAGGTTACATCCACAACTTTTTTTTTTTCCCAAATAATATATGTGAGAGAGTGGCATGATGTCAAGTTCCCACCTCGTACTAGACTTTATCCTACAGACATACTCCAGCACACATTTCTGCTCTCTTCTACAATGTAACACCTGAATTGGACTTACTACTACAGATGTGGTCTGACTAGGGCACAGTGCAGTGGGACTGCCCCCACACGCCACCTTGAATACTTCTGTTCATACAGCCTGAGATTGGATTTCCTCGCTAAAGTCTACTTATAATGTAGAGACTCTAGGTTGTCAAAGTCTATATTAACACAGCACAACCTCTAGAAGGTATTGCCAAGTTGGAAAGACAAAGTGTCTGTAACAGAAGGAGTAATTGAGAGGGCCCTCACCATAAAGTTGGCCACCAAGGGATATGGTTTTTGATGACAGGACCTTCTGAGGTTTGTCTGTTAAGGGGTGGAAACGGTTGCAATGCAAGTAAATGATTAAAATCACAGTTCTTTGGAAGTATTTAAGAAGCTCAAATAAACCTTTTTTCTGCAGCCTACATCACACCACTGACTCATACTGAACGGGTGGTCTACTTAAAACCTGTAAGCCACTTTCACATAAACTTTAGTCTAGCCGCACGTCCACCATTTTGTACTCATGTCATTGATTTCTTAAAAATCATGTAATGCTTTATATTTATTTTATTAAATGTGCTTTTGTTAACCTTTATCCATTACTGTAGCTTCCCAAAATATTTTTGGATCCCAATTCTGTCATCCAATGTATTCCTGTAGGTTTTATCCACAGATTTGGTTAATCAACATACTATTTATGCTTTCATCCAAGTCACTGATGAAAAAAACATATTCAACAGAACTAGGCCACAGTCAGAGCCATATGGAGTTTGACCCTATGCCCAACTCCATCCATTAGTCACTACTCTCTGTATTTTGTTAATCAGTCCATTCTGACCTCACCTACCTTCATCTTCATTATAGTCTCTTTTTCCCCATCTCTTCTCCAAGTATCACGTTGTTATTATTATATCAGATCATATCACATTCATCAGCACAGCACAATAGAAAGAATTCTAGGCTCAGTCAGAAGATTCCTGAGTTCAGGGCCCATCTCACATGCCTGAGGGCAAGGACTATTTTTTTTTTTTGCTTTTGTCTTTGTATCTACAGTGTTTTTGTTTTTGTTTAGTCATTTTTTGGTCACGTCCAATTCCTTGTGACCTCATTTAGGATGTTCTTGGCAGAGATACTGAGTGGTTTGGCCATTTCCTTCTCCAGCTCATTTTACAGATGAAGAAATTGAGGACAACAGGGTCAAGTGACTTGCCCAGGGTCATGGGGCTGGTAAGTATCTGAGGCCAGATTTGAACTCAAGAAGATGAGTCTTCCTGACTCCAGGCCTGACACTCTATGCTCTGCACCACCTAGCTACCCTCAGCATAGTATAGAGTATATAGGAAATGCATTGTACAGAGTCCTTAGTAAATGCTTAATAAATGTTACTTTCATAGAATTGATCTGAACTTCTCTAAACCTCAGTTTTCTCATCTATAAAATGGAAATAACTGATATTTCCTATCACAAAGGGTTATTGTGGGGAAAACTGTAGTTTTTAAAGGACTAGGTTAATGTTTGTTTTATTCTATTTGATCATTTTATTATCATGTTAAAAAAAAATATTAGGATGTCCATTGGCAAGCTTAGTTTTAAGGGAAAGGTGACCAAGATATGGAACAGACTCAAAATCAAATCATATGAGCAACATTTGAAGGAAATGAAGATGTTTCACCTACAAAAGAGAAGGACTCATGGGGAAAGAGAGGGACATTTTGAAATGCTTTCAGATATTTGAAGAGCTAAAGTGTGGAAAAGGGATTTGTGTTGGCCACAAAGGGTAGAACTCAGAGAAACAAATTTTGGTTTGATACAAGGAAGAACCCCTTAACAATTACAACTATTGGAAAATAGAAAGGACTGCTTGGTAAGGAAGTGAATTCTGTGTGTATGTAAGCAGCTAATGAAGGATTCTGTAAAAGAGAGTCATGCTTAGGGAAGGGGAATTGACTGAATGACCTCTAAGGTCTTCTCTGATCCAAGATTCTATAGATTTCATAGGTTGGCAGCTTAATATGTTTTTGTTCTATTTTGACTCTCCATATAAAAAAATGAGTTTTCTTAAGGAAACAGGAAAAAAAGTAGGAGAAACAATTGGTGGATAAATTACATAATTTAAAAAATTTTCCAATTAGTGCTTTCATACACCATGATTCCAATGAGTTATTCTATGCTAAATGAGTATCTTTTAATGCTAGGAGTAGTGAATAGCTCAGCAGAACAATACAGGGTCTTGAATTGCACTGTTGATCTCATTACTCTGAGGAATTCTTTGCCTTGGAGAGGTATCTGATTGCACAGCTTCATCCTCAAAATGTTCTGTGCCTGGAAAGCAAAAGTGAGACCTAATATCTCTACATTGTCATGTTTTCCAATCAGAAGCCATTAACTGATAACTCCTGAGCCAGGCTCCAGGGTGTGCATTCAGCTAGCTCACCTCCAGGGCACCCTTGTTCTCTCCTGCCTTCTCTAGTCTCAAGCTTGTATGGCAACTCCCTGTATCTAAAAGTTGAGAGGGAACCACCAAAATAATTGCTTCATAAGATATCATTATGGAAGAGACTTTGGCCCCTTTCAGGGAGAGAGGATTGAAATAGACACAACTAGAAATTACAATGGCTCTTTAGGACTTCAAGATTAGCTCCCTAGAGCTTTGTTTTGGAAGAGTTTTGGCTTCATCACTGGCCCACTGAGGTAGTTTTGTGTCTGTTACCATGGGAGCAAATCTTAGAGATTCAACCTGTCAAGTCCCTTTGTAGGAATTATAGCATAGCCTCTGTAGCAGCCCCAGCTACAGAAGACTCGAAATAGAGAATTTTTGCCACCAAAATCCTTGGCAATGCAAACAGTTTAACATCAGAAATCAATGTGCTTCCATCAGGGGAAATGATGTTTAAAAGCTGCATTACCATGTGCTTTGCCAGTGTACCTGAGGGACCATTGGGTCTCGCCATGTGACTTGCCACTGAAATCTCCTAGGTGTATTGTCTCCCCCATTAGAATGTAAGCTCCTTGAGAGCAGAGACTGTCACACATTTCTATTTGTATCCCCAGAGGTTAGCATAGTGTTCTGTGTGAAGTAAGTGCTTGAAAAAATTTTTTAATTTACTGTTTTATTCTTCTGAAAGGAAAATTGTCACACAAGACTATCTAAACTTGGGTTACTAAAATATTCCAGCAGCATTTTTCTTCTGATTAAGTCATTCCACACCCTGCAAAGAACACAGTTGAAAAGCATTGCTGGAGCTGAGAATACAAAAATAAAAAACAACACGGTTCTGGCTTCAGGGAACTTATAGTCTACTTAGGGGAGAGGGAGAGAAGCAGTGCAAGATATAACACAGAAAGAAATGTAATGCAAAACAGAGCAAAGAAGATATCCAGACAAAGTGCTCTCGAGGGAACCATAAAGTAGGCTTGGTACTATACAACATTTAATCACCTGACTCTGTCCCTTTGCCTTGTCTTCCCCTTATGTCTGGAAGTTACTCCCTCCTCATATTGGAGGCAGGATTTGAACCCTAGACTTTCTAATGCAAAATCAAGCGCTCCAATCCAGTCCACACAATGCTGGTGTGACTGGTGTTAATGGCAGTGCCAGGTTAGCAGACAGAAGGACCCACAGCTTCTTCCCTGTAGTTACCATAGCCACAGTGGGAATAAGGCCTGACTCGCCTACTACATAGTACAACTTCTACTTCATAGTTTCCTTTCCATTTTTTTTTCTACTTTCCTTATTTCCCCACTACTCACCCCTGGACCCCTACCACTGACGGAAAAGTAGTTGCTGCCCAATTATAGTTTCTCATATATTCCTATTCCTTAGACTTCTCTTATATAAATAGGATTATCCTGTTATAACATATGAGTCGGAGCATATTTCCCAAAACTATAACTCTATTCAATAAAGTCCAGACTTTAACCCAATTAGCCTGTAAGAAGTAATTAGTCCAATCCTCTGTTGTTGTGGAAGAAGCATGGGATTTGGATTCTGCCTCTTCTGTAGTGTGACCTTAACCTCCCTGGGCCTCAGTTTCCTCATCTGTAAAAACCTAGGGTTGGCCCAGATGGCCTCTGAGGTCCCATCTGGCCCTACTTCTATCGTCCTCTCTACATATCTCCCTGCTTGAGCCTTTCCAGCAGATCCTTAGAGATGCTTCTGTGGATGTTTGGTGATCCTAGGTGGGAGTTTCAACCAGAGGTTTGAAAACAATGCCCCATGCCAACAGGATACAGCCTTCTTTTTTCTTTGTAATTTTTTTCTCTTGAAAATTAAAAATGTTTTCTGACTCCTAAATATGAAGGGATGGTTCATAGACCTAAAGAAATTTATCTAAGTCTGGGTTCTGCCATGTATATACTTCACGTTAATCTTAAATCAAGCTTAAGCTGCTGGTCCTCACTGCATTTCATGGTTTGACCACATGGTTTCTGTTTCTCTGTGTGTATGTGTCTTTTCTTAGAGGGCTCTTTATCACCATTCATGACAAAGGCCACATTGCCACAATGCTGAACTCCTGGCCAGAAGACAATATTAAGGTATGGTCCTCTTTTCCTTGCTGTTGTTTGGATGGTGGGTAAATCACTTACGCCTTAACCACAGAGCCGACAGACCTCTCTAGATTTTAAACTGGCTATCACCTGAGCTCAAGGCAAGACAACATCAGAAACCCTAGAAACAGGCCTGCTTCAGAACAGCAGAGGGTTTGGGATCATCTGACCAGCCCATGTAGCAGTTTCCTTTTCTTCCTTTGAGAGCATAGAAGGTCTTTTCTTTATTATTTCTTTAAAGAGTGGGAATAACAAAGGTATAACTTCTCTCCAGAGGTCCCCAGCCCTGGGAAGTCCAAGGAGTAAAAGTAGCATTTTACAGTTAAACACAAACACACATTCACACACAAGCACACACACACACACACACACACACACACAATCACAATCCACTGATAAAAGGAGTACAAGTATTCATCTCATCCCTACTCTACAGATGAGGTTTGAGCAGATGAGATGAATTTCCTCCCAGTCACACAGTTAACATAACTGGCGATGTCAGTATTCAAACCCAGGTCCTCTTGACGACAAGCCCACCATATTACAGGGGATCGGGTGCCTGTATCTGAAAGAAGGAGAAGACTAGAGAGGAAGAGGACTTGATCATGTTTCTCTCATTGAGTCACAGACTCTCAGAGCTTGAAGGGACAGAGTTCTAACCATACTTGAATGTGACTAGATCTCACAGTACCCCAGACAAATGATAACTCCCAAGAACTTGACTTGTTGGGATGTTTTTTCTTTATATTTTGCCCCAAAGTTTGCCTAGGCAACCATGCCACCCGGGGGATAGAATACTGGAATCCGGAGTCAGGAAGACCTGGATTCAAATTCATCCGCAGACACTTGGCAACTGTATGAAGCGGGCAAGTCAGTTAAGTTCTGTTTGCCTCAGTTTCCTCAATTGTAAAATGGAGATGATAGCAGCACGTACTTCAAGGGGTTGTTGTGAGGATCCGATGAGATGATATTTATTAAAAGTGCTTGGCACATAGGAAACACTATCCAAATGCTGATCCCCTTCTCCTTTCCCCTTCTATACAACTTCTGTCCAGGGCTGCTTGTTCTGCCCTATGACCAAACAAGACAGGTCTAATCCTCTTCCACATGACCCTTAAAGATGTTTGAATACATTTATTATGGTTCCCTTATTCTCACCAGGCTAAAAATCTCCACCTCCTGAAGTGGGTCATTTTATGGTCATCTCACCATCCTGGTTTTTCTTCTCTAAATGTGCTAAAGTTTGACAAACTGTCAATACTGGGGAAAGTCAATAGAACATGAGAAACCCCCATGGATACATCTATAGTTATACTGGGTGGACACTGGACTTAGGAGTCAGAGGTCTTAGATTCTGATCCCAACTCCTATACTTAATAGCTATGTGACATTGGGCAGGTCACTCAACATCTTCGAGATTCCTGGTCTGTAAAAATGAGGATGATGATACTTACATGGTCTACCTAATTACCAATAGCTTCATAGGATTTAGAACTGGACCTTAGAGAAAGTCTAGTCAAACATCTTCAATAAACAGGTGATAAAGGAAGGACCCCATGCTAGCCATCATTCATTCATCCTTCTATCTCATTAGTACTTTGGATTTTCAGTTCCCTTTTAATGTGGTGTCTTCTTCCATTAGAATGTGAGGGCAGGGAGCCAAGACAGTGGATTAGAGGCAACCCAGCTGAACTCTCTCAGCATTCCCCTCCAAACAACTTTAAAATAACACTTCAAATCAAATTTTGGAGCAGCAGAGCTAACAAAAGGTCAAGGGGATACATTTTTCCAGCCTAAGAAGATGTAAGAGGTCAGCAGGAGAAGTTTGTGACACCAGGTAGAGGCCTGTCTGGAGCTTATACACACAGCAACAACAGCAGCAGCAGCAGCAGTAGCTTCAGGACTTCTCAGCTCAGAGAGAAAGTTAAGGGGGTAAGACAACTGGTCAGAAAGAGATTAAAGGGGCAGCTAGGTGGCACAGTAAATAGAGCACTAACCCTGGAATCTGGAGGACCTGAGTTCAAATGTGGCCTCAGACACTTGACACACTTATTAACTGTGTGACTTTGGACAAGTCACTTAACCCCAATTGCCTTGCCTTTCCCCCTCCAAAAAGAAAAAGAGAGAGAGAGATTAAAGAGTACCCTTTGCTCACTGGATATATCTGGCACTGACTGGCAACTCTATTGCTCAAACATAATTCTGGGTCACTCTTCCAGGGAAGAGAGGAGTGCTGGGGATCCAGCAAGGGAGAAAGGGCCCTAGTCCCATTTCCAAGACAGAGAGGAGCACTAGAACTTGTAACTCCAGGGGAGCAAGGTCCCTTCCTGGGTAAAGACTAGAGAGCAATGACCACAGCTCTCCCAGGATCATACCACCTTAGAACCACCAAAAACTTGCAGACCCCCAAAACTAGCTCTGAAAACAGCAATGCAAAAAAGCCTGAAATTTGTGGCAGTTCCTCACCCCCAGGCAAAGAAATAGGTTGTAAAAATGAGGGGGGAAAAAAGAATTTGACATAAAAAGCTACTATGGTGACAGGGAAAACCAAGACATAAACTCAGAAGAAGACAACAATGTGAAAACAGCTACAAAGCCTCAGAGAAAAATGCTAATTAGACCCAAATCCAACAAGAATTCCTGGAAGAGTTAAAATAAAAAAAAAAAGACTAAGAATGGTAGGGGAGAAAATGGGAAAAGAAATGAGAGTGATGCAAGAAAATTATAAATAGAGAATTAATTGTTGGTAAAAAAAAAAAACAACACAAAATTACTGAAGAAAATAGCACCTTAAAAAACAGAATTGGCCAAAGGAAAAAGAGGTACAAAATCTCACTGAAAAAAATAATTCTTTAAAAATTAGAATCAGGCAAGTGAAAGTGAATGACTACATGAGACATCAAGAAACAATAAAACAAAGTCAAAGGAATAAAAAAAGAAGAAAATGTGAAATATCTCATAAGAAAACAGCTGATGTGTAAAATAGATCAAGGAGGAAGAATTTAAGAATTATTGGGCTACCTGAAAGCCTTGATCAAAGAAAGAACCTAGAAATCACGTTTCAAGAAATCATCAAGGAACACTGCCCCTAGAATCATAGATCCAGAGGGTCAAATAGAAATTGAAAGACTACGCCCATTGCCTCCAAAATGAAAACCCCCAGAAATGTTATAGCCAGATTCCAGAGGCCCCAGGTCAAAGAAAAAATACTTAAAGCAGTCAGCAGGAAACATTTCAGATATTGTGTTGCTACCATCAGGATCACACAAGATTTAGTGGCTTCCACCTTAAAGGAGCAAAGAACTTGGAATGTCATACTGCAGAAGGCCAAGGAGGTAGGATTACAACCAAGAATAACCTACCCAGAAAAACTAACTATAATTGTTCAGGGTAAAAAAAAAATAGAGATTTGATGAAATAAAGGAATTTCAAGCATTCCTGATGAAAAGACCAGAGCTAAATAGAAAATCTGACATTCAAACACAAGATTCAAGAGAAACATAAAAAGGTAAACATGAAAGAGTGATCATAAGGGTAGTAACAAAGTTAAACTGTTTACATTCCTATATGGGAAGATGATACATGTAACTCCTAAAAATTTTCTCATTATTAGAACAGTTAAAAGGGACAATATGCAGACAGAGGGCATGACTATAAGTCAATTATATTGGAATTATCTCTAAGAAAAATGAAGGGGTGAGAAAGAGGGATGCACTGGAAAAGAGGGAAGGGAGAGGTAGAATGGGGATAATTCTTACATAAAAGAGGGGCACAAAGAAAAGCTTTTACAGTATAGGGAAATATGGGGGTGGTGGATAATGCTCGAACCTAATTCTCATCAGAATTACTTCAAAGGGGGAAGGATATATGTACACACTCAGTTGTATATAGAAATGTAACTTACCCAATAGAGAAATAGGAGGGGAAGGGGATAAAAGGAAGTGATTGGGGAAGGTGGGAAGGATGATAAGAGGAAGGACAGATTAAGGGAGGCAGTGGTTGGAAGCAAAATAGACTTTTACAGAGGGACAGGATAAAAAGAAAGAAAGAAGAAAATGGAGTGGGATGGAAGGAAAAAACACAATAATCATAACTATGAATATAAATTGAATGAGCTCACCAATAAAATGGAAGCAGATAGCAGAATGGATTAAAAACCAGAATCCAACAATATGTTTTTTCAGGAGACACACTCAAAGCAGAAAGACACACAGAAAGTTAGAGGGCTAGAACAAAATCTAATATGCTTCAGCTAAATTTTAAAAAGGCAGGAATAGCATTCATGATCTCAGACAAAGCAAAAGCAAAAATAGGACTAATTAAAAGGAAAAATCAAAAACAGTAATATTTTGCTAAAAGGTATCAGACAATGAAGTAATATGAAGAAATTTTACAGCAAGTTTCCCTGATAAAGGCCTTATTTTGCAAATTTATGCTGAATATAAAGTTGAGTCAAATTCATAAAAATAAAAGCCAGTCCCTGATTGATAAATGGTCAAAGGATATAAACAGGCAGTTTTCAGAAGAAGAAATCAAAGTTATCTATAGTCATAAAAATGTTCTGAATCATTATTGATTAAAGAAAGGCAAATTAAAACAACTCTGAGGTATCACCTCATACCTTTTGGAAATGACAGATGCTGGAGGGATTGAGAAAAAGATAGGTACACTAATGAACTATTGGTGGAATTGTGGATTGGTTCAACCATTCTTGAGAACCATTTGAAACTAAGCCCAAAGGGCTATAAAAATGGGCATACTCTTTGAATCTACCATATCAGTATTGCAGTGGTTCTCAACCTTCCTTATGTTGTGACCCTTTAATACTTGTATGTGGGCATATCTGCTTGTGGGTGGACCCGCCTGGAGATGGATAGAGGAGCAGCATCTCGGTTCCTAAGACCATGGAAAATACCGATGGTCTTAGGCAATCCGTTCAACCCCCAAAGGGGTCGCGACCCACAGGTTGAGAACCGCTGCCATAGAGGTTAAATGACTTCGACAAAGTCACATCCATACTGAATAGCAGAACTAGAATTTCCACCCAGAACCTCTGACACTAAAAACAGAATTCTGTTTTTAGTCTACACGTGACTTTACAATGACTTTACGACCAAGATGATTATGAAGCAGTATTTCGTATAGTATAGCAATTCTCAAATGTTGTGGTCTTAGGACTCCTTTACATTCAATTATCCTTCACTCTCAAACATTACTGAAAACCCTGAATAGCTTTTGTTAATGTGGGTTTTATCTATTGATAGTCAACAAAGCAGAAATTAAAACTTAAAATCTTAAAATATCAATTAATTTAAAATAATACCAATCCC
>CM053588.1:94373932-94401732 GCA_028646515.1 Pseudochirops corinnae | reverse complement strand
AAATCAATTTAATAAAAAAAATAAGGAATGTCTCTTGTATCTTGTCCAGGTTTGGAATGTCCCTAAAAAGATCAGGTGAAAATGTTTCTCCCTAAAGTATTGAGAATCAGGAAGTGGCCTCTCCATCTTATAATTTATGGTGAAGAAGAACACTAAAGCCAGTAATACTCTAAACATGCACTCTAGATTTGGGAAGAGCAGGTTTCAAAACTTTGCCAGAAAAAACAAAAGAGATCCCATGGGTCAAAATTCCATAAGTAAAAGTGGCACTGAAGGGATGGGAAGATCTCAAGAATGAAATTCTGAAAACAGTAAGAAAAGCACCAAGAGAAACAATAAGGATGAGAAAAAGTTAATTATCTATAGAAACAAATATAGATAAAGAATTCTAGATAACACGTTTTGACAATACATCTACAGAAGAGGCAAGCCAGGGGAGCTAGCAGATAACAGATGTAAAAGTGTGGCAATCCCATAACAACAGTGGACAAACTCAGAATGAAATGAGCTTAGTGAGAAAAGCTAATTGAGGATCTTTAAAAATATTTCCTTTTTCCTTATATTTAAAGAGGCTCACAGAAGGGATGGGATGGCTACTTGGGGTGGATGGGACAACAATAACTGACAACACAGAGAAAGCAGATCTTGCTCAATTTAGTTTTGTTTCACAAGGTGATTGATGAGAGAGTAGGAGGCAATTAGCAATTCTTACTGAATTAAATTACCGTAGTTTAGATAGATCACATCCTCAAGTACTGGCAGCATATGTCTGTGATTGCTGATGTGTTGTCAACCATCTTTGAAAGGCCATGGAATACAGGAGAGGTACTGCAAAATTGGAGAAGGGCAAATATTGTGATTTTTTTAAGGAAGAGAACAGAGTCTTCCAATGATAGACCAGTGAGAATGTGTGTGTGTGTGTGTGTGTGTGTGTGTGTATACAGCTCCAATTTTGAAATTTTTCCTTATATCCTGCTGAAATCTGCTGCCTGGCAACTTCCATCTATAACTGCTAGATGTGTCTTCTGGGACCAAGAAGAAAAAGCTTAATATGTCTTCCAAGTGAGTCCTTAAAATACTTGGACAAAAGTATGTCTCCACTAGTACCTAGCACACTGCACTGTATATAGAGCTTGGTAAATATTTGTTGGATGAATAAGTGAATTTCTATCAACTCTCTACAGAAACCTTTTTTTCCAGAAGAAATTTAAGAGACATTTGTTTATCTTGATAGGGTTGTTTTAATGTCACCTTGACCTCCATATTTCTTTATCCTGCCTAAAGAGCTCTCCCTTAACAAAATAAAAAGAAACACATTTAAGCAAAACTAACCAACATATCAACCAAGGTCAATGGTATATGGAAAATATTCCACATCTGTGGTCCCCCAGAAGGTACATTCTCCTGTCTCTTTTTCAGGGTCAAGCTTGAGCATTATAATTACACAGTATTAAGGGGGTGTGGACTTGTTTTTTTTCTCGGCATTTACGTTATTACAGCTATTGCATATGCTGTTTTCTTGGTTTTGTTTAATCTGCTTTGCATCATATTCTTGGTATACATTGTATCTTACAGTAATGTTCCATTCCATTTCCATTTCTTTGCTACTACCAAAAAAAATGTTGCAATGAATATTTTAGTGGATAAGGGACTGTGTAAGAGGTCACTTTAAAGATGAATTAGAAGACCTGGGTTTTAGTCTTGAGTTTGGCCCCCAGGGAAGTAAATAAGTATCTAGTCATAGTCCAATTTAACAGCTTTTACAAAGTCACACATGCAGTACTAGCATATATAATGAATTGCACCAAAAGGAAAGGACCATTTTTTATATCTCTTTAGGTATAAAAAATTACTTCATAAGAGTGGGCTGAGATCTAGGAAGAAGAAAGGACACTGCATTTAGTAAGACCCAGCATTTTATACATAGTAGGTGCTCAGTAAATGTAATTTTTTTTTGTAGGAGGGGAGTGTTGGGGTGGCACCTTTATTTAGAAGGTATCTTTCATTCTAATTCAAGGATTCCTAATCTTTTTTATGTCATGGGGTTCACGGTAAAGTCTGTGGACCTCTTCTCAGAATGTTTTTAAAAGCTTGAAACAAAATGCATGGGAAACTAATTGTATTAAAAATATGGTTATAGAAAAAAATTAAAGTTCACAGACCCCAGTTCACTAAAGAGATGGAGAACTGCCGTGGGGTCCAGTGGAAAGGAAAGGAAATGAGGAGCTAAATCTGGCTGCCTTGCATTCAGGAATTACTATTGAAAAGAAAAGTAAAAGGCAAATTTCAGCTTTTTTTTCCAGGTTGTCTAGACAAGTTCACTAAGGAGGAAGAGGGAAATAAGGACTTGAGAGGGGCCATGGGTCAAGTAAAGGAGATTATTGAACTAGCTGAATTTCCTTTATGTTCTATCTATTAGGAACTTAACCAAGAAGAAAGTAGAGGTGGACAAAAAAATAAATCCCACAGGAAGGCCATGATACTCTTAAGATGAATAATCAGGCACAGGATTGGCCCTGAGAAAAATTGTGAAATAATAACAACAACTTCTTTGAGAAGGATTTTGATGAATTTTACACCTAACCCAATATGCTATCATTGTCTCCATCCCTTTTACAGATGAAGAAACTGAGGCTAGGAAATGTGAAATGGTTTACCCGTAGCCATCCAAAGAGTGAATGTCAGAGCCAGGACTCAAACCCGCGTTTTCTAACCCCTGAAGAGAATCCTTTCTTCTCTAGTAGGCTGCCTTGATATTTCTCTTGGGGCACAATGACCCAGAAGGTGATATTGTTAATTGGCAGAAAGCTTAATGAGTCAAGAATATAACATGACTTCTTAAAAAAAAAAATGAATACAGTCTTAAGTTGTAGTCATAAATACATAATGTCCTGATCAAGGAAAGTGATCGTCCCACTGTATTCTGGACCAGCCATTGAAATAGCTCAAAGGAAATACAGGATGTGCAGATTTGGATTATCCACCCTGTGATAAAGCATTCTGAGCTCATTTTGGACTGATCAGTCACAGTCAGACACATTGAAACTTGACTAACATAGCGATATCATTTTGATCCTTTTTGAGAACAAAGGGCAAGAGCCATCCTCTGACTTCTGTAGGTCTCCCAACAGCCAGTTCAATAAAATGGTCTGTCACAGGTATCCCAGGTACTACTTGAAAGTTCAACCAAGCAGTGTCATTTGTTGAAGAGGCAAAACTAATGGTCTTCCTCTCCCCTGCCCTTTGTTTTTATGTGTCCCATAACTGTGTCTAAATGGATTTTAGTATAAATGTCTACCTATAGGAGCAAGGCTTTCAGACCCATATGAGCTTGCTCCAATCCTTCCTGGTGGTATGGGCTGGATGGCTTTTGGTGGGAGGTTTCCTTCTACCTGTGTCAACTTGGTCAAGTCATTTAATTAATCTGAGTCTCAGCTTTCTCAACTGTAAAATAGGAAGGTTAGACCATATGGTCTCCTAAGTCTCTTTCAACTCTAGACCCTAAAGTTCTCTGACCAAACAACTCAATTTATTTCATGCCATAGGAAGCAGCATGTTGGAAAAGCAACATGTTGGAGTCAGAGAGTCTGGGTTCAAGTCCCACTTTGGATCCTGTGTGACTTTGGGCAAGTCACTTTAACCCCCTGGACCTTAGTTTCCTTATCTGTAACATGAAGGCATTGAACTAGATGGCCTCTGAAAACCCTTCTAGTTCCGAATTTATGATCTCATGAGCCTATGAATAGTTGACCAAGGGGGTGCTAGGTTCATATTTCTTGTTGGTGTTTTCAATGAATAGGACTATGATGACCCCAAAGTCTAGAGCAGCGGTGCTCAACCTGTGGGTTATGTTCTATTTGTAACAATGAAAATACATCCTGCATATCAGATATTTATATTATAATTCATAACAATAGCAAAATTACAGTTATGAAGTAGCAACAAAAATAATTTTATGGTTGGGGGTCACCACAACATGAGGAACTGTATTAAAGGGTCACGGCATTAGGAAGGTTGAGAATCACTGGTCTAGAGCATTGGGTTAGAAATATGGCAAAACTGGGACCAGCTCAGTGAATGAAGTTCCCTTAAATCACTTTTAGATTTAAGGCCCTCTTCTTGCTTAAAGGTACCCTATTCTCCCTCTATCTTCCCACTCTATACTAATTACCCACCCATGAGGATCCTAAATATCCACAAGTGAGAAGGACCATACTGGATGGAACTGGGAATGGATAAGCCAGAGACCATTGCTGGGGTTGTAAAAACCCATGCCTAAAAGTATTCACTGAAAACAATTCTGTCTGTTCCAGGCCCTGCTGAAAGACCCCCTGTATATTGGACTGAAGCACAAGCGTGTACATGGGAAAGAGTATGACGAGTTGATTGATGAGTTCATGCAGGCTGTGACTAACAAGTAAGCAGGCCACTTTTTACCTCATTTTTGAAATGGGACACGATGGTCATTCTTCTTTTAAGATATAATCAAGACCTAATGTCAACAGTGGTTGGGTACTGATATACAAGCAAGAGCTGCTAAGTGCTGGGTCCCTGGGTGGTCTAGAAACTAAATCTTGACACTGAGTAGTTAGGGGGACCCAGCCACATGTGGTTGTTCACTGAAAGAGTCTGGGGGAGATGGAAGCCATGGGGAGATAATGGCTCAAGAATGTGGGGGCTTCTCTGTGTAAAGAAGCAATTCTTTACCTTTTTATATCATGGATCCTGGTTGGTGAAGCCTATGGACCATTTCTCAGAATATTTATGAATGTGTGAAATAAGATGCAAAGGATTACAAAGGAAACCAGTTATATTGAAATGCAGTTATTAATGTATTTTTTTAAAGTTGATGGACTCTAACTTAACTTCCTGTGTAAATCATACAATCTCAGAGTTGGAAAGGATCCCAGCAGACATCTATTCGAACCCTTACCCAAGTAAGACTCTTTCACAGTGTACCTGGTAAGTGTAATTGGGGCCTTTGCTTAAGAACTAGAGATGGCCCAATTGACTTCTAGATAATTGCCGTTGTTGAAATTTTCCTCAAGTCAACATTGCCTCTATGCATCTTCTACCCATTGCTTCGAGACCAAAGAGAAAAAGACTAATCCCTCTTTCATATGACATCTTTCAAGTTCTTGGAAATTTAGAAATCATTCTCCTCTATTCAGTTTCCTCTAAGATATAGTGAAGTGAATTTGGTGTCCAGAGGAGGAGAAAGAAGGAAATATACCACCCAGACTAAATACCTTTGGAAAGAGTCTTGGTACATTAGCATGCATTTTCCACCTCTGCCCAAGGACCAGGTGATATTAATGTGCAGCCACCCAGGCTCTTGATTTGTAAGATTTATGAGGTGTTGTACCTCAAATGTTTTTCTCGCCTGGCTCTTTGCATTGAAAGGAGCCCCATAAGGGATGGGAATTAGCTTCTTCCTCCAGCCTCTCTTTCCTGAATCTCTCTCTGACAGGCGCCAGCCACACCTGTCAGTCTTCATTGCCACCTCCTTAACATGCCCATTTCTCCAAGATGTGGCCTCTATCTCTGGACTCCCTGGGCAGTTCCATCTGAATCATTCAGGAAGTTGTAGGGCCTCCTTGACCTTGCCCCATGTCATAGTCTCAGCTAAAAATTCCCCTGTTTTCCCAGCATCCCTCAAAGCCCTTGTCACTCCAGTTAGAAACCCTGACAAGGGCCTCCAATACTAGAACAGGTCAATAGTCACAAGAACTGGAGGTAAAGTCCTTTTTGCCTCTGCCCCTAGCAAGTTAAGTCCTAGTCAAAATGTTGAGGGAGATAAAGTTTATCTTTGGTGCCCCACCTTACAAATATTCCATATTCTTTTCTGGATTCCTATAATCATAGCTTTCATTTGCTATAAAGCACTTTACATGCATACCATTTCATTCACAATGACTCAATATAGTAAGAAATACATTTTTTTTCTGGATGTGGGATTTGTGGGTGTGGGGAACTCCCACTGAGGAAACCCCTTCCACCCATGCAGATCCCCAACTCTTCTAAGTTGTAGTCTTTGAGAGTTATCTGGGACACATAAGTTGAGTGACTTACCCAGGGCTATAGAGCCAGTATGGATGAAGAAAGATCTGAAACCAGGTCTTCCTACCTGAGGTAAGCCAAGATTCCAATGCTGCCTTGTGATACAAGTATAATGGAACATATTTATGTTTTATAATAGGCAAAACTGAGACTCAAAAGTAAAGTGATCTGCTCAGTGGCCAAATCAGGACTCAAAGGGAAGTCTTCTGACTAAATCCTATGTTCTTTCTATTACAGCATGATGCCTTTTCCCGTTATATGCCTCAATACCCCAAAACTGTTATCCCTGGCCAAGAATCCTTATGCTTTTCCTTAAAATCCTCTCCAAGCTACACTGAGCTCACCTATCCTTTATCTGATCCCCTTCATCTTTAAGGTGACTACTTTATATCAGTTAATCAACTACTGCAGTTATGTGCTTAATGAGGCAGCATGGGGTAGTAGAGTGGGTTAGAAAGAACAAGATTCAAATAACTCTTCTGGCACTTACCATGGACATTATGATAATGATTCAGAACTTCAGTTTCCTCATCTGGAAAATGAGGACCTTGAACCTGATGACCTACAATATTCCTTTCAGCTCCAAATCTGATTCTATGACTATATGCTTGGAGCCAGTCCTGGATCTCAGGCTACTAGGTCAGATAGAATAAGATAGAAGTGGGAGAGCCACTTAGCATCCAGATCTGGAACTGGTAAAAAGCTGAGAGATAGATCTCCCTTTAGTTCCCACAAGCTGTCATGAAATTCCTTGAGGTGAAGCTTTCAAAAGGCAATGTGGAAGATCCATAGCTTAGCCAAGAAATGGAAACCTAAGAGAGGTAGGATGATGTAACACACACACACACACACACACACACACACATCCTTCCTGTTCAGTACCTAGAAGATCAGAAAGGGACAATACTTGTCAATAATTGACAAACTGGGACATATCCAGGAGGATGATGTGAATGGTGAGGGGAGTGGAGTCCTGAGGGGAGGCCCTGGGTATCAGTATTCAAAGCACTGACAGAAATCTGATAACTACCATTTCAAAATAGCAAGGTGGAAGATAGGAAATTGTACTATGAATAAATAAAGCTTAATAAAAATCACTTTTATTTGTACAGTTTAAAGCACCATATAAAGATGAGCTATTATTCAATGTCATAATAATGGAGAGAAGGCAAAACTACTCAATTTTTGTGTCATTTCCTTTTTTTTGTCCAAAGAGAAGGCTCTGTGAACTGGGAGGGCTAGGACAAAAATATTTAATAAGTCAAAACCCAAGATGTATGGCAATGGCAAGAAAGAATCTAGCTGCCCCCAATTTATTCAAGTCACAAGGCCTATAAATAACTCCATCCCCAAATACAAAAGAAGTTGATAAATGTTTTTATTGAGCCATTGTCAATGATCTCTGAAAACTCACATAGAACTGGAGAGGTGGCACAGGACTAGAGAAGGGTAAATATCTCAGTTTCCTCTCAGATGCCCCCCCTCCAAAAAAGGAAGAGTATGGAAGTTTCAATCTAGACAAAATTCTAGACTATGTTTTTAAAGGGATGGCTTGTGGGCTTTTTGAAAGGAAAGCAGCAATGGCCAAGAGTCAGGCACAACTTCAATAAGAGTAAGTAATAGTTAATTCAGTCTTGAAAAACCATCTATATGAAAAAGGATTTTTCTCTAAAATACAACCATTTCATTCTTCCTTTGCTTGAAGACCTCCATGGAGAGGGAACCTATTACTTCCTGAGGTAGCCTATTCCCCTTTTGGATAGCTATAATAGTTTAGGAGTTTTTCTTCACATTAAGACTAAATTTACAACTTTCACAGGCCCTACCTATGGCGTCTAGTTCTCTTTTCTGTAGCGAGACAGAATGTGTTTAATCCATTTTGCACATACCATCCCTTAAGATATTGAAAGGTAGCTATCATTTCTCTCCTCCCCTTCCCTACAAAGTCTTCTCTCAAGGCTAAATATCTCCAATTCATTCTAGTCATAGAAGTTATCCCAGAATAAACTTGTTTCCATTAGACTGGCAGAAAAGAAACATTCTACAGCTTAGAGCAAAGTGCTTGACAAAGTCTGTTATAGTAACTTTATGACAAGAAAGAGAGATGTGGGCTACAAAGTAATAGATTCTGAACAAGTTGAATGACCAAACCCAAACAATAGTCATTCATGAATTGACACCAAGTTAGAAAGAGTTCTCTGCTGCAGTCCCTGAAGTACCTTTGCTTGGCCCTCTGCTGTTCTACACATCTCTAAATGACTGGATGAAGATATTGTCAAGTGATACAGATCTGAAAGTGATAGCATGAAAAAGTTGGAATCCAAAAGGATCTCAAACAGACTGGAGCAATGGGTCAAATATAATAAAAATAAAATTTATGAGATTAATTATCAATCAATAAATATTTACTAAGCACCTACTATGTGCCAGACACTCTTCTAAGCCCTGGGCATACAAAGAGGCAAAAAACAGTCCTTGTCCTCAAGCAACTTGGAATATAATGAGATAAATATAAAGCCCTACACTTGTGTTGAGAAGATCAGTTCATGAGTACAGAATGGAGGAGATGTGGCTGGACAACAACATGAAAAAATATCTGGGGAATTAATGCAGTCTGGGAAATATTATGCACATATCAAATGAATTGACAATATGGAATGACAGCCAAAAAATCTTAACTCCATCTTCAGCTGTGCTAAAAAAAAAAAAAAAAAAAAAGGCAATATACACAACAAAGAAGATAATTGATCTGATGTATTCTGGTTTTGTGAGACCATATATGGAGCATTACATTTTAGGATGGAAATTGACAAGTTGGAGGGCAGAGAACAGCAGAGATGGCGAGGAAGCCAAACAACAGTTACTTGAAAGCACTAGAGTTGCTTAGCCTAGAGAAGAGAGGATGACGAATGTTAGACCTGATGGTTGTCATGTGGAAGAAGGATATTGGGCTTGGTCTACTTGGCCTCAAAGGGCAGGACCAACTAATAGGTAGGGGTTGTAAAGAAGTAAATGTCAGCTCAATGTTAGGGAGAAGTCAGCTAGTGATTAAAGCTATACCAAAGTAGTAGGGAATTTCCCCACTAGCAGAGGTGATCTCAAGCAGAGCTGTCAGAAATATGGCCCACAGGTGGCATGCATCCCGCAATACTCCCAAATGCAGCCTGAACTAGACTAAAATATAATTGGGAAATATCTAACAGAAGAAACTTTAAAAATACAATAAAACATGGGTAATATGACATTTTAAAATTAAGTCAACATAAGAGGTCCTTATGTACAGTTTAGTGGCCACCATTTCTATTTGAGTTGCACTGCAATATCTAAAGGAGACTGAATGACGACTTGTCATGTATTAGCATAATAACATAGGTTCTGCGTATAACACTTTAAAGTTTTCAAAGTGTTTTACAAGTAAATCAACAAGCATTTATTGGGCACTTGTGTGACAGACACTGTTCTAAGCACTGAGGATACAAAGAAAGGTAAAAACACAATCCTTCCCTCAAGTAGCTCACATTCTATTGCCTTTGATAATGGAGATGTTCAAAAAGAAGCATCCTGTGTGAGAGATGTTGAAGAGGGAGTTACTGGTCAAGTATGGGTTGGATTAGGTGAGCCTGTGGTACATTGAAATTCTGTGAATTTTGGTATTTGGAGACCTCTTAATACACCACAGCACTTTGTGGGGTTTGGAAGAGCTGCCATTTATCTATTGAGTGAGTCAGTAGCAATTCTATAATTCCCTACAGAGAAGTCCTTGCTCTTCATGTAAAGAGGTTAAATAAACTAGGATATGAGAAACTCTTTTCATTTGTCATTGAAAACCAGTTCAGAGTCACACAGAAGCCTAGTCAGTCACAGAACAAACCCTAGTGAGGAACACACGTCAGCAGAGTGGAATGTGTCTGATTTAGTAAAGATGATTTATTGAAAATTCATTGCTCTGACTTATGAATAATATAAAGCAGATGTTTCTCCTGGTTACTATGGATGGAGAACCTACTAGTCACACCAAGGGCTCCCAAGAGTTTAATGATAACAAAATAAAATGCCTGGGGGGTGAGTCAGAAGCTCCAGGGTTAGAGGGAATGCATTTTAAGGAAGAACCTTGGGGATTGTTTGAGTTCCGGTTTCAGGATCAGTGGGTCTTTCCAAACATCCCATTAAAATAGTTTCCCATTCCTAGATGACAAGCCATTTAGGGATTGCTTTAAGACATAGAAGAGGCAATGTGGTATGGTAAAAAAAAAAAAAAAAGAAAAAAAAAAAAGCACAGGACTTGGAGCCAAGGGGGAACTAAGTTCAAATACCAATCTCTGCCATTGCTATGTTCATAACCATGGGTAAGTCACCTAATCTCTCTGAGCCTCAGTTTCCTCATCTGTAAAAATAAAGAAGTCTAATGACAGTATATTTCTCACAAAGTTGTTATGAAAAAATGAGACATTGTAAGGCATTTTGTAAAACTTAGAGCATAATATAAACTCAGCTGTTATGAGCTACATTTGTTCATGATCATCATAATCTTAGACTTCATAGTGTAGTGGAAAAGAACACTCTACTAAGATTCAGGAGATGTGGATTCTGTCCCTAACTAGTTGTGTAGCCTTGTACAAGTAATTTTCCCTCTCTGATTCTCAGTTTCCACATCTGCAACATGAAGGGGGAGGGTGAACTAGACAGATGATGATCATAGCATTCAGTGTAATTTCGTGACTTGTCATGGACTATTGGAGCTGTGCTCAGTTGAAGTAATGGTCACTTTCTTCCTTCACTTAGCCTTCAGTTTTCCACTTAATTTCCTTGCTATCATCTTCTGGGCCCAAAGTCACAGACTCAGAGACCTATAGTGTTAGAACTAAAGGAAAGGTTGTCTAATCATATTTTATAGTTGCAAAAACCATGGTGAAGCAGGTTCAGTCAGTTTCTTCCTTACCATTTATAGTATGCCATTTCAGCAGTGTGGTGAAGCCCTTTGTACCTTGGGATATCTATCTCCACTGTACTTCCCCATATTGTACCACTGCTCTTGATTTCTCAGGCAAAGAGTTTATGCTAGGTGTCCTTGAAGGTCCCTTTGAGTGTGAGGACTCTATGAAGCAGTGAATTAATGGATAGATGATAGAATGATATAGCTAGAAACTCTGATAAACCATCAAGTCTATTCCCTACATGAAACATGAATCCTCTCTACAATATATCATAGAGTTTTCTTCAAGATTTCCAGTGACAGGTAACTTACTACCATTCAAGTTAACCCATTCTATTTTTGGAAGACTCTAATAGTTAGAAAATTATTCCTTATGTGGAGTTGAAATTTACTCTATACTTTCTACCCATTGATCCTACTTTTGCTACAAAGTCAAGTTCTGCCAATGGATGGATGGATGGATGGATGGATGGATGAACAAACGAATGTTGCTGTCCAGTGGAAGAAATATTGGATTTGGACTCAGAAAACATATGTTTAAATTCAAGTTCTATGACTAGTATAGCCTTGGACAAGATGCTCTCCAGGCTATAATTTTCTTATTTGTCCAGTAAGGAGGTTGTACTACATTACCTTTGAGTTTTCTTTCAGTTTGCAGTTTATGCTCTTATGACAACCAAATCCCTGAATTTAGGAGTTGGCAGGGACCTTTGTCGTCATCTAATCCAATGCTTACACCAAAGGAATCTCTTCTATGACATACTCAGAAGGTGAGCATCTATCCTTTGCTAAAATAAAAAGGCAAATCTACCATCTCTCAAAAGAGCCCATTGCACTTTGGGGCAGCTCTAATTTTTAGGAAGTTTTTCCTGACGTCTAAATTTGCCTCTACAATATTTACCTATTGCTTCTACACTCTGGGGCCAACCCAGCAAGCCTAAGCCCCTTCATGATATCCCTCCTTAGCCCCAGTCTTTGTTTCCATAGGCTAAAAATCCCCTGTTCCTTCAGCTGAACTTCACATGACATAATTTCAAGGCCCTTCACCAGTTTGGTTGTCCTCTTCTGAACATGTCTTTCTTAAATAGTTCTCCAGATGAGGTCTAGTAAGAGCAGATTACAGTGAGACCATTGTTTTCTTATTCCTGGACACTATGCCTCTCTTAATGTAGCTTTTTGCCTTCCACATCACTCTTCTAACTCAAATCGAGCTTGTTGCCCACTAAAATCCCCAAATCTTTTCATAACAACGGCTATCTAACCATACCTACCATATCTTATACTTGTGAAGCTGATTTTTGGCAGCCAAGTATAAGACTTCACATTCATAGTCTTAATGTTCTTAAATTTCATACTCTTAAATTTAGCCCAGTACTCCAACCTGTTGAGATCTTTTTGGATCCTAATTCAGCATCATCCAATGTGTTAGCTAACCTGCTCGGGTTGGTTATCATCCAAAAGTTTGATGAGCATGCCCAATATTATTTTCACCCTCACTCCTTCCCTCTCATCCCCTTCACTGAAGGAATTTGGTTTCACTGCTTCTAAAGTATTCTAGCAAAACTCTTCTCTTGATCAGCACCTACGGCACCTAGTGACAGAAGCTAGGCAATATTCTGTATCATTGTGGAGTTGGTCAGACGCCCTGATAAAGTAGAGAATAAGAGTGTAAATGGAGATAACTCTTCTCCCCACACACTGGAAAGCACACAGCCTCCTCCCACAGTGGGGACAGTAACAATAGGGACCTGCTGTGTACAGAGCCCTACAATAGACACTGAAATCTTAGAGAAGCCATAGTCTTTTGCCCTCATAGAGCTTACAGTTCAGTAGGGGGATAAGGCAAATACAATTAACTATAAAGTATTTGGGGCAGTAACATGGCCCAGTGGATAGAGTATTGGACTTGGAGTCAGGAAAATCTGAGTTCGAATCATACCTCACACATTTGCTAAATGTGTGATCCTGAACAAGTCACTTAATCTCTCTCAACCTCAGTTTCCTTATCTGTAAAATGGGGATAATAATAGTACTTCCCTCCCAGGGTTGTTGTTGTTGTAAGGATCAAATGAGAATACATATAGAGCACTTTGAAAAACTTAATGCACTATATAAATGCTAGCTAGCTAGTAGTAGTAGAGATGGTGATGGTGGTAGTAGTAGTAGTAATAGAAGTAGCAACAGCAGTAACAGTGGTGAAATGGTATGCAATAAATGAAATTCATGACAGAGTACTGTTGTCAAAACTAAACAGATGAATGTCATTCTGAACCAGGGAAATCAGGAAGTCATTATGAAGGACGTGGCTTTTGGGTTGGCTGTTAAAGAATGGGTAGGGATCCAAAGGGCAAAGAACTGAGGGAGGACAGGCATTCAGGATATGAAGCAGTAACAGAAGCACAGAAATGCAGTGCATGGTTGGGGCAGAGAGAAGTACAGTCTGGCTGAAGCATAGTGATATAATATGAGATTGACTGGAAAGGTTGAATGGTGCCAGATTGAGGGGACTGGGAGCTTGAATGCCAGGCAGAGGATTTGGAACTTTATGGAGGACACAATGGGAAGCCACCCAAGATTTTTGAGCAGAGGAATGATGTGATCCAATCCATGCATGAGAAAGATTAATCTGACTGCTGTATGAAGTGATGGGCAGAAGGGAGGGAAGAGAGGGAAATAGAAGGAACTGTTAGGAGACTATTACAGTAGTCGAGGCAGCAGGAAGTGAGGGTCTATATACCAGGATGGTGATTGTGGGACTTGAGAGGTAGAGGGGAAAAACAAGAGAGATGTTGGGGAGGTGTAACTGACATATTCCTACCTAGATGTGTAATTCTTTAGTTTTGTATAATGTCCACATGGTGTGGTGGGTAGAGAGCTGGCCTCAAACTAAATACCTGGGTTCAAGCCCCACCTTTGACTCTTACTGACTACGTGACCCTAAGCAAGTCACAATCTCTTGGTGCCTCAGGTAACTTTATAAGACTGTTAGTTGCAAAGCAGAGGGTGATATGCACTGGGAGAGGGAATTTCCTCGTTAGGAATCCCTTATACTAATAAAATCACAGATATACTTTTTTTCAAAGTCAAAAATACCATTTATGCTTGTGGGCTTTATTGAGTGTGGGAGAGAGTGTGTGAAGAGGACTGATACAGAGAGCACAAGAGGGAATATAACTTTCAAGAAACAAAACCTAATTCACATTTCCTTTGCCTGTTTCTTCTCAGGATTAAAGCCCAGAAGGGCATTCTAGAGACCACCTAGTCCAACCCTACTTTTCTAGATAAAGAATAATTCTCTGAGAAATTTGGTGACCTGCCTAAAACCACACAGTTATTGGTAGATGGAGTGCTGGAACCTCTTTTCCTTTGAAAATTAAAGAGAATAGAATCTTGGTGTGATCTAAAAAAGACTGTGTAATCACAAGCTAAGTAAAGTACTTCTTAAACCTGAAAGGGCCTTATAACTGTGACCCATTTTATTACACAGAAGAAAGGAGCAACCTACCAAGACTTTCCCTATGGAACAAACCCATCAGCCTATTCAATTAAAAGAGAAGAAATTTTACAAGTCATCTATCAAACAGAGAAGTTACTCTGAGAGGGACCACAAGACTATAAATTTACCCCTATTGAATTTGAATCTAATAGTTCTATAAACCTATTCTTATTTAATTGAATCTAAAAAGATTTAATAGGGATGAATCTACAACCAGAAAGGATATTGGACATAATCTCATCATTTTTATAGATAAGGAAGTCGATGTTCTGAGAAATTGACTCAAAGTCACAGTACTTCAGTCTCTAATTCTAGTGGGGGGTTTTTTCCCCATGGTACCACGATGCATCTACCTCAGCCTTTCCTATCTCCAAACTCTCCTTACACTGGCAGAACGCCAGGCAGTGGTCTTTATATGCTTATGATACTGTACTGGAGAGAGAGAGAGAGAGAGAAAAAAAAACAGGATTGAAGGGTCTTTCTTTGAGTCCTATTCAAGCATGAGTGCAGCCCCAGACATGGAACTCTAGAGTCATAGGCCTTTGAGTTGGGAAAAGACCTCTTACGTCATCCAGGCTTTTCCCTGGCTGGTGTGGTACTTGTCCCAACAATGTACTTTCTGTTGCTCTGACCTGGGCCCATCTGGTTTCAAAACCTCCCAGGCAGGACTATTTCCACCACTTCCCTTGGAGTTGCCTTTTTGCACAAAAGGAACTCGAGTTTCCTTTATGCCCTACATAATTGCATTCCCACATGTAGGGAAAGCATTCGCACTTTGGGGTTATAATGAATAAGGACAGTGTGCCTCCTGAGCCCGGAAAAATACATCATAAGACAGAATTAGGCCTTCCGTGAGAGTAGTCATGTTTGCAGGTCAAATTCTCTCTGCCTCTCCCCCCAACCTCCCACCATTACCTCATGATACTTAAGGAGATCATAGGCAGTCGATTACAAATGTGTCAATGAGGTAAAGACTATTATGACCAGCTCATTCAGGGACTTTTTTAAAAGCCTCTTGTGGGAGAAGAGAAAGTCTTACTGCCCTCCAAACAAATTCATCTGGCTTAAGGGAATCTTTCTGTGTGTCAGAGAATTAGAATTAACTTGTTTCACAAGCATGCAGATACTGGTAGTGAGTAGAACCATAGGGAGGCCTGCAGTTAGAATACCTCTATCACAGTTCTTTTTCACTTTCAAAGTAGGAAGAATTATAAAACAAAAGCAAAGAAGAAACCTTCCCTGATACCCCAATGTGGCAATAACCTCAGACCTCACGCTGGGCATAGAACTGTTTTACTATGTTCTGATGTATTTACCTAGTCACCATGTACATTATAGGTATTTCCATATGTGCCTCATCTGTCCATTAGACTGTAAACTCCATGAGGGCAGGGACTTTGTCTTTACCACTCAATAACCCAGGCTTGAAACCTCAGAGTCATAGCTGACTCTTCTATCTCTCACTTCCCCTGTGTAATCACCTGCCAAATCCTGTCCATTTTACACTCAAAGTAACCCTCACATTCATTCCTTTCTCTTCACTCCTACTGCCACTGGTTTATTTAGGGCCTACCTCTACCTAATTCAATCCAGTAAACATTTATCAAGCACCTACTATGTACTAGGCTAAACTCTGGGGATATGAAGAGTAAAAAAAGTCTTTGCCTTCATGGAACTTACAATCTAATGGGGGAAACAACACAGAGAAGTCAGGAAGGCATGGAGGGCAGGGAGGGGGAGGAGAGACATACCTAGCATGAGAGTGTCTTGTTCCATGGAACTGAAACCAAACAGAGCAGCAGATGCAAAGTAAGTGGTGCTAAAAGCCTAGTTTCTGCCCTTTATAAAGGAAGGTGCTGGGAGGAGTTTGTTACTCTACCTACCCTCCCTTATCAGAGGGGAGAGGAAGCAGAAGGAGGTAATGTCAATCAAGGCTCGAATTAGCAGCATTGTGGTAAAATTAGAGGTGATGTGTTTATCCTGGAAGGGCACATATTTTACCTCAACCATTATAATAGCCTCCTAACTGGTTATCCTGCCTCAATTCTCTCCCTTATCAAGTCAGGTCTTCACACAGCTATTAGAATAATCTTCCTAAAGCATAAATTTGATTATTCCTGTATTTTGCTCAAGAATCTTCAGTGGCTCCCTATGTCCTCTGAGGTAAAACACAGACTCCTCAGTTTAACATTTAATCTGACTCCAATCTGCCTTTCTAGATATATTTCACATAATTCCCCTTCACATATCCTATGTTGCAGCCAAACTGGACTGCCAACCGTCTGCAAACTCAAAATGTCATTTCCCATTGTCCATTTGTGCAGGCCATTCTCCATACCTTCAATGTATCCCTTCCTCACGTCCACCATTCAGAATCTTTTTTTTCCTTTAATGTTCAGCTCAGGTGCCATCTCCTCCTCCTGACCTCTCCATCTTGCCGTGATTTTTTTCCCTTCCTATGTTAAAAGTTTTATCTCTACCATTCATTTGACACTTACACACTTTTTCAACAGCTTTTATACTGCAATATAAATGCTTGTAGATTGATTTTATCAATAGTTCTTCAATCAATTCAATTCAAGTCTACTCAGTCACATTTAACACAAGGTTTTTTTTTAAGGTTCACAAAGTATTTTCCTCACAACAGTTCTGAGAGGGAGAGAGATTGTAAATATCATGATCCTTATTCTTATAGATGAAGAAACAGGCTTAAAGAATTTAAGCATCTTGCCCGTGTGCATACAACCAGTAAGAGCCAGAACCAGGATCCTAATACAAATCCTCTGACTATGTAAGTCATTATTTTGTTGGTCACATTCATTGTGGTTCAACTTTGCATGTGTTTCTTTAACTTTTCATGATTTAGCTCCCTGTCTAGATTATAAATTACATGAGGGCAGGGACTCTACCATGTCATATTATACACACATACAGTTTCTAGTGTAGTGTTTTGTACCTTCTGAACACTGAAGAAATAATCAACTCTGAACCAGTTTGAGTTGATGAGGTCTAGGTCTATATTGGTAGCAATGGAAATCCAGAGAAAGGGTCTGAGGATACTAAGAGAAATATCAGGAAGCATCCCCAGGACCCTGGAGACTTTCTGAATATTAGCCTTCAGGGAAACAAAGACAACTGACCAAATTAGGACTTTGTTGCTTGATGATGGCAGTCATTCAACCCCAAAGCTCTCTCTCTGGGATTCATGGCTGAGTATTCAGTTTTTGTTAAATCTAGTACCTGAAATTAACGCACTTCCATTCACACAAGGGTTCAGGAAAAACCATAGAGAACTACGAGCAAGGAATTTGAGCAGTTTAAACTCTTTATATGGTAGCCAGAGACACTGAACCATTTAGAGGATTTTTTATTCACAAAGTTTAAGTTCTTCAGATCAAAGCAAAAATGTATTGTAGGAAGTTTACTGTCTGGGAAGATGGATTATCTGTGGCTAATAGGTTACTCTTTTCCCATTTTTTTTTTAATGTCCTGATTTTATCACACAGTACTTGAAAATGAGAACAAAATACAGACAAATCTCACAGGATTCGGAGGCCTTCTGATTTCTCTCTATGATGGCTTAGGATGCTCTACAACTTTACCCAGTGAAATCCTATCTGTCCATTA
The DNA here is from genome assembly GCA_028646515.1 of Pseudochirops corinnae. NCBI lineage: Eukaryota > Metazoa > Chordata > Mammalia > Diprotodontia > Pseudocheiridae > Pseudochirops > Pseudochirops corinnae. Next base: position 94,383,616 of record CM053588.1, on the reverse strand, counting down.
AAGCCCATCCAAAGACCCATTCTTTCCATGTCATTGCCCTGCTACCTACACTTTTAGTCAATCAACAGATATTTATTAAGCTCATCCAAAGTCCTAGGCAATGGATCCAAAGACAAGAACTAAAGTCCTCCTGCCTTCAAGGATCAGAATCTGGGCTACTACTCCCCAATTCCAATGCAACCCTTCAATGCAGGGCTTGTAGCCACAGCCCTTCACAGCATGGAGCACAGAACAGTTTAGGGGAAAGGATGGAAAGAGGTTTAGAAGAATAAACTGTTGGTTCCAGAGTAGGTAATCCTATCCCATTATCATCAGTAACATGAAGAAGTTTAGGGGAAAAAAAACTCACACGAAAGGGAATTCCAGGCCATGGGTTTGCTGTCCCTCACTCTATAAACAGGATCTGAGAGCCATGATTTCTTCCTTACTAGAGAAGAATACCAGAGAATATCTGCAAGTATCCCGGTATTGCTAGTACCTAGCACATGTGTAAAACAGGAGTAACAAGAACTGAGATGGCCTTGGACTCCAGGCTAAACAGTGTTAGTTCTTGGGTTTGGATCTCATCATTTGTCTATCTCCTTTCTCTTTCCTTTCTCTAGCAGCCGCATTCCTTGACCTCCCCTTCTAATTTACATGTTCTAATCTGCCATGGATCAAGATATCAGATAACCAAGTTTATTTGAATTGTGCCTAGAATGAGGACCAGTACTGCTATTACAGCTACATCAGACTGCATGTCCCCTGAGGACAGGGACTATCCTTTGCCTTTCTTTGTATTCCCAGCATTTAGCACAGTGCCTGACACCAAATAGGTACTCAATAAATGTTTATTGGCTGACTAGCACACAGTAGGCATTTAATAAATGCTTATTGACTGATTAAACAACAACAACCACTACCACTGATCCTACTCTTATAATTTTTGAAACTGCATTAGATAGCACCTTACAGTTCCAAAGCATCAAATCACTGATGCTTCACTAGATACTTAGATCAGCCCTGTGAAATAAGGAGCATAAATATGACTGCCTCCATTTGATAGATGAGGAAACTGGGGGGGGGGGGGGGGGGGTCAGAGTATTTAAGTGACTTGACCAGGTACACACAGTAAGTAAATGTTAGAAACAGGAGTCAAACCTAATTTTTCCTGACTTCTAAGTTCACACAGGTCATCCGGGTCTTGATAAATAAAAATTCATCAACTATATCAAAGCCCTGTGGAGGTGGTATATTAGAGCCCTGGCTGTGGAATGCCTCTCCTTCCTTCCCCCATTACTCTGAAATTACCTTTGATCCATAATGTGTATTTCTTATGAGTCCACTAGGTGGCACAGCGGATAGACTGTCAGGTCTAGAGTCAGGAAGATCTGGATAGTCAAGAAGGTCTGAGTTCTAATCCACCCTCAGACACTTAATAGCTATGTGACCCTGGGCAAGTCACTTTACCCTGTTTGCCTCAGTTTCATCACCTGTTAAATGAGCTGGAGAAGGGAATGGCAAACCACTCCAGTATCTTTGCCAAGAAAACCCCAAATGGGGTTGCATCAGACACAACTGGAACAACAACAAAATATATCTTATATGTACCTCATTGTTTGCATGTTGCCTTTCCATTAGAATATAAATCCCAAGAGGACAGGGATCGTGTTTATATCTGTCTTTGTACCCCAAGCATTTAGCAAAGTACATAGCTAGCACTTATTAATACTTGTTGACTGATTAGATTTTGAAACTTGACTCTGCCACATTCTACGTGAGTATGTTGGGCCTATTTATTTCTCAGTTGAGAAGTTCAAAGATTTTTAGGGTTAGGAGAGTCCTCAGAAATCATTTTATCCATACTGTACTTAAGCAAGAACCATTACAGTTTCCCCAAAAGATATTATCCAACCTGTGACTGAAGCCTCTTGTTAAGCGAAGCTTATGACCTCCTGAGACAGCCCTTTTACATTGTTGTATAACTCAATGAATAAACATTTATTAAGTGTCTACTCTCTGCCAGGCATTGTACTAAGTCCTGAAAATACAAAAAGAGGCAAAAGATAGTCCCTGCCCTCCAGGAGCTTCCAATCTTACGGAAAAGACAACATGCAAACAAATATATACAACCCAACCTATATACAGGATGATCATGAAATAACAGAGGCGAGGCTCAGGAATTAAAAGGGATTGGGGAAGGCTTCCTGTAGGTGAGATTTTTTTGAGACTTAAATAAAGACAGGGAAGTCAGCAGGCTGAGTGAAGGAGGGAGAGTATTCCAGGTACAGGAAACAGCCAAAGAAAATGCCCAGAACAGAGAGATGAAGTGTCTTGTTTGTGGAACAGCCAGGAGGTCAGGGTTATTGGATCAAAGAATGCATGTAGGGGACTGGGTGTAGGAAGACTGGAAAGGTAGAAGGGTCTAGGTTATAAAGGACTTTGAATGCCAAGCAAAGCATTTATTTGTTCCTAGAAGCCCCTGGAGTTTGTCAAGTTGTGGAGGTGATGTGTTCAAACCTGCATTTTAGAAAAATTGCTTTAGTGGCCAAATGGAAGATGGATTGGAATAGGAAAAGACTCTAGGCAGGCAAACCCATCAGCAAGTTATTACAATAATCCGGGCATGAGTTGATGAGGGCCTGCACTAGAGCAGTGGCAGTATCAGAGGAGAAAAGGGGACATAGTTGAGAAATGTGGCAAAGGAGAAATCTGCAGGCCTTGGCAACAGCTTGGATATGGGAGGGAGAGATATTGAAAAATCCTAGAGGACTCCTAGGTTGTGAGTCTGAGAGAACAGGAGAATGGTGTTGCCTTCTGTAGCAGTAGGGAAGACTGTGGGGGAAAGGTTTAGGGGAAAGATAATTAATTCTGTCTTGGACATATTGAGTTTAAGTTGTCTACTGAACATCCAGTTAGAATGTCTGAAAGGCAATTGAAGATGGGAGATTACAAATCAGCAGAGAGTTGGGGGCAGGAAAAGTAGATTTGAGAGTCATCAGCATAGAGATGGTAATTAAATCCATGGGAGCTGGTGAGATCACCAAGTGAAGTAGGATAGAGGGAGACGAGCAGAAGGCCTAGGATAGAACTCATGTGATACCTAGGGTTAGAGGGAATGATCTGGAGGAGGATCCAGCAAAAGAGACAGAGGAAGAGTGGTCAGATAGGTAGGAGAACCAGTAAAGAGGGATTTCCAAAAAACAAGAGAAGAGGAGAGGTAAGAAGAGAATCTAGAGCCTCATGGGACACTCATAGTTAGCAGGTATGACTTGGATGAAAATCTAGTAAAGGAAACTGAGAAGGAATGATCAGACCGGTAGATGGAGAACCAGGAGCAGGTGGTTTCCCAGAAACCTATAGAGAAGAAAAGATCAAAGAAGAAAGAAGGATCCGCAATGTCAAAGGCTTCAGAGAGGCCAAGGAGAGTAAGGATCAAGAAAAGGACATTGGATTTGGCAACCAAGAGAGCATTTGTAACTTTGGAAAGAGCAGTGTTGATGGGATGTCAAGCAAGGTGGGAAGATGAATTGTAAGAGATTAAGGCAAGATTGAAGGGATAAAAAGTGGAGGCACTCTATCATAGATGACCTTTTCACAGAATTTAGCTAACAAAGGGCAGAACCGATGGTGGATAATAGTTAGCCAGGATGGAAGAATCAAGGGAGGGATTTTTAGGATAGGGGAGACATGGGCGTGTTTGTAGGCAGTTGGAAGTGAATCAGTAGACGAGGAGAGATTGAAAATAAATGAAAGAGTGAGGATGACAAGAAAGGCCAGTCTATTGGTGGAGACAAAATGAAATGGGATTGCTTGAGCAGGGTTAGCCTTGGTAAGGAGTAAGGCCACTTCATCATGGGAGGCAAGGGTAAAGGAGGAGATTGTGGCAAAAGGTGCCCAAGTTGTAGGAGATAAGAATGAGGGAGAAGAGGGAACTCATGGCAAATGGGCTCAGCTTTTTTCTGTAGAATATGAGGTAAGAATCTCAGCTGGGCAGGGAGGAGAAAAGGAGAAGTTTTTCTTAACTTTAAGCTGAAATGGGCTTGGGCAGTTTCCACTTGTAGCTCCCAGTTCTGCCCACTGGTCAAGTAGAATTAGTTCAGCCCCTCTTCCAGATGTCCACACTTCAGATACTTGAAGACAGCTTCTCTTCCCCCCAGGCTAGCCATCATCAATTCCTGTGATTGGTCCAGCTGCCATCTTCTCAGCTTATCAATGTCCTTCTTAGAAGACAGCACCAAGAACTCAACCTGAACTCAGTAACTTGGTTCCTTGATGGGTCCCTCATGCTCTGATGCCCCTGGCCTTTTCACATCATCTCAAACTAGCTCTTCCAGGACAAGAAAGAAAAAAAGACTGGTTTCCTTGAAGTAAACACACACAGGGCATTTTTCTTTTTATTGGCTTCACTTGTGGCCTCTTTAAGTGGCTGTGTATTTGTTCCCATGTCCTTTCCTCCTCTGTGTTATGATGAAAGATTTAAAAAAAAATAAACACCCTACTTGCCTTGACAAGACAATATTTCCCCTCCCCCCCACCCCCCTTCTCATGCCCTGGGGCCCTCCATCTACACACCCCTGGCTATTCCCAAGCTAACAACTACACTTTGTACTCCAAGGTCCCAGAGCACCATTACAAACACCAAACCTTGCTAAACAGCCATCAACTAATTCTATAATTGTAGTACTTTCCACAGACTCCACATTCCTAACCCTGATTGCATGAAAAAAAAAGAAAAGAAATCATAGTACTAGAGCACTTACCCAAGAAAGGTTTTACTGAGCATTTGCTTAAGCAATAAAGGAGTCCCAGAGTAAAAAAGAGGATTTTTAAACCTGTCTACAGTGATTTAATGCTAGGGAGAATGTAGCAATTTTGAACTGTCCCACCACACTGCCTAGTTAGCGCACTCTCTTTCTCCAAGATAACGGCTATGAAGTATCTATTGTTATTATTATATTTTGTTTTTTATTTTATTTGTTTTTCAGATAGACTAAACAGCTACAGAACTAAGTCAGGACCTCCTGTTGGCAGAGCACTATACCAGTACAGACTTTTACAGACCAATGCTACCCCAGAGGCTGGGTAGAGATAACTATCAGATGAGATAACACATGTACAGCACTTTACTAACCTTAAAGCACAATGTATCGACCAATCAGTAAACGTTTATTAAATGCCTGTGATGGTCTAGGCACTGTGCTAAGTGCTATAAATGCTAGCTGTCAGTTGTTATTATTTCCATTCCCACACTTATAAGAGGAATTAATCTGCTGTCCCTTATGGGCCTTCTTGGGATAGGAGGACAAGACATTATAAAGAAAGGGTGCCAGAAAATTAATGTACTTGTCTTTTATCCTAAATAGGAGACGGTGGGCAAGGTATGAGATAGAGTGTAGCAGGATAGAAAGAGCACAGGTTTGGGGGCCAGAAGACCTCAGTTTGAGTTCCAGCTCCAACATTTGATAGATGTTAGGCCTTGGAAAGTTACTTAACCATTCTGCCTCACTTTTGTCATCTATATAATGGAGTAACAGTCTTCCCACTAGCTTCCTTCCAGAGTTAATTGTTACTGGGAATGTGTTTTGCAGACTTTAGAGCACTAGATGAAAGTGGGTTATTCATCTTCCTTATCCATCCCTATCATTCAGGAGAAGGTCTGGTTGTATGATCCTATTGTAAAAAAACTACTTGGAATTTCAGGAAGGCAGTGGATAGGTAAGATGGGGAAGACTCATCTTCCTGAATTCAAATACAGCCTCAGACACTTACTAGCTGTATGACCCTGGGCAAGTCACTTAACCCTGTCTGCCTCAGTTCCTCATCTGTGAAATGAACTGGAGAAGGAAGTGACAAACCACTCCAGTATCTTTGCTAAGAAAACCCCAAATGGGGGTCCCAGAGTTAGACACTACTGAACAGCAACAAAATAGTTATAATTATGCAAAAGGAAAATTCAACTCCAATTCAGTTAACATGTATTAAATGCCTACTATGTGCCAGGCACTATTAAGCACAGGGGATTCAAAAAGAGGCAAAAGATGATCACTGCCCTCCAGAAGCTTCAAAATCTAATGGGAAATAGTGGTATCATAGAGAGACTAGGCTGCAGGATTCTGAGTCAGAGAGACATGGGTTCTTTTCCTGTCCCAGATACTCACTAGCTATGTGACTCTGGGCAAGCTTTTTAACCTCTTTGGGCCTGTTTCCTCTTTTGTAAAGTGAGGGAGTGACATCTGAGGTCTTTTCCAGCTCCAAAACTATAATCCTATGAAAGCTTGCCTTAGAATATAGTAAGAGAGGTCTACAAGGAAAGACTGAATGACCACTTGTCATTGATGTTTGGAGAGAAGATTCCCATTCAGCAAGAGCGAGACTAGATGACCTCTGAGGTTCCTCTCCTCTCTGAGACACTGTGACCCAGTATTTCTTTCAGTGGATTTATTGGCCTCTTGGTTCCCACTTGGTCTCATCAGATCATGAGACAGACCTAACTCCTTCACTTAGGGAAAACACTGATTCTCTGGGAGTTCCTACTTGGCCTATAGGGCTTGAGAAATTGTAAACAAAAGTGTCCCCCCAAAGAACATAAGGCTGCCACAAATAACATTTAAAAGAAACAACTTCAGGGGTGATCAAACCTTTCAGATTCTGTAAGTAGATTCAGTTTGCTGAGCCCCTCCTGTTCTGAGAGCTGCCCCACTATATAGGAGACTGACATCCCAAAGTCCACCAGTGTAATTCAACAAACATTTATTCAGCCTTTTAATAAAGAGAGATTTAATGTAATTCAGCAGATATTGATTAAACTCCAAGTAAGTATAAGGCACTAAGCTAGGCATTGCAGAGACAAAGCCAAAAAATTAAATAAAATACCCAGAGTCCTGACCTTCTGAGAGCTTTCAGCCTAAGCGGGGAATGGGGAATGAATGCAAATGAGTATAATTCATGATAGGGAGCAAAGGGGGCAAAGAAGAGAACAAGAGCCCTAGGAATGCGGAAGGGAGGGAAGTGGTACTGATAGCTAGTGGAATGATAGAAAGCCACACCTGAAGGTATCACCTGAGCTCAGTATTAAAGGAGGATGAGGATTCTGAATGGTAGAATTAAGGATAGAGTATCTTCTAGGCACGGGTGAGGAGGGAAATTTATGCAAAAGCTTTAAGGTAGGGGGTAGAATATCAAGTTCCAGAAATAACTAGAAATATAATTGCAACAAAGTAGGTGAAGGGAAATAACATGAAATAAGGCCAAAGAGGAGGATTAGAGCTAGATTGTAGAATGCCTTAAGGGCTAAATGAACAAGTTTGGAGGTTGCATTATATAAGTCTCAAAAAGAATGATAATGGGAAGGGAATCTGGGAAGCCATAGTATGACAAAGGGTGCCTTTCGCAAAATATGTGACGAACCAATCAGAGTGATAGTTAATCAGGATTTGCTTCCAACACATGTTGACCTTTCACCCATTATACCCAGATATCCCCCAACTCTTCTTTATTCTGAGCAACCTATCAGGTAAGTTATAACCCTATTCCAGCATCCACAGCAGCAACTATGTAAGTGTTAATGGGAAAATTCTCCCACCACTCCCATTATATCTATATCCTGCCCTACCTAGATCACTTCTCAAGACAGTCACCAGTGTTCTTTAGGTGAGGGTCTCCAGCCAGGGCTGTGACTGGTAAGAAATCTACCCACTACCTCTTTTATTTTAGGTTGAGCAGAATGAGTCACATAGTAGTATATGTATACAATTTATAAATGTATGTATATACATACTTAACAATATACATTTTGCATGGGTATAAATAGATATTAGATAATGCTCAAAAATATTTTTTCCCAATAGTAAGTATATCATCAAAAAAGTTCTAGACATTAGGCAGCCAATCCATGTTTTAAAGTAGAGGAATGTCATGGTCAGACTTATTCCTTAGAAAGGGAATTTTGGCAGCTATATGAAGAAGAGAACAGAAAAGGGAGAGACTGCTGTCTGAGATACTAATTAGCAGCTTAAAGATGACTTCCACCTGACCTAGGGTAGTACCTGTGTGAATGGAGCCAAGAAGGTGAATAGGAGAGACATGGTGACAGTAAAATCTGCACAATCTAACAACTGATTATATGGGAGCATAGGATAAGGCAGAGACAAGAGTCAAATAATTCTAGAGCAAACACCCAAGTTGGAAGGGACCCCAATAGTCCTCTAGGACAAACCATTCCTGAAAAAGAATTACTGCTCTGACCTAGCTTACTTCCTAGAAAGAAAATGGTACCCTCAGGAAGAAAAAGAAGAAGAAGAAGAAGAAGAAGAAGAAGAAGAAGAAGAAGAAGAAGAAGAAGAAGAAGAAGAAGAAGGAGAAGAAGGAGAAGAAGGAGAAGAAGAAGAAGAAGAAGAGGAGGAGGAGGAGGAGGAGGAGAAGGAGGAGGAGGAGGAAGAGAGAAATTTTGATGAGGGTCAGATTTAAGGGACTTGTTTGTGGGGCATGTTGCATTTGAGGGCTCACAGAACACCTAGATGAAGATGTCTAGCAGGCAACTGACAGCTGGTGATTTGGAACTAGAGTTCAGGAGAGAATTTAGGGTTGAGCCTACCAGCTGCATAGAGTTGTCATGAGGAAAATGCTTTGTAGGTCTTACAAAGTTCTATATAAATTTGGGCTATTATTTTTATTATGTACGGTGTTCTGTACTAGATTCTAGAGGGAGATGCAGAATTAGAATCATAAACCCATAGAATCTCAGCATCAAAAGAGACCTCAAAAACCATCTAGTCCAACCCATACTTGAATAATTTGCCTCCATGGAGTTTACAATCTGTTTAGGAAGGATAGGATACATATCACCTAACTATAATGTGAGTAGAACATCTAAGAAGGGAACAAAGTGCTAGTTAAACATCTTGGGAAGTAAAAACCATTTGCAACTGAAGTTCAAAAAGGAAGTAATCATGGAAGCAAATGGCCTTTGACTTGGATCTTTGACATTTCTGTGTATTTCAACTTAGTAGTTAAGACCAGATCAGCTTCTAGGAATGCTTTCTGTGACCCAGAGCTTATATTTAACATCTAGGAAAGGAGGGATGCAGTACTAACTATCCTTACTTTGGTTTCCCATCTGACTTTGCTAAGTACCATGGTGTCATTAGTTATTATTGCTGCTACTTTAATAGATGAGAAAAGTGGGCCAGGACATCCTGTAAGTCACTGGATATTATCACGATTCATTCACTATTCTAGTCAGTGAGTATTGTAGTAGATGGGGCTCATCTCCAACACCCCTAGTATGGCACTGTCTATTTTAAGGGAAATATGGGGAGTGGGGACAGATCTCATAAGGGCACTAGATTTGGCCTTTGTCTCAGAGGAGCTCATATCTCTTTAGGATGATCAAGGCAGAAAAAACAATTAGAAAACATTACAAGGCAGAATTCATTCATTCCACCAACCTTCTGCAAGAAGCCTTTCCTAAACCCTTTAATGCATCTTGGGCCATTGCCAGTCATCTTGACTTTTGTCTTGCCTCTGGACTCAGATGCCTTTGGAGGTGAAAGTGAGGCTAACAACTTTGTGGTGCTCTGCCTCACTTAAATCCAATTCATGGGGGGCGGAGCCAAGATGACGGCATAGCAGCAGCAACATATCGCAGCTCTCACATAGCCACCCCAAAATACCCATAAAATAGGACTCTAAACCAATCCTAGA
>CM053588.1:94351806-94364333 GCA_028646515.1 Pseudochirops corinnae | reverse complement strand
AATCATTCTTGATGAAAAAAACAGAGCTGAACAGAAAATTTGATGTTCAAATACAAGAAGCAAGAGAAGCATGAGAAAGTAAACAGGAAAAAGAAATCATAAGGAACTTATTAGAATTCAACTCTTTATATTCCTACATGGAAAAACAATAACTTTAACTCATGAGACTTTTCTCAGTATGAGGATAGTTGAAGGGAAAATATATGTATATATATGTATAGATACATATATATGTATGTATAGGAGGATGTATATGTATATAAATATATGTGTGTGTGTACATGTGTACATGTATACATAGACAGAGGGCACAGGACGAGTTGAACATAAAGGGATGATCTCTAAAAAAATAAAATTAAGAGGTGAGACAGGAATATATTGGGAGAAGGAGAAAAGGAGAGATAGAATCGGGTAAATTATCTCACATAAAAGAGGCAAGAGAAAACTGTTACAATGGAGGGGAAGAGGAGGAAGGTGAAAGGGAATAGATCAACCTTACTCTTGTTGAATTTGGCAACCACAACTCACAAATATTTAGTGTTTGTTTTTTCTCTTGGGGGTAGTAAAATAATATTCATTTATTATATAATAGCATCTATGTCTTATATAGCTTAGTATTTAAATACTTTTACATTTTTAAAATCACAGATCCATCACATATATTCATTTACTTTTTCTTTCATGTATATTACTGTTGCCTCCTCAACAAGACTTCTGGCTTCCTGAGGATGGCAATTGTGTCTTATTAATCTCAATCTTACATAGAGTTTTACTGATATGATGCCTTCATACATATGACCTCGTGATCTCCCTAGAACACTGTAAAGGTATTTTAGACAGATACTGTAATTCTCATTTTACATATGAGTAAATTAGAGCCTAGAGAAATGAAGTGATCTATCTGTGGTCACAGAGCTAGTAAAAGGGGAGGCAGTATCATAGGGTAGAAGGAGTATTGAATTTGGAATGATAAGACCTGGATTTGAATCAGCTCTGTCATTGCCAAGTTATGTGACCCTAGGCACGTCACTTCATGTCTTTAGGCCTCAAGTGTCTCATAAAATGAGGGAATTGAATTTGATGACCATGATTAAAGTCCATTGACTCAGTTTCCCCATTCGTCAAATAAAGCTAATAATACCTGCCTTGTCTATTTCATGGGATTGTTGGGAATGAGAAATGGGATAAGAAACTATAAATGGTTATGAAAATATAAGATATTCTTAGGATTTGTGGAAGAAGGTAGACAGGGAGTCATAATAGAATGGGTAGAGAGTATAGAAAACTTTGCTTCTTTTCCAGCCTGTGGCCAACTTGAAATGATTCAGTTGAAGAGGGTGAAGAGGAGATGGAGTGACTAAATTATTCTCACTGATTTTGGGTGTGTGGCTTTTTCTTTCTGAGAATTAAAAAAAAACCCAAACCAAAAACCCCAACAAACAATGAAGTGGCAGATTTCCACTCTATGATTCTTCCCTTTCCTGAAGCTCCCACACTGCTTGCCAGTCAGTGGGAGAGCTATGATGGGTTGGGCTCCTTAACACCAGTCTGGGTCTAGTCACTCCCTTCTGGGATGAGGTCATGTGTTAATGCAGACTTGCACAGAAGTTAGGGGAGGTTAATGGTGGTGGTCCTGGAAGCATGCAGATTTGCTCATTGGCCAAAGAACCCTTTCACTCATGGTGGTCATCATGGGCAAGAGAATCAGATCTGTGTGGCTCTTCCATTCTTATTTTGCAGATTTTCCTTCAAGCTCTCCTCCAGAGGGTCATCATGGCCAGTCATCCTACTCTTGAAGGCTATGGAAAGGAGGGTGAACTCAGACAGGTTCTACCAAATTGGGAGGGTTTCAAGGAGTGTTTCAGTGATGGACAATATGTCTGTTGTCTGAGGACCAACACAGCTAAGTGTGGAGAGGCTTGTCATTAGCTTGGCCCCAAGATGATAAATATTTTGACCATAGCAACTCTAGAAACAACATCTAGCTGAATCATAGAAGGGTTGTAATCTATGTTGGTAGGATGAAATTACAAATACCTAAAGTATTGAAGCATTTTGTACAACAAGGGAACTTTTGCATTTCTTTGGTATCCACAAAATATTAGAAGACCCAGAGAAAGATCTTTAACACATGGGTTTGATCTTCCATGGAGAGCTGACAGAAGGCTATGGACATGAATTGCACAGGACAAGATGTCATGTACTGAAGTAAAGTAATTTCAGTGGTAACCAAGGAAAAACATGAAAGGATTGTCAGTAGAACCCCTCCAGATTTCTTGGTCACATAAAACATTCTCCAAAAAAAAAAAAGAAAAAAAGAAAAAAGAAATACTAAATCTCAGAGTTGGAAGGAACTGCAGAAACTATCTGGCCTGATTCACACCTCATGATTAAATCATAGAGAGCATGGCCCCTCTTGTCCCTTTCTATTCTAGATTATAGGATCGTAGGTAGGATTTGAACTTGGGTTTTTCTGACTCTAAGTTCTATGCTCTGTCCACTGCTTCTATAATTCTATAAATCTTTAGGAGATTAAGAGGTGGAAGGGATTTTAGAGGTCATCGAGTCCAACTTCCTCATTTTAGAGATGATAAAATTGAAACCTAAATAGGTTATGTGACTTGTCCAAGGTCATACATCTAGTACATATATGAGATAGCATTTAGATGCAGGTCTTCCTAACTCTGAGTTCTGTCTTCTATACACTATTTCATGTGTCTCTATGATCCATTAGGATACTTAGAGTTGGAAGAGACAGGGAGCAAGGGGAAGGGAATAGTCATTTAGACAGTACCCATCATTACCAGGCACTGTGCTAAGTACTTCTTACAATTATTATCTCATTTGATCCTTACAACAACCCTGGGAAGTAGGTGCTACTATAATTCCCATTTTATAGGTGAGGAAAGTGAAGCAAATAGAGGTTGAGTGACTTGCCCAGGGTCACACAGCTAGTGTCTAAGGCTGGATTTGAAATCAGGTCTTCTTGACACAAAGCCCAGTGCAATAGCTACTGTGCCACCAGCTGTCTACAGGACAGGCCTTAAGTGGTTAAATTAAATGCCCAAGGTCACACAGTTAAAGTAGCAGAGTTAGAATTTGAACCAAACTTTTCTCAATTCAAATCCAGCATTTTTGATGGGATTTCCCTTTAGTAACATCCCAGACAACTATTTATCTAGCCATTTCATGAAAGCCTCTAATCATAGGGAAGCTCCTACCACCCTAATTTTACAGAACAGGAAACTCAAGCCAAGACAGGTCAAATGACTTGCCCAAAGTCACAAAGCTAGTCAGTGTTCCCCTGTGTATTCAGGCACTACAGAAGCCTCATCATCATTTGGAATCCTACGTCTTGAATCCCCCTCTTATTTCCATAGGATCCACCTCACTCTGTTCTGCCAAAATCATCATTCCCAACACTTGTCACCTTCTCAACTTTCAGCTGGGCCCCATTTCCTGCCCTGATTACAGAGATGCCTCATCTGATCCCAGATGAAACAACAGAAACTGTGTGTGTTGCTATGCTATGTCTGAAATTCTTGAAGAGACTGCCAGGGGTGGGTCTGTGTGACAGCAGCTGCTGGAATTAGGCTGTCCTGGGCGAGCCTGACCCTGTACTAGGCCAAAGCTTCCTTTGCGTCGGTGCTCATGAAAGGGAAGGAATGTAACCTTGGATGAGTCACTTCATTCTCTCTGGGTTTTTGTTTACTCATCTGAAATATAAGGGATATGGAATAGAGAATCTCTAGGATTCTTGCTAGATCTAACATTTTCTATTACAGGGCTCCTTTCTAGCCCTAATATTCTATATTACATGGCTCCATTCTAGCACTGACATTACATATTCAAGGTCTGAACATTCCATGTTCCTTCCAGGTCTAACATTTTGTGTTTTAAGGTTTTTTTTTTCCTTCCATTTTGAATGTTCTATAATTCTGAAACAGTGAAATAGTCTTAAAGTCCAAGTCCAAGTTCAAGAACTTGGGCGTTGGCTTGGAAGCAACAGACATTTAATTCTTTCCAAAATCATTGTATCTCAACAGAAGAGGAAATAGAATACTTAAACAACCCTATCTTAGAAAAAGAAATTGAACAAGCCATAAATGAACTCCCTAAGAAAAAAAAAACCCAGGACCAGATGTATTTATAAGTTAATTCTAGCAAACATTTAAAAAACAATTCATTCCAATATTATATAAACTGTTTGGAAAAATAGGTAAACAAGGAGGCCTATGAGGTGGCTAGATGGTGCAGTGAATAGAGCACCAGCCCTGGAGTCAGGAGGACCTGAGTTCAAATGCGACCTCAGACACTTACTAGCCATGTGACCTTGGGCAAGTCACTTAATCCTGATTACCCTGCATCCCTCCCCTCCAAAAGGCAAAAAAAGGAGTCCTACCAAATTCCTTCTATGACACAAATACAATTTTGATACCTAAGCCAGGGAGAATAAAAACAAAGAGAGAAACTACAGATAAATTTCCCAAATGCCTATTGAAGCAAAAATTTTAAATAAAACACTAGCAAGGAGATTACAGCAATATACCACAAAGATCATATACTCTGACCAGGTTGGATTTATACCAGGAATGCTGAGTTGGTTCAATATTATGAAAATTATACGCATAATTGATCATGTCAGTAACAAAACAAGAAACATCATATTATTATATCAATAGATATAGAAATAGCTTTTTGACAAAATATAACACCCATTCCTATTAGAAACACTAGAAATTATAGGAGTAAATGGAGCCTTTCTTAAATGGATAAGTAGCATCTATCTAGAACTAAGAACAAGCATTATCTGTAATAAGGATAAACTAGAAGCCTTCCCTGTGAGATCAGGGGCAAAATAAGGATATCAATTATCACCACTATTTTTCAATATTTTACTAGAAATGCTAACTATAGCAATAAGACAAGAAAAAGAAATTGAAGGAATAAGCACAGGCACTGAGGAAACAAAACTATCACTTTTTGTGGGTGATATGATGGTATACTTGCAGAACCCTAGAGAATCAACTAAAAAACTAGTCAAAACAATGAATTACTTTTGTAAAGTTGTAGGATATAAAATAAACCCACACAAATCATCAGCATTTTTATATATTATTAACAAAACCTAGCTGGAAGAGGTAGAAAGACAAATCTCATTTAAAATAATTGAAGACAGTATAAAATACTCAGGAGTTTACCTGCCAAGACATACAACAGGAACCTTATGAACACAATTACAAAACACCTCATACAAATAAAGACATATCTAAATGATTGGGGAAATAACAATTGCTCCTAGGCTGAGGCAATATAATAAAAATGACAATACTACCTAAAATTAATTTACTTATTCAGTGGCATGCCAACAAACTTTGGCATATCAAAAATTTTTTTTATAGAACTAGACAAATAATTTTAAATATTTATCTGGAAGAACTAAAGCTCAAGATGATCAAGGGAATCAATGAAAACAAAAGTAAAGGAAGGTAGCTTGGCAGTACTAGATATCAAACTATATTACTGAGCAGTAATCATCAAAACAATTTGGTACTGCATAAGAAATAGATGTATTGATCAATGGAGTAGATTAGGCATATAATATACAGAAGTAAATGACCATAGTAACTTAGTGTTTGATAAACCCAAAGACACAAGCTGTTGGAGCAAGAAATTACTATTTGACAAACTGCTGGGAAAATTGGAAAGTAGTCTGGAAGAAACTAAGCACAGACCAACATTTCATGCCACATATACCAAAATAAGATCAAAATGGGTACACAATTTAGAGACAAAGTAATAACATAAATTAAGGGAGCATGGAAAAAATTACTTGTCAGATCTATGGATAAGAGAAGACCAATTAAGAGATACAGAGGATCATAGGAGGTAAAATTGATAATTTTGATTAAATTAAAATAAAAAATGTTGCACAAGCAAAACCAAATGCAGCCACAATGAAAAGGAAAAGCCGGAAACTGGGGCAACTTTTTTATGG
Source organism: Pseudochirops corinnae (assembly GCA_028646515.1). Lineage (NCBI taxonomy): Eukaryota > Metazoa > Chordata > Mammalia > Diprotodontia > Pseudocheiridae > Pseudochirops > Pseudochirops corinnae. The sequence goes on along the minus strand of CM053588.1, from coordinate 94,358,335 downwards.
CAAATTTCTCTGAAAAAGGTCTCCTTTCTCAAGTAGGGAACTATAGGGAACTGAGCCTAATTTATATAAAAAAATCATTCACCAACTGATGAAAGTTTAAAGCACATAAACAGGCAATTTTCAGAGGAAGAAGCCAAAACTATTAATAGTCATATAAAAATACTCTAAATCACTAATAATTATAGAAATGCCAATTAAAACAACTGTGAGGTATTTTCTCACACACATCATATTGGCTAACATGACAGAAAAGGAAAATGACAAATGCTGAAAGGGATGTTGAAAAATAGGGACACTTATGCACTGTGGTTGAGTTGTGAACTGGTCCAACCATTCTGGAGAACAATCTAGAACTATGCCCAAAGGACCATAAAACTACGCATCCCCTTTAACCCAGTAATACCCTACTAGGTCTGTATCCCAAAGAGATCAAAGAAAAAAAAGGATCCATATGCACCAAAATATTTATAGCATTTCTTTTGGGGGGTGGCAACGAATTGGAAATTGAGGAGATGCCCATCCATTGAGGAATGGCTAAACAAGTTTTAGTATATGACTGTGATAGAATACTACTGTGCTGTAAGAAATAACAAAGTGAATGGTTTCAGAAAACACCTGGGAAGACTTACATGAACTGTTGCAAAGTAAAGTGAGCAGCAGAAGTACAACATTGACACAGTAACAGCAACATTGTAACAATAATTAACTGTGAATGATTTAGCTACTATCATCAATAAAATGATCCACGACAATTTCAAAGGACTCATGATGAAAAACTGTTCACTCTAGAGAGAGAACTGATGTACTCTGAGGGCAGACTGAAGCATATATTCTTTCATTTTCTTTATTTTCCTTACTTTTTCTTTCTTTTGCCACATGGCTAATGTGGAAATATGTTTTGCATGACTTTATATGTATAATGGACATTGTATTTCTTGCCTTCTTAATGGATACGGAAAGAGTCAGAGGGAAAGAATTCAGAACTAAAAATAAAAATCTTTTTAAAAAGAAAAAAACAAAGCCAAAATCATTGTGCAAAGAGAAGTTAAAATGTGTAATTTCTAAAGGAATGGGGCAATGGTTTGCCTGCAAATGACAAATCAAGGAAAGAACAGCCAACTTAGATCCTTAGGGAAGCAGGATAGTGTCTTTTGTCTTGTTGCTCATGTGTTTTGGAGTAGATAGCTGGACCTATTGAGGCTAAGCTTCTGCATATGTAAAATGGGAATTGTGATATGTTGAAGTTTGTTAGACAATGGTCTGAATATCTCTAATGCACTCATCAGGTAATGTTGTTTATTCTAGTTAACTGTGCTTGGATCTTTCCCCTCTGCTGGATTCTAAACTCCATGCGAGGCAAGGATTGTGCCTTAATCTAACCTTTATACATTCCATCATTGCCTATGTCTCAAGAGTTCTCTTTACATATAAAATAAATGTGTTGAACGAATAAATGAATGAATGAGTAACTAGCTCCTGCTTAACCAGGGAATCTAGCTAATTATTAAGTTAGCCTATGCCTGGAGCTTAACAGACATAATGCAGTTTAGCTCTGGGTAAGATTAAACAAAAGGCAGTAAGTGTCAGGAATAGTGGATACCCCCTCAAATGTGGGGGAGGGAAACCAAACCTTACAAAGGAGGACAAGGACACAGTTTCTCTTCACCAGTGCTGAACTTGTCTTACTGGGTTACAATCTGCCAGCTATCATCAGGCAAACAGGACTAATGGGTTTCGTATTTCATTTCTTCCACCTCCCCAATCTTCGTGATGACCAGTGGCAACTTTCCTGTCTGGACTTAAAGTGCAGCTGTGAGCAGCATAGTGTTTAAAGGGCTAGGGTTTTGGATAGCATGATAGCACAGACACAGCACAGTATTCTGAAAAATGGAAAGGGTATGTCAGAAAGAGTATTAGCCAGGGAGTTAGAATACCTGGGTTCTGATATGCTATATAGCACATGCATATATAGCCATATGCCATATGGATCATATGACCATAAGCTAGTCAATTCACTTCTCCTCAACTGTAAAAGGAGGGGGTTAGACTGGATATCCCTTCCAGCTCTAACCTTATTTAGTAACAACAATAACAGTTTTCATTTATATAGCACTACAAGGTCATAACTTAAAAAATTAAGAGGAGCACAGAAGGAATTACCTTTCAAATCTATGGATCGATGAAGGCTTCATGATCAAACAAGGGATATAGAGAATCACAGGGGATAATAATAATAATAATAATTATAACAACTAACACTTATATAGCACTTATGTGCTAAATGCTTTACATTTATTATCTCATTTGATCATTATAACAGCTTCAGAATGTAGGTGCTATCCCCTTTTACAGATGAGGGAACTAAGGCAGACAGAAGTTAATTGACTTGTCCTGTGTCACCCAGTTAGTGACTGAGGCTGGATTTGGAATCAGGTCTTCCTGACTCCAGTCCCAGCATTCTTTCCACTGTGCCATCTATTCCCTCTAAATAAATAGGTAAAACAGACAATTATGAATACATAAAATTTGAAAGTTTTTGCACAAACAAAACAGACGAAGTTTGGTTGGGATGTATTATTACTATTATTGATAATTACAATAAAAGCCTGCTTATCTCTGCCTCAGAAACCCTGGCTTTCTTCAAAGCTTGAGAAACACCTTCTTCATGAGATCTTCCCTGATGCTCCTGTCTTCTAGTGTTCTCCCTCCAAAATCTGCATATTAATGTACATGTTGTCTCCCTCAATAGAATGTAAGTTTATTGAGGGGAGGGACTATTTCATTTTTCCCCCAGGGCTTAATATAGTGCTTAGCATATAATTTACATTTAAGAAACTGCTAATTGATAATCAAAAACACTTATTTATTATTATAAAAGAAGACAGGGTCTAATGATATGTTTTCTTGTTGGAAATTTTATTTGCAGAGGTAGAAATAATATGGAAGACTCCCAGTAAAGGCGAACTCACTGGGCTGCCCCTGGGGTCACTCACTCTACTTCAGGACAGATTTAATTGTTAGGAAATTTCTCCCTCTTTCATCAGGTCAAAATCTGCCTCTGTTCAGGGCCCACCTATGCTATTTGCCCTACATCTGAACATTTTTTTTTCTTCCCCCCCCCCCAGGAAATCAGCTCATTTGGCTGGTGCTTCTGTCTCTCCCAGGAGGGCCACTGTTGAGGTCTGGTGACCTGGAGACTGCATACATGGGCAGTCCCAGGAATGGATCCCAGTGTCTCTGTCTCACTGTCTGGTGAACCTAAGCTGGCCCTGTGAGTTATGGGGAGAATTATCCAGACTCTAGCCCATTTTCCAGAGACCTGTATTTGACATGGAATTAGTATTTCCTCCTCATCTTCAGTCACCACCTCATGAACTCAGTGTTGAGGAGACTAGGACATCCATGATGCTTTGCAAGTTCAGGCTGACTTAGTTTAAAGGTGATTTGTCCCCAGAGGGTTTGCTAAGTGAGGTATCTACTATGACTTCAGCTTTATTCCTGGTTCAGGCCTGCTTTGAGACCCCCAACTCACCCTGGATGTCATCATTGAACATGCAGTACTTATTACGATATTTGTGGAGCAGGCGGAAGGCATTGGCGTTAGCAAAGTCTTCAAACTGGATGAGGCAGTTTATTCCAAACCTGTGGGCAGAGGAAGAAATGAGAGCATGTGGCATCATCTCTATGACAGATTCCCTAAGTTCTCACCTGGACTTAGTCTAGTTAGAACTGCACTGGGGTATGCAGGAATGTGGGAAGCAGGCAGTACAATGTTTACTGGAAAGAGGCAAAAAAAGCAACGTCATATAGAGGACAATGGATTTGGAGGCAGAAGCCCTGGGTTTGAATCTCGGTTCTATGTTTTATATGAATGACCTTGGGTAAGTCCTTCTATGGGATTTGGTTTCCTCATCTGTAAAATGGAGGGAGAGGGCACTTGGACTGGATCCAGGGGTGGGAAATTTGCGATCTTGAGGCCACATGTGGCCCTCTAGGTCTTGAAGTGTAGCCCTTTGTTTGGATTCAGTCTAAGGGTTGTATTTGAGTACCTAGAGGGTCACATAAGGCCTCAAGGTTGCAGGTTCCCCACCCCTGGATAATCTCTTCCACCTCAAATCCTATGATCTACTGAACACCTTTGCCATTTGGTTGGCTGGTTGGTTGGTTAGAATTTTGAAGATTAGGCTTAGCGTATCCCTGGAAGAGGGAAGAAGAGAAGCCTGGCATGGGAACCTCTTTGCTCTGGGTGGTCATTAGGATCTATCAGGACAGCTTCAGTTTCGATGCACCTGGAAGGGTTCTGTTCATAGGGATGGGGCTGGAGATAAACATTCCCATGGGCTATGACTGTCTCTGATGGAAATACAGATAGCTCCCCTTCCTTGTTGTTCAATTGTTTCAGTTATGTCTGACTCTGGGACCTCATTTGGTGTTCTCTTGGCAAAAATACTAGAATGGTTTGCCATTTCCTTCTCCAGCTCATTTTACAGATGAGGAAACTGAGGCAAACTGAGTTAAATGACTTGCCAAATCTGAGTCTGGATTTGAACTCAGGTCTTCCTGACTCCAGGCCCAGTACTCTAGTGCTCTATCCACTAGGCCATCTAGCTGCCCAGCTTCTCTGTAGACCAAAACAACACAGAGAGGCTAAGTTCTCAGAGTTGTAAGTGATTACACAAAATTCTCTCTACAATATCTCTGGCAAGGGAACATCCAATTCACACTTGAAAACCTTCCATCAGAGGGAACCCACTTGTCTTTCTGGCAGACCATTCTATTTTTGTATATGTCAAATTGGTGGGAAGTTCTTTCTTACACTGAGTAAAAAAATCTGTGTTCTTGTGGATTCCACTTATCATTCCTTGTTCTTGTTGCCCCAGAGCAGGAAGAAAAACGCTAGTCCCTCTTCAACATCCCAGTTCCAAATACTGAAAGACAATGTCTTATCTTCACTCTAGGCTAAACATCTCTATCTCCTTCCTTCCTCCTATGGCCTAATAACCTCCTGGACAGATTATCACAGGCCACTGCACTGGAATCAGGGTTGGGCTTATAAGTGGGCTTTTCCTTACATGTCACCATCACCTCAAAATGTTGACCCTCCCCATCTTCCGCCTCTCTCCCCCATGTCCTCCCCCTTGGACAATGCCTGACATCCTCCTTTAAGAGATTCGTTCCTTTAGGTTAACACATTTTTAGTGAAGATACCAGTTGACAATTACTATGCTTCTGTCATCCATTAACACCTTGGTGTAATTTGTACTTTGTTGCTGATTATCTGGTACTTCTCAGCTCAAAAATGTAACCTCCAATTGAGAGCTGATTAAAAAAAGAGAGAGAGGGAAGTTCTGGGCTGGGGGCACTACTCCCAGGGGCAGTTACTCTTGGAGTCCATAGCAGGGGAACCTAGCTGCATTCTACCATGAGGGCAGCGTGAGGGCCCTGGGCAACTGAGAGAATAGAATACTATTACAAAAGGGAACCGAAAAGGACTGGGAAGAAGGCATCCACTACTAACTTTGCTGGCAATTTAAAGCAAGAATTGTTTTTCCCTAACAGCAGCAACACCATTGTGTAGGCAGGTATTTTAAATAACTAAATTACTTTTAATGCTCTCAAAGTATAAATAATCATATCCGATCATACAATGTCAGGGCTAGAAGAGACATTGAATTCATTGAGTCAAAACACCTTATTTTACCAGCAGGTAAATTGAAGGTCACAGAGGGAAGTGAATGATCCAAGGTCACACACGTAGCAAGTTAGCTACAGAGGTGAGATCATCATCCCAGGTTTTCTGACTTTCAGCCTGCTCTTGCCATTTCTGCTCCCCAGCTCATAGAACCACAGAATTCTAAGGCTAGATGAAGAGATACCCTAACAAATATTTAACAACGGGATCTCCAGTGTTAAAAAATTACAAATGGCAGGTGTGTAGAATGGCGTGTGGTCTCTCATTAGCTAAAGTATATAGGATCTTTGGCCTTAGGGCCATAAGGTAAATAAATAAAGAAGAGAAACAATTTTTTTTTTTGGCAATGTTATAAGATTGTGAACTAGGTCATCTGGGCAATTGTTTTAAGGCTCAAAACTTAAGGTTGTTAATTGGTATTGTAGGTAAAAGAAAGGGGAAACTGATGAAAGTGTTATCCTGACCAGTCCCCCTTGCATGTATCAGAATGGAGAAAGCAAGGGCATGCCGTCAGCCCCTCCCTACCTCAGCTACTTCTTATGTTGTAAAACTGCCAGAGCCTCTTGAAACTATCTCTACTAGGCAAGGTCATTCTGAGAGGGAAAACAATGATAGTAAATGTAATTCCTTGCATTTGTGAAGCCTGGTAAAAATTTTCATTGCTTATTGCAGCTAAAGCTGGCACTGAGCTGTGGTTAGGGAAGCTTGTTTGAGGTAAAAGGCATCTGGGACCATAACAAAATCTTGTTTTGAAGTTTGAATCGGGTATAGTTGCCCACATCAGGGCCACAAGCCACTCAGAGGAGTGTGATCCTATGAAATGCTGGTGGAAGTCTT
>CM053588.1:94323421-94351306 GCA_028646515.1 Pseudochirops corinnae | reverse complement strand
CCCCTGAACTAGATAAATGATATATGTTTGATTAAAGTAAGATTGTTAACCCATTTTGAGTTGCTTTCCTTTAGAAAAGCAGATCAAAGAACCTGTGCTAGCAGCCATCCTGGGTATGCTAGGGTGCTTGCTGCTACAGCCCTCTCCCCCGGAATTTCTTTATATTGTATTTGGTTTTCTATGCGTACATTATTTCTCCCATATAGGCTGTAAACTGCTGTCTTGAGTATAACTGGACAGAAAGAGGAAATAGACAAGTTTGGAAAATAGATCACAAGCCTTGGAACAGAAGCATTATGTCTAAGTATTGTACTCAGCTGCCAGATAGCATGCCACATGAGAGTCAATTGAAAGAAATAGGGTTATTGACAAAATTGATTCTTCCATCAAATACCTTCTATGTGTAATACTAGCTCTCCTCCACCCTCTTTTACCTGTCCCATTTCTTTTGAATAAGATATAACCATCCACGGTCATGTTCCAGACATGGCTCAACAAGTCTCAGTGATAACTATGAGGTCAAATTTTTGTCTTTGCTTTAGGACTTCTAACTCACCTCTCATGTGGACTGAACTTTGGACAATTTTACATAGACATCTGAAGCCGTGAGTTTTACTACTGACTCCCTATGGTAATCTAGTTTGGTGTGATAACATTGGCAGTGTTCTCCCTCCCAAACCTCTTTCAATGTTTTTGATTATATTTGTATGACACAAGGCAAATGCATTCCTACCAATGTGAACTATTATTATTACATTACTAATATCCTTTTGGATGGGGTCCATCAGCTTGGGGAACATGTTGGGTACACCACCAAGGTTTACTGGCAATGCTATGAGCTGGAAACCTCAATTAAACCTACTAAATGTGTCAGAGCACTTGAATCTAATGCTTTCCTTCATGTAAACAGCTCAACCCTAAATTTGCCCTCCGTCATTCCCAGACTTCTTGTCTCCTTCCCAGGCCACTTGTACCAAACCACTTAAGCTGGGTCCATCCAGCTTTGAGGATCTGTAGGATAAGGCAATGAGGGCAGTGGAGAATATCTGAATTTTATACTTTGAGCAAAAGAACAGGCCAGTTGTGCAGATTAGAGCCAGTGATGTGAAAGTCAGGTCTGGGGACTCACTACTCAGCTGAAAGACTTTTTCTATTCTGATCAAGAACAGGATTTGAGTCAATTTAGAATGGGGAGTGGAGGCAGTGAAGTAAAAGGGAATTCTGTATTTAAGAATGTTTTTAAATGCTGTTTTTACCTGGAGAGAGATACAATTCTTTATTAGAACTATGGAAACAAGAGACAGGGCTCAAGGAAACTAGAGACAAAATCAGGCCTTCTTTGTATGCAAGAGGTTGAAGCAGCAAAATTCAGTGGTGGTCCCCACCCTGGGAGCACTATTGAAACCACAGCCTTTGGGAGAGAAAGATTCGATGCTAATAATAAGAGCTCCTGTTTGTAAAGTTTCTGAAGTTGCTCACAGACCTACCATGCAGTCCCTGGTAACTTTTTGCCTGTGATTTGGGTGTCTACAAATGCCAGCCTTAAATTTGGGCCTGACCCATCAGCAGGTTTTGGCTTCTGCTCCTCCTCAGAACTGGGAGGTTTATAAAGATTTTTGCCAAGTAAAAATAATTTTGCCTAATAATAATTGCCCCTGGGTCTATGTATAGTGTTTTAAGGCTTGTAAAGTGTTTTTCTGAGAACTAGTGTGAATATCATTCTCAAATGATAGACCTGGGGGCCTATGATTTCCTGCACCTATGACTTCCTCCATATGGGGAACTCCTAATATGGAAATTCCTACCGCTGAAACTGATTGCCAATTCTTCTATTATTTATAGTCTAAGAGTTGCCTGGGGCAGTGAGAAATTGACTTACCCAAGGTCACACAGTATGTCTTCAAGGCAAAACTTGAACCCATGCCTTCCTGCCTCCAGGTCTAATTTTCTATCCACTATATATTATTATCCAAATTTGTCAGATGAAGATATTGAACTGCCTTGTTACTGGATACTTAAGTAATATTTCACACTTTAAGCCCAGAGTTTACATAAAATCTCATATTTTAATTTTAATAAAATAGTCCCCCATGCAAAAAAAAAAATAGAAATAGAAAAAAAGAGTACCTGGTGAGCATTGTGGGCCTGGGATCTGAGCAAATGGTGTTGTATCACATCATTGTGCTTACATGGTGCTAAAACTGGTAAAAAGTGAAAAATTCAGTAGACTTATCACTCTGTCTATAAAATATTGACTAGCTTAACTCAGATTTATATAAAATTACTTTTTTTTTTACTGAAATGGCTCAGTCTTTTAAAAATTAAACATTAGGTTTATACTGATATATTATAATTATGTTTTAATTAAATATTTAGTAATAAAACCAGAAGTTCTACAGATGTGAACTACATTTGAATGTAATTTGTTTTATAAAATCACAACTAATAAAAAACATTATGGAACAGTCAAAAGAATGTTGGATTTGGAGTCAAATCCTGACTCTGTGGCTTATTACCAGTGTGACCTTTGGTAAGTCACTTCCATGGAACTCAGGTCCCTCATCAATAAAAGAAAGGGGTCAGACTAGATGGTCTCTAAGGTCTTTTCTTTCTTTGAATCTGTGACTCAGGACTTAAACTCAAGTCTCTTGATTCCAGTGTTCTTTCCACTAAACTATATAATATTCCCCAAGGTAGTCATTAATATTTAAGTTTAAATTTCCACTTAGCCTCTCCCTTTCCAGACTTTTGATATGGTACACCTTAAATAAATAGGCCAAAAGAATGATGTCAATCTTCTGTCATCTCATTTAGTACCATTGAGCAGAAAAGGAGGTAGGCAGATCAAATAGTAAGAGAAAGGGATAGAGAGCTTGCATGCTCAAATGCCACCTTCTGCAAAAGGCTAATCCTGGTTCTCCATCCCAAACACCTTACCCCCAAAAGGGGGAAAACACCTGAAGTTTTTGGGATTTGAGGAGAACCCCTTGATATAGTCCTGTAGTTCATGTGATCATAAATAACCTTGCTCATATGGTATAATCTTATTTTAATATTCTTTTTTCCTCAATTATATGTAAAGACAATTTTTAGCATTCATTTTACAGGATTTTAAGTTCCAAATTTTTCTCCTTCCCTCCCTTCCCTCCACTCTTCCTAAAATGGTAAGCAACTTGATATAGATTGTATATGTGCAATCATGGAAAACACATTTTCATATTAGTCATAGTTGTGAAAGAAAAAACAGAGCAAAGGGGGGAAAAACACAAAAAATTAAGGCAAGTGAAAATAGTATGCTTTGATCTGCACTTAGGGTCCATCAATTCTTTCTCTGCATTTTTCATCATCAGTCCTTTGTAATTGAATTGAATCATTGTATTGCTAAGAAGAACTAAGTCATTCATAGTTGATCACCACACTATGTTGCTGTTACTGTGTACAATGTTTTCCTGATTCTACTCATTTCGCTTTACATCAGTTCATATAAGTCTTTCAAGGTTTTTCTGAAATCTGTCTGCTCTTCATTTCTTATTGTACAGCATGTGATATAATCTTGAGGGATCACTCCCAAGCCATCCTGATTCATGCATACTCAGGCAAATGTTCCAGATTTTCTTAAAAGAATCAAATGATCTCCGCCCTAGAATTCTAACCTGCTTCCAACCCTCTAGACCTCCATGGCCCAGGGGTCAAGGGTTTCAAAATGCTAAAGTAGGTTATTATAATAATATTACACACTTCTATAGAATTTACAGGTTTATAAAGAACTTTCCCAATATCAACCCAATGAACTGGGTAGTGCCCCATTTACAGATGAGGAAACAGGCTCAGAGAATCAATCATATAAAACTTTGGGCATGTTTGGGGTCCACAGCAACCATCCTTCTTATCAGTGACATCACTGAATGACACAGGAAGACTTCAGTATTATTTGTTTTCAGTTACCAATATTTTGGATGATGTCACAGAATCACACGACTCCTGGGAGCTTGTTTATTCATTCACCTTTCAGGTCTCCAAAGAAGAAGATATTGGAATCATCACAAACAAATGAGAATCTGTACCATTTTAAAGATCCATTGTTGGCATCTAGTACAGTGCCTGGAACACAGCAGGAGTTTAATAGATGCTTATTGAAAATTGAATTGTGGATGTCACTGATGGAAAGGATAATTGTTATAAACCCTCAAAATGCACAAAGGTTTTATTTGATTGATGGTATAAAATTTCAAATAGCATGTCCTTTGACAAGAGTCATAATAGTATACTTTAAGGTTTAAAAATTGCTCTCCTCATAGCAACCCTGCAGGCACCATTCATTCAGTAATGAATCTGAGTATTCCTATCAGGACTCAGAGGAGTTGTGTCTTACCTAATGTCACACAGCAATTAAAAGGCATCCAAAACTCAATTCCAGATTTTCTGATCTAGGACCAGGGTTCCATTGGCTATCACAGTCAGCCTTCCAAATCCTTGAAAAATGGAGGTGTCTGGATTGGTCAGAAGAACCTAGGACTCTTAGTTCTCTATCAAAATCACATTCCATTGTACCCCAGTGAGGATTTCCTAATTTAGGATTTAGAGAATCCTAAAATGAAATGTATATTTGTGGGAATGGAGAGGGAGAAAGAATATGTAGGAAGAATCCTTCTTTATTTGGGTATCTAACATAATAGTTCAATAAATACATGATTGGTCTGTATCAATGAATAAATATTTAGTTGTCTCAGGAATAAAGATCACTGAATCATAGACCTAGCTACTAGCATTGATATAGCACTTTAAGGTTTGCAAAGTGTTTTACATGTGTTATCTCCATGTTTTTACCCCAGTGTCTCCTCCAGCTTGGAATGCACTCCCACTTCAATTCCATATAATAGAGCCATCTCTTCTTTCAAGATACAAATCCAGTAGCACCTTCTATATGAAGCTTTTCCTGATTCCCCCTCCATCTACCAGTTCTCTCCCTCTACAACCATCCTGTATTTCACAGCCTTGTATTTTTTGTATTATATATAATATGATATGATATATGATATGGTATTATAAAAATTCTGTCAACCCTAATAGAATGTAAACTCCTTGAGAATATGGATTGTTTTATTTTTTCATTTCAATACCTTCAGTGTCTGGCCCACTGCCTGGCACATAGTAGGTACTTAATAAAAAAAAATTTCTATTCAGTTGATAATATCATAGATTTATTATTATTATTATTATCATCATTATTATTATTAGGGACAATGGGGCAGTTGGTAGATCATTGGACCTGGAGTCAGGACAACCTGAGTTCAAATAAGGTTTCAGATACTTACTAGCTATGTGACACTAGGCTGCCTGCTTCAGTTTGCTCATCTGTAAAATGTGGGGTAATAATAGCACTTAATTCCCAGCATTGCTGTGAGGGTTACATGAAATAATGTGTTTTTAAAAACTAAAAGCACTATGTAAATCCTGGCTATTATTTTGATTGTTACTGCTGCTATAATTATTGAAGTATGAGATAGAAAGAAAAATCTTTTTAAGATAGTAGCTATCTACATGAAAAAAACTAAGGTGTAGAAACACTACTTGTAACTACACATATACAGTCTGTAATGGATTACTTGTCTTTACACTGGGGGTGGGTGACGAGGGAGAAAGGGAAAGAATCTAGAATTTAAAGTTCTAAAATCAAATGTTAAAAAAATATATTATTATTATTTATTATTATTTACATGCAACTGGGAAATAAGATATACAGGTAGGGTATCCATCTTGCCCTACTGGAAAGTCAGAGGGGTGATGGGGGAGGATATAGGAGAGAGCAGATTGGGGGAGGGGGTGTACAGTGGTATCGCTGTTTTGGGGTGGTGGGTAGAGGAAAGATGAGGAGAAAATGTGTAACTCAAAATCTCGTGGAAATGAATGATGTAAACTACAAATAAATAAAAGTTAATTTTAAAACAAAAGAAAAAGAAACACTACTAAGAATCCTCAAATTCTTCAGAGATCTGTAACTTCATCTATATGGGTGAACCTTCCACCAGGACAGTTCACAACCCTTCCATGCCTTCTTTGTTGGTGGTCTCCATGAGTTTCTCTAGCCAAAAACCATTCATCACTTGCTGACCTCACTCTCTGGTGATGAGTTTATCTGGATATAGCAAATTCTCAGGCAACAGACATTCAAACCATTGCCCAACCCTTATAAGACTGTCCAGAGCTTGGGCTCCACTGGCATTGTCTTAGATATCTCAGAGTTCCTTCCAGGCCACAATGAAGCATCAGGGCAGAACTTTGTTGGACAGCTAAGGAAATCAACCCTCATAAAGCTATTGTGATGAGCAAAGTTATTTCTGCATGGTGAAATGTCAGGAGGTACTCCTGGAAATTGTATGTGGATCATAGACTGTAAATTTGATGGCTGAGAACCAAAAAGGTGGGTGGAAAGAAGTTAGAGGAGGCAGAAGTAGGATTCCCCTTCTAGTCTCTCAGAAAGCCCAGAGCTGGAATCAGCAGAGACCGTGAGAACCGTGTTCTTAGCAGGCAGGGAGTAAACCACAAATTCTGCCTGAGAAATTTAGCATGGTAACTCCCTCAGAAGGAAGAGCCAAGAGACCCAAGCCAACTCTGTGACCAACAAAGTCTTGGGTCCTTTCCCTTGCTGGGACAGCCAACGAGAGAAGCAAGAATGAGGTCACAGCCCCTCATGGACTCATAGGCTGGTAATTAGTTTGTAGATCATCTGTTCCATCCCTCTCACTTTACAGATGAGTAACCCAGGGCCCAGAAAGAAGAAATGACTTGCCTAAGGTTACAGGTAGTGAGTAGCAGAGATGGCATTTGAACCTAGTTCTTCTGATTCCAAATTTAGCATTCTTTGCTTTCCCTGTTTCAGATGCTGGGAAGACCAGGACCTGACTTCTCCACATCATTAAGGATAGAGAAGAAAGTGATACATGCAAAAATAGTCATCTGGTTTCAACTAAGAGAGGGGGAAAAGATGGAGTGGAATAAAGAGACAATGAATTTGGCTTGTCAGTTACAACCATAATAATAATAAAATAAAGATAGCATTTACAGATAGATCCCAATCAGTGCGAATAAACAATACTCTGAAATGGTCACATTACTTGAACTTGTACTGCAAATTTTCATTAGTCTGGAACTAATGAACATATTTTACATAATTATAACTTCAAAGAGTACAAATTCAAATACTTGCACCCGTGTCAGAGGATTTCTTTATCTGTGCTAATAAGGACCTGGGTATTAGCACCTTAAAGGTTTCCAAGGTGCTTCACAAATATTTTCTCATTTTCTCCCCAAAACAACCCTGGGACATAAATGATACTACAATCTCCATTTTACAAATGGTGCCCACAGAATTAGAATGACTTGTACAACGTCATACAAGCAATGACTGGAAGAGTCAGATTTGAACCTAGGTCTCCTAACTCCGAAATTTAGCATTCTTCCATTGTACCACACTGAGCATTCTGGTGAAGAAGGCCAAGATATCCCTGGCCAGATGATCAAAGGTCAGACAACAAATAAGGAAAGAAAGCATCTTTACCTTTATATTAGGGTGGGGGAAAGAGAGGAAGAGTGGGTATCCCTATCTCATTCAGGCAGGAAATCGAAAAGCCATTCACAGGCCCAATCTCACTGGTGATCGTCATGAAAGTTTTGACCAGCTCTGTTTCCAGCCTAGACTGTTCATCTCTCTGTAAGCAGCATGTTGGATCTCTACTCCCATGGGTTCACCATATTGGTCTCTGACAGTGCAGATGCCCAGTCAACTTTACCCCTGCTTAGACTAAAACTCCCAAACTCTATCACTCCATTGGCCTCAATCTCTCCAGTAGTAGGGACCACAGATGTGTGCCACCACATTCAGACCCTTGTATCTCATCTTAATGTCATTATTCTTAATGTCTCCTTGTGGATTTTCTAGTTAATCTGAAGTAACTTGAATTCTGATAAATTACACTGATCTTTAATAATAACAATAATAATAGCTAATATTTATATAGCATTTACTTACTATATGCCAGGCTCTGCAAGTTAAGGGGAGTGAGAGAACAGAGGAACCAGAATCTAAGGGAAGAAAAGCTAGATGGATAATGTTCCAGCCTTCCAAGTCATCAAAAACCCTTTTGATGTGTTAATATAAATATTAGAAACTACTTGTGGTTCAGCATTTCTTTGCTTCAATTAATTTAGCTTCTCTTTTTGTAAACCACAGACCTCACTTTCTAAATGCTACTTAAAGATTAAAAGTTTTGTGTCCAATAAAACAGGTCTTCTGTTACTTTTAGAAAAAAAATACTCAGTTTGATGACATTCTGAGAGGGCTCTCTCCTATCCCTTTTCTGCTGCAAAGTTGTTGTTGTTCAGTCATGTCTGACTCTTTGTGACCCCATGGATGATATCACACCAATACTGGTCATGGGGTTTTCTTGGCAAAGATACTGGAGTGGTTTTCCATTTCCATCTGTATCAACAATTCAGTATTCACAATGCCTACAGTAACTATAAGTATGCTGATATGGTTATTAATCACAAAATGTAACAGGCTCTCTACCTGGGAAATATAGCTAGAGCATTTATTCAAATACCAAAAAACTGAGTCCCAAAACCAGAACGTCAAAGCCAACCCAGTAGTGATGAAGTTGGCACATGTAGTTAATGTAGTAAACACCCACATTCTCAAGCCTTCAAAACAAGACAGGCTACCTCAGGCAAAGATCCTCCTCTCCTCACTCAGCTGCTCAGCGTCCAGGCAGCTTGCTCCCAGCAACTCCAGGCCCCCCCTCCCCCCGCAGTTACTGTCCCTGGCAGTCCTCAGCAGGAGTCCTTAGCAGAGATTCTGGAAGGCTCAAAGAAAAAGGAGTTAGCCCCGCAACTGCGGCTGCTACATCTGCTTCCATTTACCACTGCACAGACTCTAGCTTGGCTCGACTTCCTCTTGATCCACTCCTTCCTGCTACATCAGCAAGTTCAAGGGGCATGGAAGATCTTCAAATCCCATTATCATTACACCATCTCCAGTGGATTAGGGCAAACAGAGATTAAGTGACTTGCCCAGGGTCACATTGCTAGTAAGTGTCTGAGGCCAAATTTGAATTCTGATCTTCCTGACTCCAAGCCTAATCCACTGAGCCACCTAACTGCCTTAGTTTAATAGGAACTAAAAAGCAACTCAGTTTAGTAGGAAATATATTTGTCTTGGCATGTCTTTGGCATCAGAAAATCTGGTTTAGGGGAGCCAGGGCTAGAAGAGACCTAAGAATTGTTTTCATTTGAAAAATATCGTTTTACGGATGAGAAAACTGAGATGCACATAAATTACATAATTTAACCAAGGTCACACAAATAGCAAGCAGCAAAAGCAGGATTTCCAACCTTATCTGCCACTTAGAGGTTACATGACTGTGCAAATGATAGACACAGGATTTATGCCTGGTAATTTGTCTTTCTTTGTTCCTTCACTGACCACTAGAAATAGTGGGCTTCTGAAGAGGCAATAGCCTTTTTTGGGGATGTACTTAATTCGATCTTCATTTAGACCTTTCAAATTGTTCAAATGTTTCTCTTTCTAGTTTTATTTTATGTCCTGTGTTTGTCTCTAGGTCTTTTATCTTTTGCTTTTTTACATATCGCATTCCAATCTTTTCTTTCACCTTTTTGCTGAAATATCTTACATGCTTTTGACTGAGGTACCTTGGTTGGGGACCTCTATCTCCTGAATGTTTGCAGTATTGGGAAGTCACATTACTGAGTGTGTTTAGTTAAGGATTTTTTAAATGGTGAAGTATGAATTCTATCCATTTTTCCATTTTTATTTTGTACTCCAGTTCCAACTGTTCTGGACAGTTTTATTCTCTGATTTCTTAAAATACAATCCCCAAGTTTTTTGTCTAATGGATTCCAATGATTCTTAAATTATCTCTCCTCATCCTATTTTTAAAATTAGTTGATTTACATGGTAGATGTTCTTCCACGTTCTTCCAATGTCTTTCTTTTCACTCTCTGCTTTATTTCCTACTGCATTTTGAATCTAAATTTTGGGGTTTTTCTCTATTATTCCATTTTTTCAGGCTGTCCATTTGTTTGTCAAGATTTTCTAAAGTTTTTCCTTTAAGAGCTCTCATTCAATTTCTTAACTCTTCTTTCATTTCATTTCATTTCATTTTTAAGTTTCTTCTAGGAGGCGTTATACCCACTCTCAGAATCAACATAGCCAATCTATTTTCTTTTCTTGCGCTCTATTTGTAATTTTTGCAAAATTATACCCTCCTTCTAGAGTTTCATCCTGCAGTTCTCAACTCACAGTATTTTTTTTTAATTGTCTTAGGACGTCTCTTTTGTTTTCTCATTGTTTTAGTCTCTTTGAAGCAACACACACACACACACACACACACATGATTTTGAACTTGTGATAACTTTGTAACTGCTGGTGTTATTGTCACACCAATTTCTCAGTGCAGGAGCTAAAGATATCTCAGGAAAAAGCTGACAAATCTAACTGATACAAAGTTTCTGGGCTCTCCTTTCTCAGCAAAGACCTGGATGATGTGAAGACCAAACTGGGAAGTCATGACCTCTACGCCCTTCCCCATTGATATAACACTACAGGACATACCAGTGCCAAACCCACCTTGGAATCATGACCCAGACCCAGCTTAGAGGTTTAGGAGAAGAGCAGATACTAAATTCTGGCCTCTGGACCCTTGGTTTCTGTCATTGGCTCAGAGTACTTATGGTACTATCTTATCTAAAGGACATCTCCTTAGTGGAGTTTCCTTTCATTCATTTCTTTTGGTTTTATGATCTTTGCTTTCCATTGCTGGTTTCTTATTATTCTTGAGGTAGTTTGAAAGAAAACTGATTATGACTGCAACTTTTTACTACTCCATCTTTACCAAAATTCCTTTTAATTGATTCATAAAACAACTTTTGAAGTTATCAGGACAGGTGATATTTCCATTATGAGATCAGTCAACATACATTCATTAAATTTCTTCTATGTGTCAGGGACTATGCTGAGAACTGGGGATACAAAAAAAGAAAAAAGGAAAACTCTCAAAGAGCTCACAATCTTACAGGGGAAGTCTATAGACTATAGACTATAGACATATATATTATATACATACATGCACACATATATGTTATAATATGAAATCTTGCAATTGGATAGGAAATGATGAGGCTGCCCTGGGTTCCCTCCTTAAACGGAGGATCTTGGAGGAGTTCCCCAATGTCCACCCTTCTCTTCTCCAATCATAGGGAGAGAGGGCTCTCAGGAGAGAGGGTACTAAGAAAGTATAAGTTTCAGAGTTGATGCCATCTTGTAGAATGATGAATTTCTGGAGATCATGAGCCCCAGGAGAGCAGCAAGGTAGAAAATGATGAGGATACAGATGAAGAAACTGCTGTCAATTCTAACAATGTCTCTACTTGAGCAAAAACAGTGTGATATAAAACAAAGAATGGTAAGGTCTTTAAAGAAAGAGTGGTTGGTGGCTTTTTAAGAATGTAGCCTATTAACCTATATCAGATTGCATGCCATCTTTGGGAGGGGGGAGGCGAGGGAAGGGGGAAAAATTCAGAAATCAAAGTCTTATAGAAGTGAATGTTGAAAACTAAAAATTAATTTAAAATAATGTGGTCTACTGTATTTCTGTTCAAAAATGAATTAGGATAGATCAGGTGTCAACCTTTTTATGTCATGCACGCCTTTGACAGCCTGGTGAAATCTATGAAGTCCTCTCAAAATAATTTCATAATTGAAAGAAATACTAAATTTCAGTTAGTGATTATTAAAATTAAAATGTATTTTTTTGACATTACAGATCTCCTGAAATCTATCCACAGATCCCTTGGGAGTCTGTGAACCCCAGGATAAAAAATCTGAACTAGATGATATCTGAGGTCCCTTCCAACTATAACTGCATCAAAACCAGGTCCTTACTTGAACGATTTTGGAAGAATAACAACTTTTATCAGGTTTAGTTTTCTCATCTACAGAAAAGATTTCTTGAGGTAGATGAGACAAGGATTAACTACATTTTATAAAAGAAGGTGAGGCTCAGAAAGTTTCAGTGCCTTTCCCCAGTATCTTGACTGTGCTATTTTTCATCTGTGTAACCTTGAGCAAGGCAATTAACCCACTGGATCTCAGTTTCCTGAACTCTAAGATAAAGGAGTTGAATGAGATTATCTTTAAATTATCCTTCCTATTCTAAATCCTTAAGGACCTAAATCCTTAAGAATGCTCCAGGTCATAGAGCTAGTAACCAACAGAATCAGGACTCCCTTTTATCTGTATCCTGCTGCCTGCTCTTACATATCTGTTCTGGCACAATTAGGGTCCCTCCCTAAAATATAAATTAAAACAAAATAATTGGGCACGCCTCATTCCAGTTGCAATGCACATGACCTGTCGGCGCTTAAGGTACGGAAATAAACACACAGGATTTAAAACCACCAGTATTTATATTATATGCTCCCAGAAAATTCCATCTGCAAATAAAAAACTACAGGCATTTCAGAAACATTTATTTATTTATTGGGGGGCTGAGGGTTGGAGGAGCCAAATACTTAGCTTAAATAAAAATCATTCTGTGAAAGTGAGTGATCATCCTTAATCCCTCAACAGCACACCATGCTGTTAGGAGAAGGGGAACAGGGAATTGGCATTTATATGTGCTATGTGCCATATGTGTGTATGGGGGTGTGTGTGTGTGTGTGATTCTGTATTTGTTCGTATTTATGCACGTTATTTATTTATGTAGATTTATGTGCTAAGTGCTTTATAATTATTATTTCTAATGATCCTCACAACAATCCTGGGAGATTGGTGCTATTATTATCCTTACCTTACAGTTGAGGAATCTCAGGTAGACAGAGGCTAAGTGACTTACCCAGCGTCACTCAGATTCTGAGTGGCCAAGGCCAGATTTGAACTCAGAAAGATGAGTTTTCCTGACTCCAGGCCCTGTACTCTATCCACTGTTCTACCTAGCTAACCCCTGATCAGGAGAGAAGATCTCAAAGATAAGGAAGTTCCTTGGCTGCTAGGCATTTCCATTCAACTAAGTTTTATTGAACATCTACTACCTACAATATTACTCTTACTACTGGTGATACAAAGAACCTTGGACCTCAAGAAGCTTAAGAAGAAAGCAGTAAGAAAGCCTGATAAGAGACTAAGGAAAGTCTTAAATCTGACTACCATGCAAGGTAGGTAGGGCTTGCCAATGAGTTCTAAGCTTCTTTAGTTAAAAAGTTAGCAGAAGGCCTCAGGCAGCTGTCAGAACAGCTATTACCCAGGGCCCCAATGACTGCCTCAAGGACTTTGCCAGCTTTCAACACCAAGTCAGCATTAATGATCCAGCCCAACAAAATATTCCTTTGCTATTTAACTTCTCATAACCCAGGCCTTGAGACTATAAAACTCTCTAATGGAACCATTGACTATTATAGATTCCTTAGACATAAAGAGATCTCCAAAGGCTGTCTAGCCACCTACCCCCTAGTCTGTGCACCTAACCCAAAGTCTCTTCTACCTTTAAACCTCATCCAGGAATAGCAAATCTTTCTTGCTTCTAAAAAGAGACATTTCAAAGCAGAGTTGTATAAAGAAAGCCACAACTGTCACCTGGCTCCTCCTCAAATCTCCTTGTGTAAGATAGCCATGAATAAGAGTAAGCTGGGAGTAAAATTGTAAAATCCCAGCCACAGGTCACTTATAGGACAGGGCAACCAGCCATTGGGGTGCAAGGGATAAAAGTCAGAACATCCTCAATATGACCAAGTACCAACTGTCCATCTTTGTTCAGGCCATACACAAAAAAGTCCCCTCCATCTACAAAACAGAAAACTTCCAGTGAGCATAGCAGGGGAAACCTCAATTTGCCAAAACTTGAAAAGAGATTTCAATTAATTGAAGTTATGACATAGACCAACAGCTTTCTCCTCCTCCTCTTTTTTTTAAGTGAATAAATCATTTTAGTGTGCCTGAGAACTAACACTCAAGTCTAATAGATATATACACATATATAAGGTGTGAGTGTGTGTGTATGTGTGAAACATCATATACATACATATATAAAATATGTGTGTATGCATTATATATATGTAAATGAAGATTCAAAGCATAGATATTCTCGTGGCTCCTTTGGATCAAGAAAACCTGAGATAAAGCAAATTGAGTGCTGGACTCCCAACCAGGAAGAATTGGACTTGAATCTCACTTCCAACACTTGCAATTCAAGGCAAGTCACTTAACCTTTCAAAAGTCTCAGTTTTCTCATCTGTAAAATGGAGAAAGTAATGGCTGCAGTGCCTACCTCGTGAGGTTGTTGTGAGGGTCTAATTGAAATGCTTTGCTAACTTTAAAGTACCATAGAAAAATCAACCATTATTAATGTCAGAGGCTCTTAACCTGGAGTCCACAAACTTTTTTTAAAAAACATTTTGATAATTGTATCTCAAAATATTGGTTTCCTTTGTAATCTTATGTATTTTATTTTATGCATTTAAAAATTTATTTTGAAAAGGGCTTCATAGGCTTCAACAGATTGAAAAATGGGTACATGACACAAAAAAGGTTAGCAGTCAAGGATGGGGAACCTGCAGCCTCAAGGCCACATGTGGCCCCCTAGGTCCTTGGATGCAGCCTTTTGACTGAATCCAAGTTTTATGGAATAAATCCTTTTACTAAGGAAATTTGTACTGTGAAATTTGGATTCAGTCAAAGGGCTGCACTTGAGAACCTAGGGGGCCACTTGTGGCCCTGAGGTTGCATATGGGGGAGAAAATTAGTGATCATCTATTGGCTTGTCTGACTGTTTTTGAACACCAGACCTTTCCCATTAGGTAGCTAGATGACATAGTAGATACAGCACGGGTCCTAGAGTCAGGAAGACCTGAGTTCAAATCTGGCCTCAGATACTTCCTAGCTATGTCACCCTGGCTGGGCAAGTCACTCAAGTTCAGTTTCTTCAACTGTAAAATGGAGATAATAATAGTAACTACCCCCCACAGTTTTGTAAGGATAAAATGAGATAATAATTTTAAAGGGATTAGCACAATGCCTGGCATATAATAGGCACTATATAAGTGTTAGCTAGTAGTAGTAGTAGTAATAGTAGTAGTGGTAGTAGTAGTAGTGGTGGTGGTGGTATTAGTAGTAGTAGTAGTAGTAGTAGTAGTAGTAGTAGTAGTAGTAGTAGTAGTAGTAGTAGTGGTAGTAGTAGAGTAGTAACAGTAGTAGCCCCTGAGATTTAAAAATCTGAAATAAGAGACCCAGGTTGTGTGATATTTAAAATAACTTTCAGAATAATACTAGCTTAGTTGAAAGAATGGTAAATTTGGAGTCAGAGACCCTGGTTCAAATTCTGGCTTTGCTACTTTGTGACCTTAGACAAATAACTTTTCTCTGGGCCTCAGTTTCTTAATAGGTATAATATAGAATTTACTAATGCAAGTATTTGGGAACACAGGCATATCTTTATTTATATCACATACTTAGGTACATAGGGAATTATAAACTTAGGTAATAAGGTATTTAAATAATTATGTTCTTGCATACTTAGGTGAATATGTACTTAAAAACTTATTTTTAATAAATATTTTATGTACTTACATGCTTGTTACATAGGTTTATCCATACTTTGTTGCATATCAGGCTCAGAGGCTGCACTGAGTGCACAATCATCTGTGAACAAAAATTGTGCACCAACTCTCCCTCCACTTTAGTCTTGGCTTATAAACTTTTCAAGTCAAATCATTTACTGTCAGTGCTGTAGCTGACCTTGACACTGTTTTTGTTTTCATTGAAGGTATATGACAGTATCACTGAAAAATCATACTAAAAAGCACGAGAGCAAGCACACAGCCTTTCTTCACTCCATTGGTGCCTGAGAAAGTGTGAGAGCATTGTCCATTATCCAGAATCCATGTGATCATGTGCTAATTTTGGCTTAATAATTAACACCAAGAAAACAGAGGCTCTCCACCAGCCAACATCCATACATGAAACCACATTTATAGCAAGTGGAAAAATCGTAATTGCTGTGGATAAATTCACTTATCTTGGCAGTATGCTTTTCAAGGATGTCCATATAGATGATGAGGTTGAAGCATGCATTACCAGAACTAGCTCAGCATTTGGGAGGCTGCAAACACAAGGAAGATGGGATTTGTGTTGTTTTATTGGTGGAGTTCAATTTCCCAGGCTCAGGCTAAATTGTGAACATCTCAAGGATTGCTCTCCTTTGAACCCTGATAATTCACAGCTGTGCTGAGTGAGACACATAGGTTTCATGCCTACTGGCTCTGAGCCAATCAGGGGCTGAGCCTTTGCTATATATTCTAGGAGGTTAGTATTTTGCTTTGGGAGTTCACTCATGAGAAGGATCATTTGGTTTCCTGGTCAAGACTCTCAGTAGCTGTATGTTCAGAGCCCTCTGACTACTCAGATGTTGTCTGTGCTCCCTCAGTCCAGTGATGTATGTAAAGTGTGTAGCAATATTGCTGTACTCAGATAGCTGGGGCCCTGTCTGTTGGTCTTTGTGCTAATTTCTCTGCTTGTATTTTCTGTTTGTATTTTCTCCAAGTTCAGGGTGCTGACCTTTCCCCTGAACAAGTGAATGTAATTAAAAGTAGGATTGTTAACCCCTTTAAAGCTGTTTTTCCTTTATAAAGCAGATCAACAAACCTGTGCTGGCAGGTAATCCTGGGTGTGCTAGGGTGCTTGCTAATACAGAGGCTCTGAAAGAAAGTGTGGGAGCCTACCAAACTGAAGGCCTATAGAGATTTTTTGCTGACTTCATGAGTTAGGGGAGTATCTACCCCAAGCATGTGAAGACCTCCCTGGCAGAATGAGCAGCTAAGAACAATGTGTTCCAACATCCATAAATCAGGTGCTGTGGAGCATTTAGAGCTTGGTCAGACATTGAAGATGCCAAGATCATCCACTTCATCCTCAGCCATTTCCAGACCCTGACTTTTGTCTTGTCAGATGACTCTGGAAGAGAAAATTAGGCTAATGACTTTGTGCAACTCTGCCTCACTTAAATACAATTCATGCAAGTCAAGACATCACCCCTTGATTTCACTGGTCCTTTTCAAAAATGAAGGACAAAGAACAGAACAACAAGCCTGCAAAACCTGGACAGTATACCAACACTATGCCAGAAAATTGAACCACTTCCATTTGAATTGTCTTAGGAAGATTCTGAAGATAACCTGGCAGGTTAAGATACCAGACACTGGGGTCTTTTCTCCAGCTGAACTGCCAAGCATTCAAATTCTACTGCAGAAAGCACAACTCCAATGGGCTGGCCAGGTAAGCCCTAATGCCAAATGCATGCTTATGCAAAAGACCATTTTATGAAATTAACACAATCAAAATAAACTGCCAGGCATTCAAACTCTCCTTCAGAGAGCACAACTCCAATGGGTTGTCCATGTTGTTCAAATGCAAAACTTATGCTTGCCAAAAAAACTATTTTATGGAGAACTCATACAGGGCAAGAGCTCACATGGTAGTCAGAAGAAGTGGTACAAGGACACTCTCAAGGTCTCTCTTAAGAACTTTCGAATTGAGTGTTTGACATGGAAGACAGTGGCACAGGACCATCCAGCATGGCATGCCCTTATCAGAGAAGGTACTAGGCTCCATGAGTAAAGCAGACCTGAAGCAGCTCAAAAGAAATGTGAGATGTGCAAACTTAGAGAACTCACCCCAAATGTTCACATGGGCTATTTGAGCCCAACTTGTGGTAGAACATTCCAAGCTCATATTGGTCTGATCAGCCACAGTCAGACACACTGTAACTTGACTCTAGCATGATGACGTCATTTTGATCCTCTTTGAGAATGAAGGACAACAGTCAATCAATTTTATGGAGAACTTGTACAGGACAAACACTCACATGGTGGTCAAAAGAAGCAATACAAAGATACTCTTAAGGTCTCTGAAGAATTTTGGTCTTGATTGTGAGACGTGAGAGACACCCTCCAGCATGGCATGCCTTCATCAAAGACAGCACTACCCAATATGAGTAAAGGAGAATTTTTGTAGTTCAAAAGAAACATGAGATTCTCAGATTTAGAACCATCTACCTTCCAAATGGTCATAAAAACTGTTTGTGCCTGGTCTATGATCAGTGAAAGCCAGACACACTGTACATTGGCCCCTGATATTGTGCTATCATTTTGGTTTTCTTTGAGCAATCAACCATCATAGATGTAATAAATAGCCTAGAACACCAGCATAATGAAAAAAATATATCACCTATGTAATAAATGGTTTATCAGGTAGGCATAATAATTAACTTATCACACTGGCCACTTATACCATTCATTATGCTGACGTAATAAGCTCTATTTTATGGCTATGAAGTGTAATTTACTTATGTATTTAGGAATTTATCTGATTAGCTATATAAGTACTTGGTAATTAGATATTAAGGTATGTAGTAGGTACATAAGTACTTAGGTATTTAGGTACTTATGAACTTACATATTATACATTTAAATACTTATTTAATTATATACTAATGCACATATGCACTTAGGTACTTATATACACATTATAGTTAGCTACTTAAATACTTATATACTTACATACTCATTACATAAGCAGATCAAATGTCTCAATATGTGGGTGTAGTGAACAAAATATGTATCCTATGTAATAAGTGCCAACACATGGACATAATAATTAACTTATGCTGGTATAATAAGTCTTTGATTATACAGGTATGATATATAATTTATTTATGTAAGAATTTAGGCACTTAGGTGTTTATATGCTTAAATTCAGACATATTTAGGCCCTTAGGTATTTAGATACATAGGCATGTTGTGTATTTAGGTAAATAGGTACATAAAGTACTTATTCACTTAGGCGATTAGAAGTGAGGCACTCAGTTACATAGGTACTTAGGCACTAAGGTAATTAAGCACTTAAATTGTTTGTCCTTCATTTTTTGAAGACCAATGACCTCAAGGGGCAAGTGTCTATAAAAATATATGATTATATAAGTATTTAAGTCCATAATTTAAATGTACTTAAATACATAAGTACATAAACACAAATATGTAAGTATTCGAGTACATCTACTCTTACTGAAACTTGGTTTTCCCCTGATGAAACAACCTCCCTGGCCACCCTTTTCAGTACTAGCTGCACCTTCACTCATTCCTCAGCTCACTTGTTGAGACAGGGGAGTTGGAGTACCCCTTGCTCACCACTGCCACTTACACATTCTCCCCCTTCCTACTTCACTCAGTAACCTCTCTTATCTTTGAGGTTCATGCTATTCATATCTGCCATCCAACCAGAATCCTGATTGTTTTTGTCTACAGATGCCCCACCCCAACATGTCAATCCCCTTCCTCAACGAGTTCAGTATCTGCCTTAGTTCTTCTCTCCTCCTCAACTTCTGCCCTCATACTAGAGGATTTCAACATATGTACTGATTTCTCCTCAAGTACTCTAATTATTCAGTTCCTCAACCTACTCACCATCCCACCTCAGTCACACACAAAGATGGTCCTACCCTTGATCTTACCAATACCCACAAATGTACCACCTCCATGCTCAAAAATTCTAAAAATCCCCTCATCCAACCTTAATCTATTGGCCTTTCACCACTCCCTTCCCACCTTTCCTTACATAATTCTACTCTTCATCAACACCATGACCTCCAATCCCCTCAGTTCTCTCCCAGGCCATTTCTCCTGAACTAGCCACTCTCTCCTCTTCTCCCCATCTTGACCCCTTGGTGAACTAGTTCAGATCTATACTCTCCTCCTTGCTTAAATCCCTGGACCACTTATCATATCACCAATTCCACCCAGCCAAGCCTCAATCTTGGATCACCTCCCACCATGTGTTGCCTATGCTCCTACACACATGCTGTTGAACAAAGTTGGAGAAAATCATACCACCATTCAGATTAGATCCACTACAATGTTATATAACCTCAACAGGGCCCTCACTGCTGCAAGGAAATTCTACTATACTTCCTTTATCAACTCACAATCTCACTCTCCAAAGTAGGTTTTCCAAACTTCTTCACCCCTGTTCAAACTTCCCATGATTCCCCCTGCCCAGCTCTTTGCTGAGAACTTTGCTTCATATTTTCTAGGAAAAAAAAATTGAAGCCATTCACCTGAACTCCCTTTTCTCCCCTCTTCTTCAATATCTATTACTCAGGTGCTTTTGCCACTATCTCCTCCACCCCTGACATATGATGAAATGGTCTTACCAAGGTTAACCCTTCTACTTGTTCAAGTGATCCCATTCTCTCCCATCTCCAACAGATTGTCTCCTCTGTTATCACCCTCTTTCACTAAATTTAAAGCTCTCCTTGTCTATTGGCTCATTTCCTGCTGTCTACAAATATGTCCAAGTCTCCTCTATCCTGAAAAAAAAACCTCCACTTGATCCTTCCATCATTACAACCGTAGGATCCTATAACTCCTCTGTCTTTTGTAGCTAGACTCCTGAAAAGACTGTCTACAATGAGGGCCTCCACCTTCTCTCCTCTCACTTTCTTCTTAATCCACAGTTTGGCTTCCCACCTGATTCATTCCACCCAAACTGCTCTCTTCAAAGTTACTAATGATCTCTTAGCTGCCATATTCAGTGACCTTTCTTCAGTCCTCATTCTCCTTCACCTCTCTGAAGCCTTTGACACTGTTGATCACTTTCTTCTCCTTGATACTCCCTTCTCTCTAGGTTTTTGGGACTATTTGCTCATCTATAAAATCAGATAATTGGACTTAAAAGTCTTTCATCTCTAAGTCTATGATTTTATGGACCAGTCTCCTTACTTTACCCACATGCCTTCCACCTTCTCAAACCTTCCCCAAATTTATTTTGTCCTCTAGAGAAGTATTTTTTTTCTCTAACCAGCATTCTATTATTTCAGAAGTCTTTGACTGCTTCTCTTTTCCCACAAGTCTTTATCCAGTCCCAAGTTCTGTGGTACATTAACCCTTCTACAATCATCCATCAGCCTCAGAGAAATGACACACCTATTCCCGTCTCTACCACCTGGTTAAGTAGAAAATTGAGATAATTATCCAAGCAATTGGTGCAAAGGCAATTGACTTCTTGTTGAATTACCCTGATAATTGTCTCAGGCACTGTGAATCAGCCAAAGTATTTCTGAGAGCTGATTGCCATCCTCTCCCCCATAAAATGACTCTATTGAGAATTTTGTGAATTGGAGAAACAAATCTGGTTAGTTTGAAGATCTTTCGTCATTCACTCAGAGGATACCTCATTAATCATTTGGGGAACAAAATTGCTTGTAACATGCCCCTCTGCTTCTTGGACCCTTTTTTCCCTTAACTTCTCATCTCAATCCTCGAATTTTAGAGAACAATTTTGAGTTCTTTGTATGTATGTCTCTCTCACTTTGTCTCTCTGTCTCTGCCTGTCTTTTCCTGTTGTCTCTTTCTGATTCTCTCTCTCTTCTTCTCTCTCTCCCTTCCTCCTCCTCTTCCTCTTCTCTCCTCTCCTCTCTCTCTGACTCTCTCTCTGACTCTTTCCTCGAAATTCTCAATGCATCTCTCTCCAATGAGGTTGCCACTGCAAGTAATACAATCATTAAGAGAAATGAATAGTCTCTTATTTTGGTTTCTCTTTTTTGACTATCCCAAGCTTCCTTTCTTGGACAAAGTTAAGTGAATATTCTGAGCTCCTTATCTGGTCTTCTCCCATCCCAGCTATAAACAAGAGCACCAGGTCAGTGTTTCTGGCAATCTGGCTCCAGGAAGGACCTTGGAGTTTCACACTAGTTCATGGTCAGATCGAGGAAGAAGCCCATGTCCAAGTCTAGGCCACTTCCATTGATTCTGCTGTCACCATTTTGCAATTTAAGATCAGGTGTTTCAGTTTTCCATGGTATACAGGAACAGCAATATTGTATGACGATCAGCTGTGATTGACTTAGCTTTTCTCAGCAATACAAGGATTCATGAGGAAAAATGCTGTCTGCTTCCCAAGAAAGAACTGATGGAGTCTGAATGAAGATCAAAGCATATAATTTTTCACTTTCTGTATTTTTTTTGGTATTTTTTTCTCCTTTTGGGTCTGTGTCTTCTTTCACAACATGACTAACGTGGAAATACGTTTTGCATGATTGAAGATGTCTGATCTATATCAAATTGCTTACTGTCTCAGGGAGGGGGAGCAAAGGGAGAAAGAAAAATTTGGAACTCAAAATTTTCTAAATTAATCTTAAAAATCATCTTTAAAATTTCCTCTACCAAAGCAGATCTGCAGTTAGATTGTGAGCTACATGAGGGTAGGGAGTCTCTTTCTATACTCACCCAGCCCTTAGCATAGTGCCTGGCACATAGTGGGTGCTTATTAAATGTTTATTGGTTGACTGGCTTAAAAATTGTTTTTACATGTAACTGAGGAAAAATTTTTAAATAAAATATTATTCTAAAGAACAAAAAAAATAAGAAAAGAAAAAGATTATTCTTCTTTCCAAGGATAAATAAGTGCTTTTTTTGTCTCATACCCTTCTGCCTTATAAGATGAGGATTTTAGTGGAAGATATTATTATTTCTATCTACCTGTGTGACTTTTGGCAAGGTACTCAACCTTTCTAGGCCTCAGTTTACTAATCTGTAAAACAAGGGAGTTGGACTTGATGACCTCTAAAGTCATTTCTGACGCTATATTATGATCCAGCAAGGTGGCAAAATGGATAGAGAGCTGAGCTGGGAGTCAAGACCTGAATTCAAACCTGGCCTCATATACTTACTAGCTATGTGGCCTTGGCTAAATCATTTAGCCCTGTTTGCCTCAGTTTCCACAACTATAAATAAGCTGGAGAAGGAAATGGCCAAGAAAATTCCAAATTGGGTCATGAAGAGTCAGACACACACACAAAAAAGAGTCAGACACAACTGAACAACAATTTCTTTGTAACAACCACATGATTTAGTGGACAGAGGGCCAACTTTGCTTCCACAGAGACCTGAGTTCAAATCCTGCCTTTGACATAGAGGATCGATAGATCATAGATTTAGAACTATAAAGGAGCATAAATGTCATCTAATACAACTTTTTCCTTTTATAGATGAGGGACTGAGGGCACAGAGGCTGAGTGACAGATTATATAAGATTACACCCAGTAAGGATTTGAACTAAGATTCCCTGATTCCAAATCCAGTATTCCTTCCACTGTACCATACCCCAAGTGCTCCTAGACAATCACCTTAATCTATAAATTACAGACAAGTTGATGACCTAAATTGGGAGTTCATTATACCAAATAAAACCACTGGTCTGGACCAATCATCCTCTCTCTCTCTCTCTCTCTCTCTCTCTCTCTCTCTCTCTCTCTCTCTCTCACACACACACACACACACACACACACACACACACACACACACACACTGACTCAAATGATTACAACATTTCACAAACTAACAAAAATTAACTATAACCATTTTAAAATAATTCTGACCAATGGGAAAGATTCTGGTACCATGAAGGCAGCATTGTCTAATGAAAAGAATACTAGTTCTGGACACAGAGGACAGGGATTCAAACCTCTACTCTTCCCTTTTCTACCCTTGTGACTCATGCAGGTCATTTCATTGGCTATATCACTACCTGCATGACTTAAGCTAAGGACTTTAACTCAACTGGGTCCCAGGTTCCTTATACAGAAGGAAAATTGAGTGGGTTGGATTTCATAATCTCAAAGGTTCCTTCTATCTCTCAATCCAATCTATGATCATAAATAAAGTTGTTCCAACTGCAGGGTTGGAGCATTTTTTTGTATTTTAATACTGTCATTGTTCAACATTCATGGATCTCTCTCTTTTCCTTTATCTTCCTGCTTTTGACCTTTGGGGAGGCTTTTCATCCTACAAAAGTTACAAATGACTCTCAAAATATCCTAAATGTAGCCTACTCATGATAATGGGCCTTTTTCCAAATGTCATCTTGCATTGGATCCAATTTCAGGACGCAAATAATTTGCGGGGAAGAGAAAGGTATAGTGTCGTCCACCTCTCCTAACTCAGGAATCAAAGAAAATATGGAGGAAAGAAAATTACTTTCACAGGCTTCTCATTGAAGGCTCTCCTATTCTTCAGAGAGATTTGACCCCTATTTTCCCTACCCCTCCTCTTCCCCACCCCCAAAAAAAGAACCAACAGTACTCACTTGCCTTATTTTCAAATTAAAATGAAAATATACGGTCATTCATCTTTGTCACAATCCACCAAGCAGTTGTGTGAGAGAATGTTTAATAAACAAGCCATCCTTTCAGAGCCTGCCAGGAGAGCTCATGTTTATATCCTGCATGGTGGTAGCAGCCTTCTTGTTAATGCTCCCCCAAACATCTGTTCAGTCTGTCATCATTAACATCTGTCACCCATTTCAAATCTGTGCCTAGACAAAGATAAGGGGTTTTTTTTTCCCTCTAACAAACTCCATTTCAAATTGTTACCAAGTGATTCCCACTCAGACTAATCTCACAGGAGAACTGAGAATGAGTCTCGCTGGATCAAATTTTCCTTGGGCTAGTGTAGCAGTATCCAGCCTCCAGCCCTGGCTCAAACCCAATGACTCAGAGGAAATGGACAGGAACATGCTGAGTTAGTCATAAAACTCACTGTATCCAACACACATACTCACAAATGGGGTCAACACCTTCTGGATGGTATTGTCCCTATTTCTTTATCTTCCCTATTCCTCTTGGGTTGGCAAACATAGTTTGCTTAACAATATAAATGGACTTTGCCTATATGAATGATATAGACCAATATCAATGATAATTGAATAGTAGAGGAACTAGTGTAGTATCACCCCCTCTCCCTGTACTAGGATTTTTCCAGTAGCTTTCAACATACTACTTCTGTATAATGGAAAATTTCAGCCATGTAAAAAACAAAAGATATCAATAAAAATGTGGTTTTTAAAAAATGTTACCTCTGTTCTTCATACTACACAATTAGGACTAGTAGTTAGTGTGGTAGTTGGAGGATTTTGCAGTCAGATCTCATAACTGGTATTCTTGTTCAAACCAACAAACTTCATCTCTCCTCATCTTTTCTGTTCTCCTTACATAAGTCATTCCTTTTTAGCTAGCTGACCACTTCATTTTCTTCTTTCCTTCTACCATAATCCAAGGAAATCCAGAATTATCAGAATTGACAAAGGAGCCCCCTAAAGTAGACCTAGAATTGATGGTGTTTGGCAGCAGAGGGCAGCAAAGAGCTGCCTCAGGCAATGTGATTCCTGCTGAGGTAGGGCTTATGCTAAGAGGACATACATACTTACATGCATGCATACACGTATAGATGCATACATGTGTGTACATACATGTGTGCATACATGTGTGTGTATGTGTGTTGTGCTGTGTGTGTGTGTGTGTGTATAGAGGTATAGATACATATTTGAGGTTTGCGATGGGTGGTAGAGAGAAAGAATCCCAGTCCAAGCTGGTTCATACACAGAGGAAGGCGTGTGCAGCCAGACTGACTCAGCGTCGGAGTCAGCAAAGCCAGTAGATGCAAGAGAGAAATCTGGAGTCACAAACCAAGATGCAATGCAGTAAAAGTCAGAATGCTAGTCATCAGAGAACAGGTAAGAGGATTTTTGAACTGCAGCAACAGGAAGGCAGGAAGTAGTGTGTTACTAATAACCTCCAATAAAAAGCAATGGACTTGAAATCTGGGAAACTGAATTCAAATCTTGGCTAACTACTTGTTTCATCTTTTCATTCTTCATTTTTACAATAAGAGGACTAGACTATTCAATTTCTAAAGTCCTTTCTAGATCCAAATTATATGCTTACTACAAGCTGTCACTTGATTTGGGTTGAGTACCTTGAAATAGGTGAGTTAGAGTATTTTCTTAAAATGGTGATTAATTTTTGCAGAAATAATAAAAGTATATTATTAATATATTTAATAGTAATTATTTTAGTTATTCCATAATAGTAACAGTAGTTAATAATAGTAGATCCATAATAGTAAAAATTTTATCCTTATTAGACCAGTAACATATGGGCCCAGAGCCCTGCAATGAAGATTCACATCAAAGAAGAGTGTCTTAAAGTTGTACCAGAGAGGCTAAGTACAGTTATAATAATCTTCTTAATGAATAAAGGTGGTGAAAGTAGAAAACCAAGGCACCAACTCAGGGCATGCCAAGTCATATAAAAATGCCAACCAAGGCTTGCAAGTTCCGGGCCACCGTATGACCAGAAGCAGGTCCCACTCAGGAAGGAACTCTGAACATGATTGCCATTTACAATATACCTTTCTTGTTGCTACTTATTGCTCATCAGGCAGAATTCTCCCACCCTTAAGTTCAGCATATTGAGAATTGTCCCCTACCTTCTGAGATGGAATCAGCATTATTATCTAAATACACCCTTGCCATATACTTGAAATGGCACCATGACCAAGGTATTCAGGATATACATCCATTAAAGTCCAACAAAATGTTACCTCCTCCATGAAGACTTCCATCATCTCTGCTTGTTGGTAGTAAATTTCCTGTCAACTATCACATGAGACTTTGGTACCTCTCTAGTACACTTACCATAGAAAGTTTTATATTATAATTTTCTGTGTTGTGTCTTATCTGTCTCCATCTACTAGACTAGAAACTCCATTAGGGCAAGGACTGCATCTTATCTGAACTCCACAGCTTCCCTAACACTTAGCATAATGCTGGGGAACACACAGTAAGCAGAGATAGACACATGGATAGAGAAAGAGAAAGAGGGAGAAGGAAAGAGGTAATGACAAGACGGAGGGAGAGAAGGACAGAAGGAAGAGAAAGAGAGGAAAGGCAAGAGAGCAAACAGGAGTAACTACTCCATGCCAGGCTATAGGAAAAGATAGCATTTACTTTTGGGTCATCACTTTGTCTCCTTTAATCTGGACTGAAAGAGTACAACAGGGGGGCAGAGTCAAGATGGCAGCAGAGAAACAGGAAAACTACATGAGCTCCCCCCAATACCACCTCAAATACCTATAAAATATGACTCTAAACAAATTTTAGAGCTCCAGACTCCACAAAATGACGGAATACCAAAGCTCCCTCTGAAGGCAGCCCAGCAGGTGGTCATCACAGTGCTCTGGAAGCAGAGCCCAGCCCCATGCTGTTTCAGCTGTAGGGTGTCCAGGAGAAGCCAGAGCTGTAGCTTTCAGGAGAGCAGATCATCAGCAGCTGTGGTGATTTCCAGAATCACCAATCCACAAGAGCCAAGGACAAAGGGAAAAGTTCAGTGGAACCTGGCTAAATTTGGGGGAAATGGTCCAGCCAAACTGCCTCCAGAGCTAGAATCAGTCTGAAGCAGCAGCCCTGCAGCTGCCTCCATGTGGCTGCTGCAGAAGCTCCCAGCCTGCAGATTGCAGGGGGGCCAACCGATCATTCAGAGGCTAAGTGCTCTTGCCTTAAGCTGCCTGGATCAGGATCACAGTCTTGGGTGGTGGTCCTTAGGTATGTTTTCAGTGAGCCAAAGCTGGTGGGGGCTACAGAGACAGTGGCCTCCTAATAGCTCCAGCAGCTGCAAAAACTCCAGTGATTTGGGACAGAGCTCTTCCCTCTGAAAGCAGAGTTTTACTACTGAGCCCAAAAGCCAAGTAACTGAATGGCAACATGAGCAGGCAAAGGAAGCAAAGCAAGCCCAGCAATCCAACTTTAGATTTCTTTTTTGGGGACAAAAAGGACCAAAGCATGGAATGGGAGGAAGACAACACAGTCAGAACTCCCACACCAAAAGCTTCCAAGAAAAATACAAACTGGATACAGGCCATAGAGGAGCTTAAAAAGGATTTTAAAAACCAAATGAGAGAAGTGGAGGAAAAATTGGGGAGAGAAATGAG
>CM053588.1:94304539-94322921 GCA_028646515.1 Pseudochirops corinnae | reverse complement strand
TTGGTTGCTGTTCTTACTTTGCTTCCTATGTTTATTCATGGTCTCCATTCAATGGTTTTTTGTTTTTTTTTTTAAGTTCTGTGGAACTCTGCTTCCAGAGGGAACAGCTCTGTCCCAAATCACTGGGGTTTTCCAAGTGCTGGGGCTTTTAGGAGGCTGCTGGGTCCCTCCCCAGCTCCGACTCACTGAAAAAGAAACCCCTGAACCATCACCCAAGACCGCGATCCGGGTCCAGGCCACTCAACGCGAGAGCACTTGGCCTCTGAACCATCGCTTGGCCCTCCTGCTGTCTGCAGGCCGTGAGCTCTGAAGTAGTAATGTGGAGGCGGGTGTAGAACCTCCGCTTCCTGCTTCTTTGCCCTGGAGGCGGCTTGGCCGGACCCACTTTTCTTCCCTGGATTTTAGCCAAGTTCCACTAACCTTAGTCCTTTTATCTTATGGCTGGATAATTCTGGAAACTGCCACACCTGCCACAGATCCGCTGTCCTGAAGCTCCAGCCACGGTGGGGCTTGGCTCCTCCAGCTGCTCCTGGGGCAAAAGCCACCATTTCAGGCTGGGCTGGTTTCTGCTCTCAGAGTTGAAATGGTTGCTTTGAGCCGAGCTGCCTTCAGCAGGAAATATATCTGTGTGCATTTTAGAGCCCTAGAATTTGTTTAGAGTCATATTGTTTGAGTATTTGATGTGGCTGTGTCAGAGCCACTATTTCTTGCTGCTCCTATGCCGCCATCTTGGCTCTGCCCCCGAACTTCAAAGTTTCTATATAGCTCTGCTCTTTTCATCAGGAATGTTTAGTAGTCCAGTATTTCATTAATGCTCCTTTCCACCCCCCACCCCCTTCCCGGTAGCAATATACTCGGTTTTGCTGGTTAAGTTACTCTTAACTTTGCCTTCTGGAAAATGGTATTCTAATCTCTTCATTCTTTGGTAAAAGTAGTTATTAAAAATGTGTGACCGTGATTAAGGCTCAGTACTTAAGCTCTTTCTAGCTGCTTGTAGTATTTTTTCTTTGATTTGGAAGCTCTGGTTTTTGACTATAATGTTCTTGAAACTTTTCATTTGGGTACTTCTATCAGAAGGTGACCAGTAGATTCTTTCTATTTCTACCTCTAGTTTAATACTTATGGGAAGTTTTCAAAAAAAAGATTTCTTGAAATATATTATCTCAGGGTCTTATTTTGGCCATTGTATTGAGTCTGAGGGTTCTTTAATTTTTTTCTCCTCCATCTGTTTAGCAGGTCAGTTATTTTTATTATGTATTACCTTACATTTTCTTCAATATTTTTGTTTCTTAACTTTAAATATACTTGTATGTATATATGTCTATACATATATGTATATGTGTGCATATGCATAATACATATACATACATATATAAAATTTTCTCATAGAGTCATTGATTCCTATTTGATCCATTCTAATTATCAGAGAATTTGTTGTTTTTGCAAGATTTTGTACCTCTTGTGCCAAACTTTTAATTCTATTTCCATTTCTTACTTCTATAGATATAATTTCTTTTCTCCCCTCTACCACCACCTTGCACTATAATTTCATTGACAAGAACCTTTAAAAAATTCTTCTTAAGTCTTCTCTCATCTCTTCCAGGAATTTTAGTTGGATTTGTGCTAATGGTGTGTTTTTCTTTGAGGCTTTACCTATAGATATTTTGTAGAGATTCTCTTCTTTTGGGTCTGTGTCTTGAGCATCCCTGCCCCCATGATAGCTTTCTTATGATGGGATTCTTTTTTTTTTGCTCATTCTTTCATCCTACTTCCTGATGTCAGATTTGATGTTAAGTTTTGGCAGTGTGCACTTTTGGTGGGAAGTAAGGTTTGGACTAGTCTGGTTGCTGCTTTCATGGAATATTAAGTAGTGTGTTATTCCAAGATTTCAAGGACAATTCAGGGTGAGAAACTGTAAGCTTTCAGTGCTCTCCAAATGGTTTGATCCAGGGCAAAGTTTGATTACTGTCCCTCTGATCTCAGGTCTTCAGGTTCCTGACCTGAGTTTGGGTCTGAGCAAAAGCAGACTGCTGTTGGCCTTAGCCCTTCTTGGTCAGCTAGGAAGCTCTCTTGGTTTTGGAGAACTGCAGGCTCTCCCTTTGTCTGATATTCCTGATCTGGTTATTTCTCTGTAGGCTTAAGACTGGCCTAGGAACTGAAACAGAGACCCTACTTTGCTCCTGGGATCTGAGCCATACCACTGCTGTACATGGTCCAAGACCTGAAGTTGCTCTTTGCCCTGGACTTCCACCCTTTGGCACAAGTCCCTTCCTCAGTCTGCCCTAGATCTGTGACCTGGAACTGAGTAGTGAGTAATAAAGCTGCCAGTAGGCACCTGGTCCCATCCCAGTG
Source organism: Pseudochirops corinnae (assembly GCA_028646515.1). Classification (NCBI taxonomy): domain Eukaryota; kingdom Metazoa; phylum Chordata; class Mammalia; order Diprotodontia; family Pseudocheiridae; genus Pseudochirops; species Pseudochirops corinnae. The sequence goes on along the minus strand of CM053588.1, from coordinate 94,320,569 downwards.
TCCCATTATGGGTCTTGGACCTCCTCTTGCCTAGTCTCTCCCTGGACATTGGAGTGCTGTGTGTGTGCCATGCTCCTGGCCAGAGAACATGTGTGGTAAGGTAACATGTATGTCCAGGAAACACACATATCCAGGATAACTTACTTTCCTAGGGTAGCAGCCTTAGTAGAACCCTCTTCTTCATCTCATGCTGCTTGCTTTCCTGCAGAGCCACTGATGTCATCTGCTGATTTGATGATGTCATCAGGTGGCAGGAAGTTGGTGGCACAGCGGCTAGAGTTCTGACATGGAGTTAAGACAATTTGAATTCAAATCCAGTTTCAGACACTTACAAGTTGTGTGATCCTGGGCAAGACATTTAACCTCTGTTTGCCTCAGTTTCCCAATTTGTAAAAGGTTCCTCATAATAGCATCCACCTTCTGTGGTTATTGTGAGGAACAGATAACATAATATATGTAAAATATTTCATAAATCTTAAAGTGTTATGTAAAATATAGTTGTTTCTGTTATCATTATCTCTACTACACATTGATTGCTGGGGTTTTGGGGATCTGTTTTCTCCACTGCTCTGCCATCTGTTGGAATTACTGTCAAGTCACTTCTTCTCAGTGTTTTTGGAGTTGTACCATGGTCTTTTCTCTAAAGGGAAGGAGTCTTAACTGTTTTCACTCTTAGATCAGGATCTAAGTCTCAAAGGAGATAATAGATATAGAGCATTTTGCAAAACTTACAGTGCCATAAGTTGTTGTTATTCATTCATTTCAGTCCTTTCTGACTCTTTGTGACCCCATTTGGGGTTGTCTTGGTGAATATACTTGAGTGGTTTGCCATTTCCTTCTCCAGCTCATTTTATAGATGAGGAAACTGAAGCAAAGAGAGTTAAATGACTTACCCAGGGTAACATAGCTAGTAAGTATCTGAGGCCAGACTTGAACTCAGGAAGATGAGTTGTTCTGACTCCAGACACACTATTCTATCTACTGTGCCACCTAGCTGCCCCTAATGTACCACGTGAAGGTCAATTATTTGTCTCCTGTCACCAGGCCTCTGATCTGGCGATGATTTCATTCCCTGAGCCATGTACTTCTTGCTTGCTGAGCTCAGGTAATACTTATAGAGGAATACAGGTGTCACCCAGTCCCTAATACCATTGATATGAGATGCTCTCCCTATTGGTGGAGCTTGATGTCCCACACTTGCAGGGGGAGAGGGGTGAAGCTGGTGAGAATGTAGAGAAGAGAATTGTGGTTTCTTCAGCTCTCTTGAAGTCTCCAGTTTCTTCAAGCTCTTAAGTTTCTTCAGGCTCTTTGGGCACTTCTAGCTTCCAGCCTAGAGAGGGAAGATGAAAGATTCCAACTCTACTTCGGGATGCTGAAGGAAAAGACTTTGGGAAGAAGCTAACATGGGAGAAACTGGCATTCTCCACCACATCTCTATCCCCAGCTTGCTATACCAAAGACTTTGGGGAACTTCCTCTTAGGTAGACCTAGATGTCTTCCTCTTGGTTGAAGTGAATTACTTTGTTCCTAATGGGAGAGCTCCTTCACTCTGTATCATCTGGTATATGTATACTTTCTTTGATTCCTGTTTTTTGTTTTTTTTTTTTTGCTATTGACTAAGATAAATGGGTTTCTTCACTACCTATTATGCGTGTTCATTGTGGAACTGGTATTTGATAGGGAGGGAGTCAAGCCCTGGATATAAGGCTTGGACTCCTGCTTCTCTCATTAGTCAGAAGTTACCTTGAATCTGAAAACCACATCCTCTAGATCAGTGGTTCTCAACCTTCCTAATGCCGCAACCTTTTAATACTCATATGTGGGCGTGTTTGCATGTGGGCAGACCCACCTGGAGATGGATAGAGGAGCACAGTGTCTTGGTTCCTAAGACCATCAGAAATATGTGTTTTCCGATGGTCTTAGGAGACCCCTGTGACCCCTGTGAAAGGGTTGTTTGACCCCCAAAGGGGTCGTGACCCACAGGTTGAGAACCACTGCCCTAGATCGATAATATTTAAGAGAGCAGACAGATATAATTAGAGTCCTGGTGCCCTCTCTCTGAAGAACAGAATGGGCAAGCTTCCGGTCTCAACCTCCTATACATTCTTCGGGTAGGAAATAAAATCTCTTGGAGAAAACTGGGAGGAGAGGCTAATGGTTTCTATCCTGTCTCCCTTGAAGCCACACAAGCACACGCCCATGGTATAGGTTGGGGATAGGCCTTTGATAGACTGGTAAATGTTTAACAATTGGGCTTTACAGAATTTTAAGTTAAATATATATTATTTATACTTCTTAAGTTCTGATAATCAGCAAAACAATAAATCAGGGCCTGATTTGTAGATTGTTGATATCTGAGGTATAAATGCTCACATTGAAAATTTAACAGTCACTGCAAGTTAGAACTGACCCCAGCATACCCCTGTTTTAGATCCAGGTGATATTTCAACATTTTTGTGATTCAGACCCAGTCAATCACTCAAAGAACATCAACTGACATTTATATGGTACTTTGAGAGTTAATGTGGCCTGATAGAGGCCATGCCTTAGGGTCAGAAAGATTTAGGTTAAAACCCAATCTCTGACATATGCTAGCTATATGACCGTGGGATAATTACTTGTTCTCAACCAACAAGTTGTTGAACTGAGAGAGATTCCACACCTATGATTTCATCAGTATAGAAGCCTCTAAGTTGAAAACTTTATCCAACAATCACCAGTGTTGATATATAACTTATGTGATGGGCAAAAGATGACATGACTGAGGGTCTCTAAGATTTGATTTTCTGAGCATATCAATTTATTATGCAATGCAAGTCAATTGCAGCTAACTTGGACCAGGCCCCCTTCTCATCTTAGGGCTGGACCCTGAATACAAGAAGAGATAGACTTTTATACATTAAAAACAATCAAATAAAGTCAATTAGTTAAATGGAAACAATATCACATTATGTAATCTGATTTCTAATTGGAGAAAAGATTAGGGACTTTCCAAGTTGGGAGGGGGAGAGGGAGAACAGGTGCAATTCCCTGGATTCAGAAAAAGAGGTATCTTATTCCACCCAAGTGTCTGTGAACAATCAAAGGAACATGGAAACAGTAACTGGTGAGCATGGGGCCAATTTTGAGATAAGACATATGGGTTACTTGAGATGTACAATTGTAAGAAAGCTGCTTAAATCAGTGTTTGAATCTGATCAGGTTTCTGGTCAGCATAAGAAATGTCCTTGGTTAAAGGTCTCTAAGCAGTAGGTAGGGGTGGTCTGCCTTCGCAGCCAGGCAAGGCTAGATTCAAACAATGCAATAAGATTTTCTTTCAATACCTACAATTGAATAAAGTTTTCTCACAGGCAGAAATTAGACTAGACTCATAATTGAATAGAAAGGGAATTGAGATAGCTCCAAAACTGAGTCACAAGATGGAGTCAATGTTATTCAATCAACTCCCACAATTAACAGCTTGCTGTCCTAATCCCCTCAATTATGTCACATATAGGAGGAAGAGAGAAGGGAGAGAGATAGAGAGAAAGAGACAGAGAGAGATATATGCATACAATTGTATATGTATATACCCATATATATATATATACACATAAAATAAAAATAACACTATCTATAAATTATTTAATATCTATTTTGATGTATGTACATACATATACATATGTATACACAATAATAATATTTACATAAGTAAATGGCAACATGGTATAATGAATGGAAAAGATCATTGGTCAGAGACTGCAGGTGCAAATCCCACTTAAATAACTTATAAGCTTTATAACCTTATTTCAATTAACTTATATGGCCTCAGTTTCCATTTCTATAAAATAAAAGAGCTGGACTAGACAACATTAGAGGTCCACTTCAGCTCTACTTTTATGAAACAAAAGATACAGCATAAAAAAAAGATAGACAAATGCATGCTAACTTGAAAAAGAAAACAATATTGACAACTAGGGAAGTTGGTTCAAGCTTCCCACTGGAGATGACTTGAGTGGAGGCTTAAAGGAAGCTAAAGATTGGAAGAGGCAGAGGTGAGGAAGGATTGCATTTCAGGTATGGGGGCCAGCCTGTGCAAAGGCATGGAGGTAGGAGATGGAATCTCAAGTTGAGGGAGCTAAAAGGATACTAATGTGATGGAAAAGCAGAGTTTGCAAAATACAGTAATGTGAAATAAATCTGGTTGTTGGTTAGAACTGAGTAAGATAAATGAGAAAGTACTTTAAAAACTGTAAAGTGAAAGACATTTTGCTAGGTGCTAATGATACAAAGGAAAGAAAGGAAAAAAGCCCTTACTTTTGAGGAGCTTATATTTTACACAAGGAAGACTGGCCAATGAGGGGCCCATCCTTGGAGCAGTGGTGTCAAATTGAAATAGAAATGGAGCCTCTAATTCATACTTAAGTATCCTTGTAGACTGTATATTGACAGTTTAAAAATGTAGTATTATCTATGTTTTAATGCACTTTTATTTATTTTGTGAAATATTTCCCAATTACATTTTAATTTGGTTCCAGAATGTTTGACCCCTCTGCCTTAGGGCATTCACAAAATGCTTTGCTTGGTACCAACCCAAATGGAGGCTTAGTGAGTGTGCTTCTGAGTATGTATAATGGAGGATCATTGCCCCCCACTTCAAAGAAATATTCTTTGACTCTTTCTCTGGTGATTACATAAGTGATGGTAAATTAAGGATGATAGTCCAGATAACCTAGACAGCAGAATCTGCCAAAGCCTGTGAGCCTTGCTTAACATACTTCTTTTATGACTCAGAATTGTTCTTGGGACTAGATGTATCCTGCCCCATTTTATAATCCCAAAATTATTTCTTGTATTTGCTGATCTTGAATGGGCACCATCCTCCCTTTTTACTCTCCGCTTCTCCCACTAAACCCTAATTAGATTCTCCTGGAATGACTGATCAATTCTTGATGCCCACCCTTGATTGAGCTACAATATATAATCCCTTTTGGGTGATTTTCTTAATGCTGTAAATGGATTAATGTAAGATTGTGAGTTGTTTTTAGTTACGTTTCTTGAGACCACATAGAAAGCCCACACTTACCATCACCTCCTTAGGTTGACAGATTATTTTTGCTCAGAGCACTCAGTCCTGAAATAATGTCTGGCAGCCACCCAGTTGGGGAATTCTCTGATCATGGTTGGACTGCTATGTATTCCAGATTTCAGGAATCCTGGGAACCTAGAGGTTACTGTTGCCTGATGGTTATGTCTTCTTCCTTTTCATTCTTTGCCTACTAACACCTTGATTTGACCTGTTTGTCAAGAATACAGCAGCATCTTTCTTGGTTTAAGCTCAGACACCAGAGGAGACATGGCTAAACTGATAAAAGAAGAATTATGGCCAATTTTCTAATTTTCCATCTTGGTCACATTTGGATTCTTTTGCAAACACCAACTTTATTCAAGAATTGAAGCCAGTCAATCACAGAAAGATAGAAAGTACAGACTTCTAATCTAGAGTTGTTGTATATAGGACCTTTCTCTAAGTTTTTGAGTCAGTCACTATCATTGGCTCAAAGTTTATAAAGAGTTTAGTTACTTCTGTATCATAATTTCAAATTGTTTTCCAGAATGGTGGAACCAATTTATTACTCCACCAACAGAGTATTGGTGTGTCAGTTCATCTTTCTGCAGCCCATCCACCATTGCCTTATGTCTGCCTTTTGTCATCTTTATCAATTTGCTTGATGTGAGGGAAATCACAGCATTGTTTTAATTTGTATTTCTCATCTTATAGACTCATATTTTCTCATATTATAAATGTATTTTTCATAAAGTTGTTAATCATTTTAATTTCTTTTGGAAATGCATTGTTCACAAACCTTGCTATTTTTTCTGTTGTGTGTGCCTTCTTGATTACTATCATTCATTAAAAATATTACCTGAGGATGCCCCGTGCTAGAATTAGGAGAGCGGGCAATTTGCATAACTTTGTGAATTGTAAGCACCTATTTTTTTCTTTCATGCTTTCCCACAGTGATGGCTTAAAAAACTAATAATTTAATTATCAATAATTAATTATTATTTAATTAATACTAATAATAAACTTAATAAACTAAATTCCATTTTAAACAAACAGATGGTTACAGTGCAAGACAGAAGTGTAAATATGATCCGAAATCTGTGATTTCATTGATGGCAGTCTATTTCTGGACATCAGCTGAAGTTCTGTTTGTCTCCATAGCATTCAATATCAGCCACAGGATCCACATGTTCCATGATCTCAGTTTGAATAGCATTATGTATAATTTCTTCCCTTTGTAAAAGAGAAGGTTTCTTAGGAGAATCGGGGGGAAAACCGCAAACAGAGAACCTCAGTGAAATGATTTCCCAAAGTTAGGCTATTTTTCAAATTTTGTTTTGTTTTGCTTTGTTTTTCTATGCCAGATGCCATAAATGAGAGAGGGAGAGCTACCAAAGCTGGACTGGAGGAGATAATTTGTTACATGACTCTGAATCCAATCCTACAAAATGTAGGACCATCTCCAAACAATAAATCCCAAAATGTCAGAACATAGGACAGATTATATGGAGCAAAGATTCTTGGCCTTTTTTTGTGTCACGGACTCTCTTGGCAGTCTGGTGAAGACTATGGATCTCTTCTCAGAATTATGTTTTTAATACGTAGGGTTATAATGGAAATAAATTTTATCAAAATACAGTTATCAAAATTATTTTTGTTAAACCCAAATTCATAGATGCCAGATTCAGAGCCTCTGGTTGAGGCAAGAGATTACTGCTGCTGCTTTCTCATCTGGAAAGAGCATGGAGGACACTGACTATCTGAGTAATCTTTGAGTGAGGTATAACATCAGCCCTACATCTGAGGCCGTGACTTATGTAGTGCTAAATCATAGAATCACAGAATTTCAGTTTGAAGTGACTTCAGATGCCATCTAGTCTAACCCACATCTGTATAGTCCCTCTACAAAGTGCCTGACAAGCCTTAGTCAACTCTCCCATGTCATACTTATAGAAAAGAGAACAACATATACTCTAGACAAGGAGGCTATGAGGAAGCTAGGTGGTACAGTTGTGAGAGCACTTGACCTGGGGTCACAAAGACCTGAGTTCAAATCCAGTGTCAGACACTTATTAGCTGTGTGACCCTAGGCAAGTCACTTGACTTTTCTCTTTGTTTCTTCAATATTAAAATGAGGATATTAATGGTACTTCCTCCCGCCTCCACCAGGGTTGTTGTAAAGATCAAATGTGAATATTTATAAAGGCTAACACAGTGCCAGGAACATAGAAGGTACTTAATCAATAGTTGTTCCCTTCCCTTCTGAGGTAGTCTGTTCTGCTTTTTGATAGCAGATTATTACGAAATATTTTCTTATATATAGCTGTGTCTGACTCCATAGAATTCCCTCCATTGCTTTTAGTTCTGTCCTCTGGGTGTGGGGCAGGGCAAATCTACTTTCTTTTATATGATAGCTCTTTAAGTATTTCAAGATTACTATGAACCTCCCCAGGCTATACTACTGTAGGTTAAACATTCCTAATGGTTTCAACTGATGTTCTCCTATGGCACAATCTCCCATTATTCTACTACTTTCCACTAGATACATCTAGCTTGTTAATGCCCTTCCCACTCTGGGGAGCACTATGTTAGCACTAAGTTATTATAGCAGCTCCTCTCCATGACTTTCAAAAAATATACGTGCAATTATGTTAAATATATTTCCACATTAATCATGTTGCGAAATAAGAGAACAAAAGGGAAAAAACTCTAGAAAGAAAAAACAAAAAGCAGATGTGAAAATAGTGTGCTTCAATCTGCATTCAGATTCCAGAGTTGCTGAAGTACCAAGAAATTAAATGATTAGTCCAAAGTTTTACAGTCAATCATATGGGAAAGGTAAGGCTTCAGCCAAGTGGCTTCAAGGCTGACTCTCTGTCCACTATGCCGTATTGTCTGGATATGGTTAGGATTGTCCATCAGGAGTTCTTTTTTCTCTCTGACTTTTTAAAGATCATTGACAGTGGCTCAGCTATCACATCCTTAAATCCTTCCAGTACACTGGAGGGGAGCACCAATTAACTTGAGTTTGTGTTCCATCACTATTGTCCCCTATTCCCAAACATTGGTCTTACACTTTTATAACACTGGTCCTATACTTTTACGCTTTTACCCTCCACTGCCTGAAGACTGGGTATGTTATATTTCATCCCTTTTCCAGGGTTCTCTGGTTCCCTCAAGGGGATTGCAGTAGGTATCTAGCTTCTACTATTGGCTTGAGTTCCCACTGATTGTATTCCCCCAATTTTAGGAGTCCAAGCACCCCAGGTCCAGTTATCCACTTAGCAGTCAGAGAGCTTTTACAGAGGAAAATTTACTTCAAATGTATAGTAAGAACAAACATACATTTCCCTCTGACACCTGGGAAGGGACAAACTCCTACTTATACCACATCAGTGTCTGGGGAAGAGAGAGAGATTAGGTTCATTTTTTTAACTCAGTTGTATGTACATATTATTAGTCCCACAAGTTTCCAAGTACGCCCCTCCATCCCCGTTGTGTCTTGGCACTCTGGCTTCTTAGGGCTTCCCTGCTGGTCTGGCAGCAATGTCTGGCCTGGAATCCTGGCTCCCAAGAATTCCAGATCCAGCTGCTCTACTCCTTGCACTTAGAACTAAAAAGGACAAATGAAACAGACCAACAACCCAGACCCATTTCCCTGGGCTGTAGGGCTTAAAGGGAAGGGAAATGGTCATCCAGCTTAGTGTGTGGTGCCCATACTGTGGGTGAATGAGACCTTCTTCACCCTTGAATCTCATTGGAAAGAATGAGAGTGAGAGTGAGAAAGAGGGTGTTACTGTGTAGGTAGATTGTGTAGACTTAAAGATGCAGCCAATTCTGGCTATGCAGCAAAGACAGTGGAAAAAGGCTGCTTCTGTCCGCTTGGTAGAGGAGCAGAGAATGGCTTCTCCCAGAAGCCAGTCTTGGACATCTTCTACTTGGGTGCCACCATCTTAGGCTATATAGACATGTGTCAGGGCCCCATTATACCTTCATTCATCTTTCGCTGGCCTCAGCCACAGTTTTTAAAATGCTATTTTGTTACCCTTATCAAATTGTTCTGGGTTTTAAGATTGCTGACAGGACTATGTCATTCTTATTAATCTTCAGTCACTTGCTCGTTTCCATCTTCTGGATATACATGCCTTTTAAAAATTATTTCATTAAAGTTTAATGTTGACCTTTACTGTAATCAACTAAACTTGTTCAGTAACATTTAAATTTAAATCAGTAACTCTCAACAGGAGAGACCATATGGCATAGGGGACAGAGAGCCAGACTCGGAGCCAAGAAGACCCAAGTTGAAGCCTTACATTTCCCATATATTGGCTGTATGACTTTGGTCAAATAATTTAACTTTTTGGTGCCTCAGCAATTCTCTGACTTTAAGCTGCAGAACAATTGCTAGTCTGCACTGGTAGAAGGGATTTCCATGCTCTCTATCATGCTCTAGCATAGGCTCACAAAGTGGGTGATATTGCCCCACTGGAACCCTGGGGCAGTAGTATCCTCAGGTGCAATTGGGGGATGTTGAATAAAAATAAGAGGGGTGGTAGAAGCATAAGGAAAGAAGAGAAGAACATTTTGAAAAACCATTCATACATATTTCATCTGTTGTGTAACAGAGTTAAAGTAATAGAGATTGCATTATTTTCCAGACAAACATATGAAATGCAAGTTATAACCCATCAGTTGTCAAGTCCACCGAGAGGTCTTTACAAACAAGTGTTGGTAGGTGAGCATATCTTGCATTGTTGGGAAGTCCATCACGCATTGGCAGGAATATATACCTGTAATGACTTGCTTACAATATGATACTATACAGTTATATGATGTGATATATGCATCATCAAAATTTCAATGCAGGAAAACTCCCACAAATTTACAATAAATTATTAAATTTAAGATGTATCATTAAAAATTTTTTTTAATGATGCAAATAAAAAAAACTGTTAAAGGATTAAAGAAAGTAGATTTCTAGGGCAGGGGGCACTGAGAAATTTTTGTTTTAAAGGGAGTGGTAGGCCAAATAAGTTTGGGAACCTCTGCTCTAGACCATTAAAAAAAGAAGAGGTCAGCATGTAAAGTAGCCTAACAATATTTTTAGTAATTTCCTCTAAGTCTCCATCAGGCTTTGTTATTTTTCTATTCATTCTCATTCACTTTTTCTCTTATGTAGTCATAACTAGTGTTGTACCCACCTTTAGAAAATCTGAGTTGGTTGATGAGCTCCCTGTGCAGCCACATCATTCTCTTCAGACAATTCATCCCTTCCTTCCTTGACAGAATTAAGTCAAGTCAATAAGCATGATTTATGTTGAGTGTTTACTATATGCCAGGTACTACTCCAAGGATGGGGGATACAAAAAGGCCAAAATAGAGCTTGCTTTCAGGGAATTTGCAATCTAGTGATTGTGAGTGAATCATTTGCATTTATATCATCAGCAAAAAGTGATGTCCCCAAGTCCCATTTCTGGTTTCTAAATGTCATTCAGATAATGAAGAATCAAGTCTAATAAAACTAATGAGATAATGGAAAGATAATAAAAAGAAAGATTTTGAAGACTTGCTTGGATATTTAATAGCAGTTGAAATACAGGAGGGGCTTCTTCACTACTGAGAGACCACAAGAGAGGGCTGGAAATCAGAAAGATCAGACTTTATCTCTGTAATTTTTCCCCCCTAGGGATTGTGAACTTTTTATAGTGATGTATTATGGCTACATTTGGATTATGTTTCTTTGATTCCAGTTAACCCAAGATGTTTGAAATCTGTCAATACTATTAATGTCCTCTACGTCAGCATGAAAGAAAGCTGCAAACTCATGGTTAAATGTTGATTTAAAGGCAGAATGATTTTTTTTCCTCCATAAACACTGGCAATTGTAAAATTGCGATTGGCATGAATAGGTGCTATGTTCTCCTCTCCCTCTCTCCTTCCCCATTCTTGGAGTATTAATAATTATGCTCAAATATTAATAAGCATATGTCTTGACCTTATACTTCCTTTTTAAAGCAGTGCACCAAATTATCCCAATTTGGATTCTGAGGGCAGCTAATGGGGTCAAATAGTCTGTTTGATTGAATTATTGGCACAATAGACTCAGTATTTTCCTGTCCTTTTACCAGAGGTTAATTTGCTCTCTTTCCCACTTTATTCACTCAAAGAAGTCTCAGGCTATTATTATGATAAAAATGAAGCAAAAAGCTATATTTAAGATATGGTTTTCATCAGTTCTCTTCTCTTCTCTTAGTGAAATATTTTTGTTGTTGTTTTTTACGAGACTGCATTCTCTCACACATTTCTGCCATCTCATAGGCGTGATGGAATTTGAGTAACAACAGGATTATTTTCTATTCTGTTTCTCTCTCTTCATATTAATGTAATAATTTCTGTCCATTTATCTGAAGATAACTATGTTTTCTAATAATGTTCTATTTCATCTACTTCTTTTTTTTTTGGAGGGGGGAGGTGAGGCAGTCAGGGTTAAGTGACTTGCCCAAGGTCACACAGCTAGTAAGTGTCAAATGTCTAAGGCCAGATTTGGACTCAGGTTCTCCTGACACCAGGGCCAGTGCTCTATCTGCCACAACACCTAGCTGCCCCTCATTTAGTTCTTTTAGAAGTTCCCTTAAAGAATCTTACTTGAATAACTCACAAGTGCAAACTTTTTCCACAGAATATATTATAAGGCTTCTTTTCTTCTGCAGAAGCAGGTATGTTATGATGTTTTCTGGACTTTTATTTCAATGCAGCATCTGTACTGTGTTGGTAACACATAGGTTTCTTATTTTTTAAATTCACTGAAATCTAAATTTATCCTTATGAAATTTCTTTATTTTAGCATGCATTTTACTAATAATGTTTTTAAATGCTTGGAAAGGTTAAAAGTATCACAATAGGACTGTTGTTGTTTGTCCATCATTCTCTTTTGAACTTTTTTTTTTGGAGGGGGAAGGCAAGGTAATTGGGGTTAAGTGACTTGCCCAAGGTCACACACAGTAAGTGTGTCAAGTGTCTGAGGTCAAATTTGAACTCAGGTCCTCCTGACTCCAGGGTGGGTGCTCTATTCACTGGATCACCTAGCAATCCCTGTCCTTCATTCTTGAAGAGGACCATGACATCAGGAAGGTAATGCCATGACTTGCAAGGGAATTGGATTTAAGTGAGGGAGGGCTGTGCAAGGTCACCATCCTCACTTTTTTCTCTGGAGTCATTTGGGTCCAGTGGCAAGATATGGATCAGAACAATTAGAGACAACTCCCGCCAAGATAGGTGAATGAATGGTGGATTAGTAAACCTGGAATCCAGTTGGCTGGACTCTGTCTTTTACTAGCTATGTGGCCTTGGGCAGGTCAATCCTTTCTGAGCCTGGGGTTTCTCATCTAGATACAGAAACATACCTCTCTCCTCTTGTCAGAAAGGTGGGGGATAGCAAGGCAGAAAACGAAATGAATTATCAGATGCAGACACTTGATTGGGTGTTTTAAAAAATGCATCTTTGCTGATATTTTCATTAGATATTATGCATTTTTTGCTGTACTACTTTAAAAAAACTATTTACAAGGGAGGGTTCAATTTGAAGAGTAAGAGGAGAACTCTATTCCACAGCATTCCCCTCATTAGCCATTTCAATAATCCTGCCAACATAGAATTTTGATTATTGAAATATTGACAGACGCAAAGATTCAAGGAGGCAGGATTGGCTGACCATAATAGATGTTGTGGTCAGTGTGTAAATTATGGGGAGAAGCAGAGAGAAAAATGATAAACTGAAAGATAACAGAGCCCATCCCCCCACTTATTCCCCTGCAGCACCTTTTCCCTAATGAGAATGCTGCAACCTCTGCTTCAGGGTAGCTGCAGACCATGAGGCCTGTGTTGTAGCTGGAGGCACAACTGGTGTGGAATAGTCACTCAGGCAAACATTTTGTGAGGGCCTACTATGTGCTAGGTACTGTGCTAAGTGCTGGGGATACAAAGAAATGCAAAAAAACCAGCCCTTGTCCTCAAGAAGCTTACAGTTTAATGGGGGAAGATAACACGTGTGTAATCCAGGAATGTCTAGGCATGTCCAGTTCACCTAATATGGAGGCACCCTTGAGGGGCCTTTGGAACATATGCCAAAGAAAGCAGAAAAGGGGTGGGGAGGGGCTGAGGAGAGAAGGTACCCTGCACAGGGTAGGAGTGGGGCACATCCAGAGGATGGGATATGAAGAGATGACGGATCTGGGCTCCTTCCTTAAATGGAGGTTCTGGAAAGAGTTCTCCACCCTTCAATCAGAGGTAGGGGTGAGGCTCCTAGGTAGAAGCTGTTAATGAGATGGGAGTTTCAGGGCTGAAATGATCTTGCAGGATGAAGAGGTTCCTGGGTCACGATGGCAAAGTGCAGAGGAGTGCAGGTATATGAGAAAGGAGGAATCATATTGTAAATCCAGATTTCTGGCAACTTTTCTTGAGAATTAAGTGGGATACCCTGAAGTGTGAATGCCACAACTAGCTGTACATTGACCTTACAGCAGACATGTGGAACGGCACAAAGGAGGTTGGTAGCTTGCCTTAGGTGTGCCTGATGGGGAGGTTAGTCTAGAGAGTCTTTTCTTTTTTGTTTTTTGCTTGTTTTGGAGGGGGAAAGGTAGGGCAATTGGGGTTAAGTGACTTGCCCAAGGTCACACGGCTAGTTTGTGTGTGTGTGTGTGTGTGTGTGTGTGTGTGTGTGTGTGTGTTAAGTGTCTGAGGCCAGATTTGAACTCAGGTCCTCCTGACTCCAGGGCTGTGCCACCTAGCCGCCCCTAAAGAACCTTTTCTTTATTAAAAAAAAATGGAAAAAATAGATCATGAACTAGAAAATCATAAGAAAAAAATGAACATTTCTATATACAAAGAAGCCTTGTCACTCTACAGTAGGATATAGAGGACACGGCACTAGATCTCCTTCACAGAGCCCTCAATCCTGAGTTGGCCCATCTCCTGCTGTGGCACCTAACCTGAGGAGTTCAGAGATAGACTCTACCTCTCTGCCCAATGAGCTGTGGAGGATGATTCTGTTCTTCCTTCTATTCTGACAGCCCAGCGCCCGGATCAGATTATTTCTTATTGTTTTTTTTCTTGAGCCATTTTCAGATATTTGTTGGGGTTTCTGGGAGAGAACTGGTCTTTTCTATGCCCTTTCAGGTTGCCATACGAACCAGAAGTCATCTTTTCTTTAAATATTTTCTTTAATTCTTGGATTTAGGTGTGCCTGTAAGAAAAATGCTTTGGGGATTGTCTGAGTTTGGGACGATCCACAGAAGTGCAGTCTAAGTGATAATTGTTCTTAAACATTTTAATCCTTTTTTCTTCGTTGTTTATGAGTAAAGAACTGCATATAGTCAAATCTTGCTTGCCTGGTCAACACTATTATGCTATGTCCACCTGCTTAGAGTCCATTGGAATTTAGGAGGGAAAGAAAGAGGATGGACTCTTTCACTGAGTAGGGACTGAACCAGGTGATTAATTCGATAAATCCAATTTATCCAGTAGATCCGTTCTCTAAATTCACATAGACCATACCACTAGACTAATAAGACATAAAAGAGGCAGTGAGCTGGGGGATAGAGTTGGTCAGCTCTCTGAGAAGAGAGAGAACTTGACAGTTCTTCTAAGTGCCCTCTGTTATTAGGTTGAGTACATAACTGATTTGAGAAAGAGTAGAATTACCCATATCTGGGCCTTATTGTTGAACGGGATCAGTCAAATGGATTGTAGTTCTGCACTTTGGCTCTAGTAGCTGCTCAGGTTGGCAAGTCACTTAACCCTTTTTGCCTTAGTTTCTTCATCTATGAAATGAGCTGGAGTAGGAAATGGCAAACCACTCCCGTACCTTTGCTGAGAAAAACCCAATTGGGGTCACGAAGAGTTGGATAGAATTGGAATGACTAAACAACACCAAAAAGCCCTCACTATAAGCCAGTCAACTGTGCTAAGTCCTGGTGAGATACAGAAAAGGGATAATATAGTTCTTGCTCTTAAGGAGCTTACATTTTAATGGAGGAGACATGTACCTAATGACATGTACAGAGCAGATAGAAGGTAATCCCAGAGAGAAATCAGGGGAGAGGTGAGAACCTGCAGAGGCACCCTCCAGTTTGAGCTGAGTCTCCAAAAAAGCTAAGAAAGCCAGTTGGTGGAGGTGACTCAAGGATGGCCACGGAAGAAGGTACTGTTATAGTCTTTCTTTTTTTTTCAAGCATTCTTTGTTTATTATTATTTTTATTTTTTGGTTTACATCATTGATTTCCACAAGATTTTGAGTTACAAATTTTCTCCCCATCCCTCCCCCACCCACCAATCCAAAATAGCAATCCCACTGTATACCCCCTCCCCCAATCTGCTCTCTCCCATATTGTTCCCCATCACTCCTCTGACTTTCTGACAGGGTAAGATGGATCTCCCTATCCCAGTACCTGTATATCTTATTTTTCAGCTGCATATAAATAATAATAATACATATATTATATATGATACATAATATAATATAATATATATATTTTTATCATTTGATTTTAGAACTTTAAATTCTAGATTCTTTCCATTCCTCCTTTGTCACCCGCCCCCACTGGAAAGTCAGGTAATTCAATACAGGCCATACATTTGTAGTTACGCAGAACATCTCCACAATGAACATATTAAGTAACACTGACTATATTTCCCTCCTTCCTATCCCTCTCCCCCCTGTCTTGTTCTATTCTCTACTTTGTCCCTGTCCCTTTACTGAAGTGTGTACTTCTAACATTTCTCCCCCCCACCTTGCCCTCCCCTCCATCCTCCCTCCTCTCATCCCCATACCCCTTACTCTCCTATAGGGCAAGATATCCACTTTAGAGTGTATGTCATTCCCTCCCTAAGCCAAATTCAATGAGAGTAAGGGTGACCCATTCCCTTTTGCCTTCCTGTTCTTCCCCTCCATTGTAACAGTTATCCCTTGCCTCTTCTATATGAGAT
>CM053588.1:94244944-94304039 GCA_028646515.1 Pseudochirops corinnae | reverse complement strand
TAACTCAAAATCTCATGGAAATGAATGATGTAAACTAAAATAAATAAAATAAAATATAAATCCACCCCCCCCCCAAAAAAAGAAACTTTGAATTTCAAATACAGGAGTTAAGAGGAACATAAAAAGGTAACATGAACAAATAATGATAAAAGATCAAACACGGATAAATTGCTTCTCTTCTAATATGGGGAAATGATACATTTCCTCACTGAGCCCTCCCATCATCAGTATCCACAGAAGGCCTGGAAATTGTTTTGTTACGCTGTGATGATCCAAAGATAAATATAAAAAGAGAGGGAAAGAGAAATATACTGAGGGAAATGGGAGAGGAAGGGTAGGAAAAATTATTTCGTATAACCAGGGTGAACAAGTAGATATGTATACAAATAAGGGTATGAGGATAGTAACGACATTTGAACCTCACTCTAATCTGAACAGGTGAAAGGAAGGGTACAATTCATTTACACCAACAGTTTGGTACAAAAATATACAATGAACAGGGAAAAGAAAGAAAGGAGAAGGAAGAAGGGGATATTAGAAGGAGGGTAGATTAATGGAAGGATTAATCCAAAGCAAAACAGATTCTAAGTGTATACAAAAAATTTATAGCTCTTTTTGAGATGGCAAAGAATGAGAATCTGAAGGATTGCCCATAAATTGGGGGATGGCTAAAGAAACTATGGTATGTAAATGTGATATAATAAAATTGTACTTATAAAAAAAGACGAATGAGATAGTTTCGGAGAAACCTGGGAAGACAAGACTCATATGAACCGATTCTGAGTGAAATGAACAGAACCAGGAGAACAATCATTTTGTACAGTGACAGCAATGTAATAAAGACAATTTTAAAGGAATTGGGAACTCTGATCAATGTAATCATTAACTATGATTCCAGAGGACTAAGGATGAAATCTATTACTCACCTCCTGACATAGTGGTGAAGGACTTAGAATGCAGAATGAGGTGTGTGTGTGTGTGTGTGTGTTTGTGTGTGTGTGTGTGTATGTATGTATTTGGATATGGCCAATGAGGACATTTGTGTTGCTTGATTATGCATGTTTATAACAGATTTTTTTCCTCTTTTGCTTTCAGTTGGTAGGAAGGTGGGCATAAGGAGGAAAAGAAAAGACTGGTTTTTGCCAATTTAAAAAATAAAATACATTTTTTAAAAATTACTTCTTATTTTTGCATTGCATTTGGTTGAATAATGAGGCATCAATTACTAGGGAAATGCTTTGTTTACTCTTAAGGACCCTAATTTGGCTTATGTCCCTTTTCTCCAGGAAGATTCTATAATTTGAGTTCTATATTTAATCAGCTGTATTAGACCATATTTCTTGTCTTAGGCCCACATATCTTCAGGGATAGGGGAACTTTGCACATTTGGTATTAGCTATAAACAATGAAACAATGAAAAATCCAGTTTCTTTTTATTTGCTTTTACTATGTAAAGCCTCAGTTCCTTCTGTACTTCAGCATTCTTGATAATATTTTTCTAGGATCTTGACACTCCAGCTTATCTATATATTATTTTTAAAATTAATTTATCCATTGAACATTTATCAAGGTTTTGCTTTTTAGAGGCACTTCCTCTTACAATGATATTTTCTTCTCTGTATACCTTCCAGCTTTACCATTTCATGATTCTATGGGGTGTGAAGAGTTTACCCAGAGAGCTTCTTTTCCAGGGCTTGGTTTCTAGTTCTCCCCAAATGAGAATTAGAAGAACTAGGCTTTACCTGAAGCATGAGGGACCTAGATTAGATATGATAACATAGAGAATGGTTTAAGATTAGAGCTAGTTCCTAAGTGAAGCTATGGAATTACCTTCCTTGGAGATCCTTAAAAACTAGAAGAGTGAAACTTAACATAGTATCAAACCTAATTAATGTGTTCATTAGTTTTGCCATATTTTTATTACAAGGGAAGATTCTTTGAGGAGGGGTTGAGGGAAGGAGGTATTCAACAAAGAATGTGATATAAAAAGAAAAGGCATAAATTTTTTAAAGAAAAATAAAGAAAATCAGTAAGAGTTCTTACTTATCAGGGATGAATCTGTCCCAATGAGGTTGGAACTGGTATCATTCAGTGATAGACTCTTCGAGAGCGGTGTTTTTGTCATATTACGATAGAGGACTGGACTGCAAATCTGGAGACTTGAGTTATAATCCCAACTCTAACATTTATTAGTTTCATGACCTTAGGTAAAGCCATTTTAAATTCCCTAAACCTGTTTCTTCCACTGGAATATGTTGTGGAGAAGGGGCTTATATGACCTTTAAAATCTGTTCCAGCTCTAAATCTATGATTCTATGATCCAAGTCTTTGGAGCTATAAAGCTGTAATTCCTAAAAATAAGAAATCAAAAAGAAAGAATGAAAAATCCCTAGTAAGATGGACCTTGGGGCCAGGGCAAGTGAATTGAGCATTTGGAAGCAATCTAACAAAGTCTTGGGGAGTGTATATAGAGATTTTATAAAAGGGCCTTTTCTTTCTTTAATTATGTCATTTCTGACAGCCAGGGTGTGCCTGGTCCTTGCAGAAAGTGTGTGTAACAAGAAAGGAATTTAATGCTTTGTAACATAAGGATGGTTACATGGAGAAAGGAAGGAGGAGGTGAGATATTATTTTCATGTCCATTGCCCAGAATACACTGGAACCCAGCCCTCACTATTGAATACTCTTACCAGAGAGACAGAAGTGTGTAAGTCAAGAGACTTGGATTAAAAAATGGACTTTGTTGCTACCCCATGTGAGACATAGGACCTATGTGCCTCAATTTTCCCCTCTGCAAAACAGTGACAATGCCATCTCAGGAGGTCAGAATCTCAAGAGTCAGAAGGAACTCCAAAGGTTACCTAGTCCAGAGGTATCAAATATATAGCCCACTGGCCCATTGCAACCACATCACTCCTAGTGTAGCTGGAACCAGGTTAAAATGCAATTGGGAAATATTTGACAAAATAAATAAAAATACAATAGAACATAGGTAATATTAATGTGCCTCCCACAGATATCCTTTTTTACAATTTAGTGGTCCTTATTTCTATTTGAGTTTGAAACTACCAATCTAGTTCAACCCATACCTGGAAAAAGAGTCTGCCCTGCATCATACCTGAAAAGTGATCTTCTCCCTCCCCTTCAGCTTGAAGACCTCCAGGAAGGTGGGCCCCATTACTTCTTGGAAGTAGCCCATTCCATGTGTGTATAGTTCACATCTCTTCAACTTCATAGATCTAGAACTGGAAGGGAACTTAGATGTCATTTGGTCCAAGTCTCTCATTTTATAGATGAAGAAACTAAGGTCAGATTTGAACTCATGAAAATGAGTCTTCCTGACTTAAAGTCTGGCACTTTATCTACTGTGCCACCTAACTGTCCCAGTAAACAGCTAGTAAGTGGTAAAACTACATTTCAGTTTTGGGTCCTGTGACTCCAAGTTCAGTTTTCTTTCCCCTCAAACCGTGATGGATACATTCCAGGACACTGAGCCAAAGAGCCTTGGAGTTAGCACTGCTTCCATCTCAGCATCCTCTGCCATGATCTTGGGAAGCAGACTGTGTGGAGATGGAGCCTGGCCACTGCCCCTGCAGGTGCTACATTCATAGCTACCAGGGACCCAGAAAAGAAAGTTCTTGCCACCACGGTTCTTGGTACTGGCAAGTGGTTTAGAAACATATCATTTTATCAGAGAAAATGACATGAAAGAAGAGATATAACTTTTTTTTTTTTTACTGTTGTACCCTAAGGATTACCTCCCATAGATGGTGTCTCCCTCATTAGGATATTTGCTTCTTGAGAGCAAAGACTGTCTTACTTTTCTATTTATATTCTCAGCAACAACTTTGAAAGTCATAAGAACTCGGATCAACACAATGACCAACCATGATTCCAGAAGATCCAAAAAGAAGCGTGCTACTCATCTCCTGACAAAAGTGTCAGTCTCAGGGTGCAGACAAGACATATATTTCCGAAGGTATGGCCAATGTGGAAATTCGTTTTACTTGGTCATGCATATTTGTTACAAGGGTTTGGTTCTTCCTTCTCATCACCCCCTACCCTATTACCCCTCCTGTGGGAAGAGTGAAAAAGAAAATCTTTTTTTTTTGTTCAAAAAAAATTTATTTTTTTCAAAATCCTGCCACAACATATTCTCTCTCATCTGTCCCCTTTATACCCTCTCAATCAAGCTGTTTGAGGCCTTCATGACCTCTTGTGTGGACTATTGCAATAGCCTCCTAATTTGTCTTTCTGCCTGAAGTATCTCCCCTTTCTAATCTATTATCCATACAGTTACCAAATTGATTTTTCTAAAACACTAATCTGTACATGTCACATATACTCCCCCCATCCCTACTCAAAAATCCTCAGTGGCCCCTATTGCATCTGTTAACAGGATTTTACTGAGCCAGTCTCTAACCTGAGAATGACAAAACAGCAGGTCAGAGACAAAGTGCCAGTAATCACATAGCTATTTAATTAATTAGTTTCATTATGAGGAACAGATTTGCAAATCAGGAATTCTCCTGATCAGAATTCCACCTTGCTAAAGTTGAATTACATACATAATACTAGTAAATTATAAGATTTAGAACTGCAAGGGACTATATACATAATTATTATATAGTAGATTACATACATAAATCACAATGGGAAGGGAGGAGGTAAAACAGATTACAAACATTTGTTTCCCAGGGCCAGAGTGGTTTCCCATGACAAGGCCACAAGTGGAAGACAATACAACAATTCTGGAGTTCTGTAGGAGCAATATTGCTCAAGTCTTTGGGGGTCATTACTTGGTAGGTCATAGGACCAGAGCTTTGTGATGAAAACAGGTTCTACAATCTTTCATTCTCTTCACTTAAGGTGAAGGCCCAAGATTACAGTGATTGTGGGAGCATTGTCAAAGGTTTGACTGATCATTTCAAACTGCATTATTAATTCTAACTCCAAACTATATTTTGCAAATTTACCCTAGAAATATATATGCATATTCATATTCATGGCAGCTGCTATGGGTATCACATTGGTGTTATACAAACTGACTTATAAAGAACATGGACTAGCTATGTACAAATTAGAATACAGGTTTGGATTATACACTTCTCATCGTTGGGGTGTATGGGGTGTTCAGGATGACTAGCACTTCTGGTGTAAGGGTTTGTCAAGTCCTTGTCAGAGCTATTTATCCATCTCTGGTGTCTACCAGGCACTCAGCTCTCACTTGTGGCTTCATCTCAGCAGATGGGCTAAACCAGGTTGAAGGTAACCACTGGATCTCAAATGCTTCAGTTAGTTAGTGGGTTTTTGACCCCAACCATATGAAGACTTCCCCCAACTGAATGGGTGGATGAGAACAATTTGTTCCCACAGATGTGAAGGTGGCTGAAGGTAGAGTGCATAAAGCATCAAAGATGCCAGGGTCACCCACTGCATCCCAGGCCATTGCCAATTGTCTTGACTTTTATCTTGCCACTGGACTTTAATGATTCTGGAAGAGAGAACGAAGTTGATGACTTTGGGCAACTCTGCCTCACCTAAATCCAATTCACACACACACACACACACACACACACACACACACAAGTCAAGACATCACTCTGTAACATCATTTGTCCCCTTCAGAAATGAAGAATAAACAACACTTCTCATCTAATTCAACAGTAGCGAGCATTAAGAATGAACCACAGATGGATTCAAAGAATGTTGAAAGAAGAAGAGAACTTAGAGAACACAGCACCTGCTCTGCATGACCTGAGGGAAGTCATGGAAGTCACGCTGAACTAGTTTCCTCAATTGAAAAATAAGTGGTGGGGCAGCAAGTGAATAGAGCACTCACTGGCCCTAGTGTCAGAAGGACCTGAGTTGAAATCCGGCCTGAGACACTTAACACTTACTAGCCATGTGACCTTGGGCAAGTCACTTAACCCCAATTCCCTGCCTTCCCCCCTCCAAAAAGCAAAAAAGAAAAGAAAGTGGAATCAATTAAATGATTGCTAAAGTCCCTTCCAATCAACATGTAATCCAAACTCTTCATTTCACAGATGAGCAAACTGAGACCCAGAGTGGTTAAGATGATTTACCCTTGAACAAACAGCCAGGTAAGGGTTGAACCAGAGCTAGAAGTCAGGTATGCTAGGCTCTTTCTCTGCCAGTTTCATTACAGATGTCATTTTGGGGATCTAACTATGATCGAGTTGTTTTTATAGCAACTAAGAACACAATGCAATATAGGAAAAGAATGAAAAAAGTTTTGTCCATAAGTGCCACTAGGGACAATAAAAGAGACAAAGACAGAGATAGACATAGACATAGAGAGAGCAAAGAGATAGAGAAAGTGGGGGAGGGAAAGGAAAGAGGGGAAGAAAGAGAAAGTAAGGGAGGAAGGTAGAGAGGGAGGGGGAGAGAGAGAGAAGGAGAAAGAAGGAGGGAGAGAAGAATGGAGGAAAGGACCAGAGGGAGAGAGAGGAAAGGACAGAGAGAAGGAGTGAGGGAGAGGGAAGAAGAGAGAGACTGACAGAGAGACAGATCATTGTCTCTGGCTGTGAATATGGCTGTGAATAAGAATGAAAGAATCTTAGGGTATCTGTGCTGGAAGGAACCTTAGCTAAGCTTTTTCCTATAAACCAGGTTTACAGGAACATGCACAAGGTTAAGAATCAGGACACCTGAATCCTAGGACTGACTCTGCTCCTCACAAGCTGTTTGGCCTTGGAAAAGTCCTCTTACCTCTCTGGGCCTCTGTTTTCTCCTCCATAAAATGAAGATAGTGGTCTACAACACTCTCTTCTCCTGAATCCATTAATAAAGTTGAGTGTGCCTTCCATGAAATAGGGATGAAGAATGCTTTAAAGAAAGCGATAAAGCTAAAGACTTCTTCTTCTGTAGGTGTTCAAAGCAAGCAAATGTAGACAGGCTCTTTTGAAATGAAAGAAGGTAAAGTAAAACCAAAGGCTCCCACCAGAACTCACCCTTTGGTACCTTGTGTTGAAAACCCAGTTCCTTGGTTGCTGAGTGACTATATAACCATGCTATAGTGGAAAGAATGCAAGATACTAAAGACCTTGGGTGGAAATTCTAGTTCTCTTCCTTACTAGCTGTATAATCTTGAACCCCTCTCTGAGCCTCAGTTTCCATCTCTGTAAAATTAAGGGTTTGGATTACAATCCCTTCCAAGCAGTAATGTAGGAAGGCCCAACCATTTATTATTGAGGAACGATAGCGACATCTTGTGGCTGTGTGAATTAGCACCTCAAAATAACCACAGAGCAGAAGGTCCCAGTAAGCCCTGAAGGGATGATGTTTGCCAATATTTCTTCCTCTCAAAAGCATCCATTATCTGCAACATCTTTTGACATCTGGTCTACACAACAGTGTCCTCAGTCTGATTCCATCGATTGCTCAAAAGTCGTTTCTCAGCCTAGTCTGGACAGAAGACCAAATCAGGTAACCAGATTAAACAATCAATCACTCAGTTCATGAATGTTTACTAATTACTTGCTATATTCTCTGGGCCATGCTGGACCTGGAGATACAAAGGCAAAAAACAAAACAGTTCCTGCCCTCAAGGATCATATGGGGGAGACAAAATATATACCACACATATACTATACATAATACAATATACAATATATTCAGCTCTATACATATATACATATATAATAGTTAACTTTTATATAGCACTCACTGTGTGTGCCAGACAAATGAGCTGTGCCTTACAATTACTATCTCATTTGATCCTCACAGGAGTCCTACAAAGTACATGCTATTATTATCCCCATTTCACAGATTAGGACACTGAGGCAAACAGAAGTCAAGTAACTTGCCCAAGGTCATGCACTAATGTCTGAGACCAGATTTGAACTCAGGTTTTCCTGATTCCAGGCCCAGTGCTCTACCCATTGAGCAATGAGGCAATTCAAGAGATCTCCCCACTAATAACAGAGGGGATTGGAAAAGGCTTCAAATACGAGGTGGTATTTAAACTTAGCTCTGAAAGAAGCTAAGGATTCTCAGAGGCGGAGGTGAGAAGGGAGTAAATTTCCAGACATGAACAAAGGCACAGAGATGGGATGCTGTGTATGATGAACTACACAGTGTAGGAAGGGAAGTAATATATAATAATCCTGGAAAGATAGCCTGGAGCCAAGTCGCCAACGGTTTTAAATGCTAAACAGAGGGGTTTCTATTTCAAGAGCTCTTAGCTAAAGTGTATGTGTCACGGACCCCTTTTGACATTTTGAAATACATAAAACAAAAGGCACACAATTGTGAAATAAACCAATTATATTGAATTATAGCTACTAATTTTTTTAAAAAAACAAGTTCACAGACTTACAAGTTAAGAATTCCTATTGTATTTGACCTTTAAGGTGATAGGGAGCAACTAGAGTTTATTGAGCAAAGAAGTGTCATAGTCAGACTACTTGAAGAATATTGCATTAGAAACTGTTTGAGGATAAATTAAAGAGAGTAGAGAGACTAGAGGCAGGGAAACCATTGATGGGGCTATTGCAATAGTCCAGGCGAGCTACCTGAACAAAGCTATGGGAGTAAAGAGAAGGTATGGATGTTGGAGATATTGAGGAAGACTCAACAAGACTTGGAAACTCACTGGATACATAGGATAAAGGAGAATGAGGAGTAGAGAAAGTTTCTGAGATCTTGAACATGAGTAACTAGAATAATATTAGGACCCTTGAGAGAAATAAGGAAATTCAGAAAAGGGGTAAGATCATCAGTGGAGACCTATTTGCCAAGATCAAAGTAACAGGGGTACATAAAGTCTGATTTTCCACTGGAGAAATTCAACTCAATTCAATTTTTTTTTGTTGCTTTGGTAAGATTTGACAAGAATCAGGTTTCTAAAATTCAATCAGGTAGCACCTATCTGTGGAAAGTAGTCTTATAATGTTTTTTTTTAATGTATCTTTACATATTTCACATTCATCAAGTTGAAGCTCTTCTCCAAGCACAAATGTTCATTTAAAAAAAAAAATGACTGAAGGAAAAAAGATTATAAAAATTAACATATGGTTGAGATCATTTATAAATATAATTATATTAGGTGCCCCAAAACTCCAGATCTAATATGTATATGAAAACATTTAGTGGTCCATGATGAGTGTGTTGAGACATTCAGCAAATTTCTTTTCCCAGATATCTTGACTTGCTAGGCAAGAGAGGATAGATAGTTGGATAGATAGATGCATGCATGCATGGATGGATGGATGGATAGATAGAGCATTTATTAAATATTTATTATGTACTAGGCAGTGTGTTGAGTGCTGAGGATAAAAATACAGTTATCCCTTCTACATTGTGACTTTCCCCATCATAGTTCCCATATATCAAGGGTTGGCATAAGAAATTAAACAGGAATTTGGGGGGAGTTTTGCAGAAGAGACAATATGCAAAGTCCAGAAGATGACACAGAAAAAAGGTTAGAAACTCAGAAATTCATAAAATATTATGTATAGCATTGTATAATATTAACATATTTAGTCTTTTAATACCATAATAATTCATACTTCTTCTCCAGTACTAAGGAGGGCCACAAATTTTCCAGATCAAGGGGGTGACATCCCCCTAATCCCCAAGGTATGTAAGGGATAACTCCACAAACTAGCAAGACAATCTCTGCCCTCAAGAAGATCACTTTCTAATTGGGGAAGACAATCCATAAGAGAGGGTTTGAAAGCTGAGGGAGAAGGGGAGAAGGGTAGGAGAATTATTTAGCATAGTGGTATGGCTAAAGGAAAGTAGAAGCCTGGAACCTGGCAAGATAAGGTCAAATCTGGCCTATCAAAACCCAGGATGTCTTCTGTGGCAGAGGCCCATTCTCAGGTTGGGGGAGAGTAGAGATAAATCCCTAAGCAAACCTTTACATGTGGTTCCAGTCACTTCCTCAATCTCAGAGACAGGCTTACAGAATGTACACAAGGAAGTATGGTGACATTGCATATTTACAGCAATTTTTAAAATCTTCTTCAGCCTTCTAATTCTTGCTTAGAACAGTCAACCTGAAAAATGTTTTCAACATCAATGTCCTTGCTGCCCTCATCTAGGGAAGGTTTGAGGCAAACTAGTAGTGAGGTCAGAGATGGCATGAATTAGAAGTTCAGGCTATTATGCATGTCTGATAGCATCTGTTCCCAAATGGGAAAAGTCATTTTATTAATGAGAATGAGATAGGGCAGTTGGTAAGTTACCCAGGTTCTTCCAAGTTAAAGATTTGCAGGCTGGCTTCTTTTTATATATTTCCTATTGACTAAAGCCAGTATATGAAAATCTGTGTTTACCAAGCAAATAAATTAGTCTGTATTTTTTTGTTGTTGTTGTTGTTTTTGCAAGCAGATCCATTACAGAATCCCTTCTAACACCAAACTCTCATTGTGCATTTAAAATATTTAACTAAAAAAATGTGATGAACACATTACAGTACACCATGCAAAGCAAGGTATACTTGTACATGATTTGAAATGCTGAGGATACCATCCTAGAGCACCAAATGCCTTATTATCACATTAACAATAGAAGCATATCATAAAGCAAATTCTAAATCACTATTGAACTATCTATATTATTTTGGATCATCTTTACCATTACTTCTTTCAACATAGATGAACCATTTTTAAGTGGTTTGTAATTCTGAATTGTTTCAAATCATAGAGAGTGAGAAGGATGCTGGGTTTAGAGTAAAAGGACCTGGATTCAATTCTTGGCTTTGCCATTTACTTCTTGTGTGAAATTGGGCAAGTCACTTCCCTTCTCTGGGTCAGCTTCCACATCTGTAAAATGAGGGGGTTTGACTAGATTGCCTCTGATTTCTCTTCCAGTTTTGGATCTATGTCTCCTTCTTCCTCTGTGTCCTATATGGGTTCTTACAGTTTGAAATCCTATTTTCTTTGATGATCATGTAGGAATCTACTGTCTATGGTCTTAGATCCCTTCCAGTTCTAATATACTGTTTCTTCTGTTCTGTTCCACGGTCCCTTCCAGCTAGGTTATTTTATAAATATAGCCCACTCCAGAGTGAATACTTTCAAGAAAAAAGGAGGAAGAGATAGTTTCACTAAAGTTATAGAGGTGCTGATAAATAAATAATAACAAATGAAATGGGCAGAATAATACCTATATTCCCTCTCTCATGGGATCTTTAGGGAGAGCACTCTATAACTAAATCGATGCAGATAAGGGACTCAGTGGATAGGCAGAAAAGCTAGACTTAGAATCAGGGAGATCTGAATTCTACCACTTAATAGCTCTGTGACCCTGGGTAAGTCACTTAACTTCCCAGCTTCAGTTTCCTCTGCAAAAATAGGGATAATAGCATCCTCACAGGATTTCTGTGAAGATCAAATGCATGTCAAGTGCTTTGCAAACCTTAAGACACTATTTAAATGGTAGCTATTAATATTAATAAGCACTTTATCCTTAATTATTAACATTCAAGCCCTTTCTAGCTTGATAAGACTCGCAGGAGCTTTTGGTCCAGTTGCGTTGTCTACAATGAGCCATCAGTCACATCCACAGTGAAGTGAGGCATATGAGGATGTCTTTAATGGAAGCTGGGTTGTTTTGGCAGTCTATAGCTAATATCATTTTCATTCAGATGAAATTTCCTATAAACTTATGACCTTCCCTTTACTGAGGCTTTCATACTCAGAAACACAGCTACCTCCTTATGTGCGCGCACACTCATTCAGACCTCATAGACTGGTGTTCTTAACCTTCCTAATGCTATGACCCTTTAATACAGCTCCTCATGTTGTGGTGACCCCCAACCATGAAATCATTTTCATTGCTACTTTATAACTGTAATTTTGCTACTGTTATGAATCATAATGTAAATATCTAATATGCAGGATGTATTTTCATTGTTACAAATTGAATATAACCCACAGGTTGAGAACTACTGTCATAGACTATCAATCAGGGATGTCTTAAAGGAAATCTTACTAATAATCGTGATCAGAAGATTTTGTTTGGTGTTTGCTTTGAGGTTCACTGACCTTCTTATCCATCCTGTTAGGAGAGTTTGTGTTCTTTCTGGAAATCCTGCTGGTGGCAATGTTCAGACAGAGGATCAGAAGGCTTAAAGCTGGAAGCGATCTTAAGCAGTCCAACTCCCTCATTGTACAGAGGAGGAAGCAAAGGTGACTAACCCACAGAGGTAACAGTACAAAATTTTAGCAAAGTTCCAAAGTTTATAGAGCATCTTCCTCTCAACAACCATGTCAGGTAAGTAGTGCAAGAACCCAGTTTACAGAGGAAGAAATTGAGACTTGGAGGGGCTAAGTGGCTTTCATAGGGTCATACAAGTAATAAGCAGCAGAGCTGGGATCTGAACCCAGGTTGCCTGGCCCTCAATTGAGGTCTCTTTTGTTTTCATTTCTGATGGACTCGAGTCAGAAAAGGCTAAGATCAAATCCTGCCTTGGACACTAGCTTGGTCTTGACCCTGGTTAACTCACTGAAACACCTTGCCTCAGTTTCTTCATCCATAAAATGAGAACAATAATAATAGCTTGGTTGTAAGGGTAAAATGAGACAACACATAAAATGCTTTACAAACATTAAAGTGCTATATAAATGCTAGCTGTTGTTTTAGCTATTATTAATGCAAGTCTTCAACAATGGGTAAGTGGTACCATTAACTCTAAGGGTCATGGATACTGATAAGGGAAATTGGCCTGTTTGTGACTTGCCAAATCCCCTTTCTTTCTTGGTAAAGGCTTTGAGACTGCCCATTTTCATTCCAAAGAAATAATGCAAATCCAATTTAAGGAGGACTTGACACTTCCGCCTAATTTTAATTCAGGGGCACATTTAAATGACCTGTAACAACAAAGAACAGCAGGAGGAAAAAGAGACTTTGTCATCTGGTTGTTTCCAGCTGGTCTCCAGGCAGAAGAAAAATCAGTCACCTGGGACAGAAAGTTGTTTTTTAACTAAACATTCAGCCACATTAGTCAGGAATCTTTGGGAATGTTTTGAAATGAGTCAAAATATTTTCACTCAGGGAATACATCTCCCCCCACTCCCCGGTCATCTCCAGCTCACCCAGCCTGAACACTACCATGAGAATATCCCTTATCTGAACAAGAAAACTTTTAGCTGCTAAGAGGGATCTCTAGCACAATCCTTGTTCATTTCCCTCTTGTCCAACCAAAAATAGTGAGCAGGGGCACAGTGTTCTCTAATAAACACTAGATTAGGCATTAGAAGACTGAGTTCTTGTCTAGCCTCTACCAGTGGCTAGCTGCAGATTACTTTCACTCTCTGAGGCCAGTCTTCACAACTATAAAATGAGATCATTGTTGCTAGTCACTCTTTTATAGTTTTCCTCTGTTACAGTTATGGACGCTTGGGTCTGTCTTTTGCACGTGTTGTCCAAAGGATACGTTGGCTATCTTTATATAACTGAACAGCAGCCCTGTGAAAGAAGGAGCAAGCTGCTGCTGCTTGGTCCCAGAGAACAGAGATAGAAGCAATGAGTGCAAATTATAGGGACACAGGTTTCAGTTCAACATAAGAAAGAACTTTTTAACCATCAGGGTTATCTGAAAATGTGACTACCATCTCAGACAATCAGTTGCCCATCACTATCATTGTAGTTCAGTCATTTCATTCATGTCTGACTCTTTATGACTCCATTTGTGGTTTCTTTGCCATTTTCTTCTCCAGCTTATTTTTACAGACATGAAGGAACTGAGGCAAACAGGGTTAAGTGACTTGCCCAGGGTCACAAATCTAGCGAGTGTCAAAGGCTGGATTTGAACTCAGGTCTTCCTGACTCTAGACCTGACACTCTATCCAGTGTGCCACCTAGCTGCTCTCCCCATTGGTGGAGGTATTCAATCAAAAGTTCGATAACACCTTGTTGGAGATGTTATAGAAGGAATTCTTGCATTGAATTCTGTGACTTCTTGGAACCTTTTTAGCTTTATAATTCTGTAATTCTATGAACTATGAAGTATTTTATTAAAAGTTCCTTGCCATCTTTCTCAACTTGTGGCCAAACAGCCTATATATTACAATTTATAGTTTAAAAGTCCACTAGAACTCTGGCAGTTAGATGATGCAGGTATTATGATCCCCATTTTACAAACGAAGAAACTGAGACTCATAAAAGCTACTTCTACGATATACTTAGTGTTAGAACTAGGATTGGAAACTGGCTTACTTGATTCCTAATCCTGGGCTTTTTCCAATAGACCATAACTTAACCTAGGGTCTCTCTTAACTAATGACATTGACTAGCATTTATATAAAACTTTGCAATGTCTTACATTCATTATCTCGCTTGAGTCTCATACTAGCCCCATGAGAGAGACAGACAGGTATTGTTGCCTTACTTTTACAGATCAGGAAACTGAGGATCAGAGAGGCAGAGACTCATCCAAAATCACCCAGCTACTAAGTGTCAGAGGTAGACTTTGACAGATCTTCCAGACTCCAGGGCCAGCACACTATTTGCCATGATCACTGCCCCACATAGGTTAACATAAACTGACGACAGACATGTTCTTGACTTGTTGAGGTTTACTATCACTATACCATTAGGAAGTAATAGGAAACATTAGAAACACTGTGAATGAAAGGCCCTGCTTGCCAGAGACATAGACCCTTTGGTGAATTTCCTGGTATATGAGCAGGAGAGAACTTCAAATGTTAAAATGTGTTAGGGCAGTTTCCTAGACCATAGCAGGGAGTCTATGGGGGCCTGCCAGATCTGGCAGATCATTGATGCTCAATGGCAATGTGCTGGGTTGAGTTCAGGGCGAAGCCATTGGGGGTGGGGAGAAAGGAAAGGGCACTAATGGTAGTTAATGGTTCACAAGCCTCTGAAGATACAGGAGGGGGGAGGCGGAGAATGGAGTGAAACATTGACCAACTCTGATTTAGATGCAGGAATGTGAAGGGGAGGCCCAGGAGAGGTCAGAGAGATGCAGGGCTGAGCAGTCGGCACCTGAGACAGCTCCCACGGGCAAAATTCCTTTCCTCAAGATAGGGAAGAGGGCAATAGGCTAAACTTTTAAAACTTTCTTTTTGGTGAGGTGGGGGGAGGAGGAGACACTGGCTTCAAAGCTGGTCTGTACTGTTATATTACAATTTCTTTCATGAGCTCCTACATTCATCACCGAGAAAAACCAGCCCATGCAAAATTGAGAAGAGGGCAAACTTGTTGGGTTTTTTTTTTTTTGGGGGGGGGGAGTGTTTTTTTGGAGGGAGTGTTAACTCCTCTACTTCTTCACTGCAGTGAGAGAGAGAGAGAGAGAGAGAGAATCATAGAACGATACTGACGGAAGGGACCTTGGAAAACAGAATATTTAAAACAAACAATGCTAAATTTGGAAGGCATGGTAAAACAAGAGTTTAAGATAGAGAATATAGAATGTTTAGAATGTTAAAGGTAGAAGAGACCTTAGAACATAGATTGTTAGAGCTGGAAGGGACCTTATAAAATTTTAGAGCTGGAAGGAGCCTTCAAAATCCTCTAGCCCAATTCCTTATTCTAGAGATGAGTAAATTGCAACACTCCCCCCCCCCCAAAAAAGGCTACTTGCCCAATGTCCCCACATTGTGTTGGATCTGTCCTCAGATAATTGAACCTATGTAGCCATCCACCTGCCACTCAAAATCTGCTTTCCGTTCCTGGAATGGATCTGATTCATGAATTCAAACTATTCAACTACATTCAAATCACTTCAACAAACATTTATTATGTACCTACCATGTGCAAAACTTTAGGTTTGGGATAGATAGTGGGAGAGAGGAAGGGAGTATACAAAGATGACTACATCCCAGTCTTAATCTTCTAGGAGCTCACAGTCTAGGAAAGGGCATATTGCTTATATAAATAAAGATAGTACAAGGTAGTTGGTGTGGTGAGATCCCAACAAAGAGATATACAGGTTCAGAAGAGGTAACTGAAAGTCTGGTTAGGAAAATCAGGGAAGGCTTGGCATCTGACCTGGGCGAAAGACAGTCCTGTAATCTTGGACAAGTCCCTCTGGATCTCAGTTCCATCATCAATATAAGATGAGAGGGTAGGACTAGATCAGGAATTCTTAACGTGGGATCTGCAAACATGTATGTGTGTGTGTGTGTGTGTGTGAGCACGCACGTGTGTGTGTGTGTGTGAGCATGTAGATTCCTGGCTTGAAGTGGAAGTGAGACTATATCCAGCTATCAATCTGTATATGTATACACACACACATACACATACATATATGTAATCATATAATATGTACTATATCATGTAACATAATATATAGTGTTATGTGTTATATATTATAAATAAAATATTAATGAATATAATATAATTATAACTATATAAAGTTATATAATATAATACATTGATAGATTATCTAAGCCTCAATTTGCTCATCTGTAAAATGGGGCTGATATAGCATCAACCTAACAAAGTTGTGAGGAACAAATGAGATATGTAAAGCATTTTGTAGACCTTAAAGTATATATAATAATAATAGTTAGCATTATTATGGTGTTTTAAGGTTCACAAAGTGCTTTACATACATTTTCTACATTATCTTTGATCTTTACAACCCTTAATGAACTTGGGCCTTCCTGATACCAAGTCTTATGCTCTTTCCTTCATGCCACCTCCCTGCCCATTTACTACTACTAAGGGCCCACTCTCAGAGACCATGTGTATATTGTATATTTACACACATATTAATATTATATATGTGTGTATACATATGTATGCTCACATAAATAAAATCTATCAGTAAGATTGTCTAAGAAACAAAGTGAAACTGTCCCTGCTTCTTTCACGCAGTCCTCTGGCTGCCTCTGACCTTCATCTTAACCCTTTTATGAACTCTCTTTCCTTTTTTCTCTCTTCGAGTTTGGTTCACTTAAAGAAACAGTGTGGGTGTGGCTAGGTGGTGCAGTGAATAGAACACAGGCCCTGGAGTTAGGAGAACCAGAGTTTAAATCCAGCCTCAGACACTTAACACACACACACACACACACACACACACACACACACACAAAACTAGCCGTGTGACCTTGGGCAAGTCACTTAACCCCAACTGCCCTCCAAAAAGCCAAAAAAAGAAAAAAGAAATAGTGTGGCATAATGTAAAAAGTAAAATTATACCACTAGGATTATAGATTTAGGCACCTTGGAGGTCAACTAGTCCAAGCCCTTTATTCTACAGGGGAAGAAACTGAGGCTCAAAGAACTTAAATTACTTGCCCAAGGTCACATAAGTAGGTAGTAAGTACTAGGGCTGGGATCTGAACCCAGATACTCTGCTTTCAAATCTATCTCTTTTCTCAGCAGCATAATTGCATTCCTAGGATCATAGCTTGAATGTATAGTCAGGACACCTGAGTTCTGATCCTGCTCCCAACACTAACTAGCTCTCTGTTCCTGGGCAAGACATTGGACTTGTGGAGTCTTGGTTTCCTCATCTGTAAAACAAGAATGATAATAATCATACTGAGAAATAGTGTGGTACAGTGGAATGAGAGAAGGATTTGGAATCAAAAAGATCTGGGTTCAAGTCATGTCTCTAACATAGAATAATATATAATCATAGACAAGTTACTTAATCTCTAAGAGCGTAAGTTGTGTAAGAGTTGCTGATCTTCATAGATGGAGGGAGTTTCCTCACTAGGAATTCCATACACTGATGAAATATGCCAAAGAGATGGGAGGAGGAATAAAAACAAAGAAATTCTACCTTCTTCTGAATAG
Organism: Pseudochirops corinnae; assembly: GCA_028646515.1. NCBI lineage: Eukaryota > Metazoa > Chordata > Mammalia > Diprotodontia > Pseudocheiridae > Pseudochirops > Pseudochirops corinnae. Next base: position 94,286,300 of record CM053588.1, on the reverse strand, counting down.
CTGTTATGAAAGTGCTTCGTAAACCTCAAAGCACTAGATAAATGTGAGGTATTTTTATTAGCATTTTAACCTCATTTTACCTGGCTCCAACTATTTGGACGGTTTTGGGGTGAAGGGGATACTAGAGGGGAAGAGTTCAAGATTGGTGATTTGCCCTAGTCTTATCCCTCCAGGACTCTACTCCTGTGTGTTTGTGAAGTGGGTTAAGTGTGTTAATTAAATCAGGATCCTGTGGTTGGTTTGTCTCAGTTTAGCAGGAAATGGATTCTGTAACTGTAGAAGTTTGTAAAAATACTTGACCTTGGGGGAAAGAAAAGGGGGATCTGCTTCTGATCATGCTTTGAAGGTGAGTTTTATGGTAGAAATTCAGCTTGCAGCAAAGAAAAATGCATTAAATCGTCTGGCTGGAGACCAGAATTTATGCTTTGCATAATCAGGTTTTTTAATGATTTGACAAAAAGAGGAAGTAGGCTTTGAATTCCTGAGGCAGAGACCAAGGCTATGCCATACCATGTCCTCCAAGCCCTGAGCCTAAGCTACTGTGAGTCGAGTGTACAGGGAGGACTTGGTGACCTAACACCAGTCATGTATTCTTGGGTAAAGCCTCTCAGTCTGAGTCTCATTTCCTGTGATTGGAGATGATGACCTGAATCAGCATTTAAATGCAAACCAGTGTAGTTGAATTCAGTCAAATAAAATCACTGATTTGAAAATAACTGGCTCCTGCACAGTAGTTTAAATTCATAGAAACTCAGAGTGGGAAAGATGGCTAGATGGTCCATTGGATGGAGTGCTGGACTTGTAGTTACTAAGACCTGACAGAGTTCAGGTCCTGTATCAGACAATATGATCCTGGGCAAGTCACTTAACTTCTCTCAGCCTCAATTTGCTCATCTGTAAAATGGGACTGATATAGCACCAACCTAACAAAGTTGTGAGGAACAAATGAGATATGTAAAGCATTTCATAGACCTTTAAAGTATACATAATGATAATAGCTAGCATTATTATGGTGTTTTAAGGTTCGCAAAGTGTTTTACATATATTTTCTACATTATCTTTGATCTTCACAACAACCCTTGATGAACTTGGGCATTCCTGATGTCAAGTCTTATGCTCTTTCCATTATGCCACCTCCCTGCCCATTCACTACAACTAAGGGCCCACTCTCAGAGGCCATGTAGGTCATATGGTACCTGAACCAGAACTCCTACAGCATTTAGGCTAAATAACTACTTGGTCCCTGCTGAAAGACCTGAAGATCTCTGAGGTAGCACATTCTCCTTTGGGAAAGCTCTGTTAGGAAGTTTTTTTCTTATGTCTGGCATGCCCTGCTGCTTTTTAATGTTCATTCATTGTTCATAGTCCTGTTCTCTGGGGCTAAAAAGAACTAGTATATTTCATCCTTCACAGGAAAGTTCTTCAAGTACTTGCAGATAGTTATCATGTCCCCACTGAGTCTTCCCTCCTGCAGGCTACACATCCCCAGTTCCTTCAACTGCTCTTCATATACTACAAACTATGAAGGCTTCTGACTGCCTTCCTTTGGGCACATTATGGTTTGTGAATGTCCTTCCTCAAATATGGTGCTGAAAACTGTATCACCAAGGCAATATTCACAGCACCAATGGCAACTATGAATATGCCAGCATAGTTCTGAATTGCAAAATATAACAGACTTTCCATATAGAAGACAGAAGCAAAACATTTATTCAGACACCAGAAAACCAAATCCCAATACCAGAAAAACAAAGCAACAAAGAAGTTAATACATCCTATCACTGCAGGAAGCAACACCAAGTCTTCCTCCTGCTTGGGCCTTCCCACAAAAACTCACAATCCTAGCTGTCTCCTTGCCTGTGTTCTGCCCTCCCTCTGTTCTAACTGCTCTGATTCATTTCTTATTCAGCAAACTAGTCCCACCACAGGCTCCATGTGATTACATTGGGCCTATTAAGGGGCAGGAAAGATCTTCAAATTCCCATTACCATTATAAAAACTGAATGTAAGACCACATGAAGTCTAATCAAGTGTAAAGCCATCACAAGTAGCTCTCCTGAGTCCTGCTGCTGTGAATAACTTTAAGGATCTAATTGCATAGTATAGTGAACCCTCTATTTATTCAGCAATAAACTAAAGCAAAACATTCACAACAATATAACATAGCAACTTATTAATAAGGTGGCCACATAGTCTTAAAAAAACTATATCATTTGGTAAGTCACAATCTCTTCAATCAGTATAAAGTACCCATCTAAAGTCTTCTTTCATCTTGATTGGAGGCTGGCTTCTAATCAACCTTAAGCCAATCATCCTTAGGGGGTAACGGAAAGTACAAAGGCCATCCACCCCTAGGTCACAATAAGTTACAATATCATCAGTCAGCACTCTTTTTTTTTTTTTTACCCAAGTAAAGTCTCCTTTCATCTTAACTCAAGGTTGACTTCCAAATCCCATGGCTCCTCTTCCATGCTCCCAGATCTTGCCTGGATTCACAGGTGGGTGGCTCTCTTTTCCTGTTCCATATTGCAGCTCACAGGGACTGCTCCACTCCAAGCTCTTCACAGTTTCTGTTTCTAGGAAAACAAAGCTCGACAGGGCTACAACAATATTTACACACATTGCTGGTACTATCATCTCAATTCACTTTCTGTCTGAGAAATCAACACAAATCAATAGACAGAGTGCTTCTGTCTGACAAAGTAACATGGACACAGACAGAACAGATGGACAGAGTGCCAACATCACAAACATTCTCCCTCTCAGTTCTGTTTAGTCCCAGCTCATGCTCTCAAGCTTTTATCTGCTCTGTTCCTTCTTGTTCTGCCCTTCCTGTTCTGCTCTTTTGGCAAGTTTCCTGTGATGACGTTAGACCTATTAAGGGCAGGGAAGGTCTCCAAACTCCTTCAGGCCTATTAAGGGCAACACAATATACTGTTTCCATCAAAGACTTGACACAATCAAAGGTGAGGCTCAAAGGCATTTCATTAGCTGAAACAAGGAGCAAAGTACTACATCAGTGCAGAAGACAGCAAAACTATCACCTCCCTTGTCCTAGTCCTAGATACTTTACTTCTCTTGATCCATCACTGCCCTTTTTATCTGCTGTGTCACACTGATAACTTGTTTAAGTTACAGTTCACTAAAGCTTCAAGATGTTTACATAGAACAATTGTCTAACTATATACGCCCCACCTTACACTTGTTAAATTTTTAAATTGAGTTTTTGAACCCAAATGCAGAGCTTTACATTCATCCCTCTTAATTTTCATGTTATTCTATTCAGCCCATTGTTTTAGGCTACCAAAATGCTTTTGGATTCTGTCATCTAGTCTACTAATTATTTCTCTCAATTTTGTGTCACCAGAAAATTTGGTGATTAGGCCACTTTTACCTTTATCCAAGTCATTGTGAAAAATGTTGAGTCACAAAGGGTTAATTGTAAATATCTTGGTTGCCCCTTAAGTATCCAGGTTGATATTAATTACTTCCTGGTGCATCTATATGTTTTGCTGTTTGTCCTTCATTCTTAAAGAAAACCATGACATCAGGAAAGTGATGCCATGACTTGCAAATGAACTGGATTTAAGTGAGGCAAGGCTGTATGAAGTCACCAGCTTCACTTTCTCCTCTGGAGACATCTGGGTCCAATGGCAAGATATAGATAAGGACAACTGGAGATGGTCCCATCTATGTGGACAGCTAGGTGGTGCAGTGGATAGAGCACTAGACTTAGAGGAAGACTCATCTTCATAAGTTCAAATCCCAGCTCAGATCCTTGTTACCTGTATGACCCTGGCAAGTCACTTAACCCCATTTGCCGAGAGCAAATGAGGCTTAAAACCCAACCCTTTCTCCTGCATTGGCCCCCACTGCCACAGTTAACACTTCTCTCTCCAGTACCAATTGCAATATCCTGTGAATCTCGTAGTAATCCTAAAGAAAAGAACCCAGCAGAAAAGGCAAAAGAGGGATCTATTGCTATGAGCCCAACACTGAAAGACAACTCAGAGAAGCTCAGTTTAATGAATACCGTTATGGTATCCATTTTTAGGTTTTGAGAATATTGCCACATTCCAGCCAACGTTCATATTGCCATTACTTTGCTGATGTGGACACTCATTTATTTGGAGACCTTACACAGCAGCCTCAGCTATCTGAGATTTCTATCAGCTACCTAATACTACTAAGAACCTGTCAGTAAGCAAAACAAAAACAAAAAACAAAGCCTTTGAGCAGCTAAGATAGGAGTCCTAAGATTAATAGAGCTCATGCACTTCACTCTTTGGAAAGAAGCCACTCATGCCCTCCCTCAGAATCCATGTGTTTATTTGGTACACAGTTTTAACCACCTTGGTTATGTTTTTTTAATCCATAACAGATTAGAAACAAGGGGAGAGGACGAATACTGACAACAGTAAAAAGTGCTAATAAAAGGATAAAATAGAGCTGCTATAAAACGTGGCCAGAGGAAATGAAACTACATGGCCTGCTAAAACAGAAATAAACAGCCCTATATACTACAATAAGACGGCTAGGTGGCGCCATAGTGCACAGAGCGCCGGGCCTTCAGTCACAAAAACTGCTGTCCCTGAGTTCAAATCTGACCTCAGACACCCCGTCTGCTTTTTCTGGCTCCAAGACTCTATCATTCCTTGATGAGAATAAGAAGATACAAGAGCAGAGGAGGAAATAGGGAGACTAGAATGGGAGGAAACAATGGCATTGACTGAAGAGAAGAGTTACCATTTTACATTAAAATTACATTAAATTTTATTGCTAAATTAGCAACTCCACCCAGTAAAACTCTACATGGACATAATCATCACAGTTTTTATTGGAATATTTCTTTATGGCATGGAGACAATGTGGACAGTGAATTCATAGCTTTGATTATGCCACACATCTGTTCAAAAGCCTTCAAGAACTCCTTACTGATCAAAAACAGAAGAGTTTCTTAGGGTGTATGTGTGTGTGTGTGTGTGTGTGTGTGGCCACTTTGGCATTCTGGTGAAGTCTATAGACTGCTTTTAAATAGTTAATGCTAACTTTCAGTGAGATATATTTTTTTCCCAGTCAAGTTCATGGACCCCCAAAACCTATCAATGAACCCCTGAACCCCAGCTTAAGACCCTCTGATATGTAATCTGAATAACTCACATTGTCATTCAAATTGTTCTACAAGATTGCCCCAACCTATCTTTTACAGTCTAAACACTTTATCTGGTCATCCCAGGTCTTCTATTATCGGGCTGCCACCTACTTTTTCAGTCTTAGGAAACACTGGTTCTCCTTGATGTAATCTTCATTCCCGGTCAAACTGAGTTGTTGCCCATTTTCACAATTTGACTCATTTTTCTCTCCCTTTGTGCCTGAAGTATATTTCTTACTACCTCCTCCTGACAGTAAGAAATCCCTTCTATCCTTCAAGGCCCCATCGAGATGCCATCTCTTCCATGAAGCCTTCTGTGATTTCTCCAAACATAAGTGAGCTTTCTTTTGCTACCTTTGCTGTATACTTTGTTTGTACTTCTCCTATCACATTCTTCTTTGTATTAAACTTATTCTTGGCCCTGTCTTCTCTCTCCTACTCCACTGTAAGTTCCTTGGGTACAAGGGCCATGTTTTTCAGCTGTTGAAAGGAATGGAATTTAGCTGAACAGAATAACTGAATGCCAGGAAAGTTAATGCAATCATGGACAGTTTTCAAAAAGGCATAGCTTCAAAAAATAAAGAGATAATAGTCTCCTTGGTCTCCGTCCTGTTCAGACTGGAGCACTGTGCTCAATTCTGACTTAGGAAGAACACTGACAAGATGGCAAGTTACACAGAGAAGAGCAAGAAGTATGGCAAAAGGCCTTAAGATGGTGCCATATGAAGTTAACTTGAAGGGTCTGTGATATTTAACCTAAAGAGGACATTGGGGGAATGTGATAATTTTCTTTAAGAACCTGAAGGACTCTCACTGAGAAAAGGAATTAGATTTATTGTTCTTGGCGCCAGAGGGGCTATAGGTAAATGTTTCAAAGAAACACGTTTAGTTTTGGTGTCCAGAAAAATTCCTAACAATGAAAACTGTTCAAAAGTAGAAGAGGCTGACTTAGGTAGTGATTCTCCCTCACAAGAGGCCTTCATGCGAAGGTTGTAGAATCACCCAGAAGATACATGACAAGGAGAATCCTTCTCAGGAATGAGATGTGATAGCCACCTAGTTCTTTCTAACTCTAAAATTCTATCATTTTGTAAGAGTCGGGAGGCCTTTAAAAATTTCTTTCCTCCAAGTAAATTCCATCTAGTGCATAGGATATTCCAGTAAAGTGTTTTCATTCAAGATAATCTACTTCCTATGACTCATACAACTGTTAATTGCTGTTGGTACTGTTTACTTTTTAAAGCGTGTTCACACACCTTATTCAATTTGGTCCTTTCAACAACTCCCTGAGGTAGGTCGTATTATAACATCCCCTTTTAACAGATAAGAAAAAGAAGTCTCACAAAGATGAAGGGAATACAATTTTTAACATTTGCTTTATAAATTTTGAATTCCAAATTTTCTCTCTCCTTCCCTCATTGAGAAGGCAAGCAATTTAATACAGGTTATACATATGAAGTCATGCAAAACCACAGTAGTCGTCTTGTGAAAGAAAACACTGGCCCAAAAAAGAAAAAGAAAGAAGTTTTTTTTAAAAAAAAATCATGCTTTAATCTGCATTCAGACTCCATCAGTTCTTTCTCTGGAGGTGGACAGCATTTCCATCATAAGTCCTTTGGAATTACCTTAGATCATTGTATCTTGGATCATTAGTTGAGAATACCTAAGTCATTCACAGTTGCTCATTGTACAATATTGTTGTTACTGTGCACAGCATTCTCCTGGTTCTGCTCATTTCACATTGTAACAGTTCATGTAAGTCTTTCCAGGTTTTTCTGAAAGCATACTGCTTGTCATTTCTTATAGGACAATAATATTCCATCACAATCATATACCACAATTCAGTTATTCCTCAATTGATGGGCAACCCCTCAATTTCCAATACTTTGGCACTACTAAAGAAGCTGCTCTAAATATTTTTGTACATATAAGTCCTTTTCCTTCTTGTTTTTTATCTCTTTGGGAAACAGACCTAGTAGTGATATGGCTGGGTCAAAGGGGTAGGCATGGTTTTATAGCACTTTGAGCATAGTTCGCAAATTGCTCTCCAAAAATGCTGGATCAGTTCACAATTCCATCAACAATGGATTAGTGTCTCAATTTTCCCACATCCCTTCCAACATTTGTCTTTTTCCTTTTCTGTCATAATAGCCAATGTGATAGATGAGGGGTAGTATCTCAGAGTTGTTTTGATTTGCATTTCTCTAATCAATAATGATTTAGAGCATTTTTTTATATGACTATAGATAACTTTGATTACTACTTCTAAAAGCTTCCGGTTCATATCCTTTGACCATTTATCAATTGGTAAATAGTGCTTATTATTATAAATTCAACTCAGTTATCTAAATATTTGAGAAATAAGGCCATTATCAGAGCAATTATAAAGTCATGGCCCATGTAGGAGGTAGTTCTTAAGCTCAGCCTTGAAGGAAGTTAGAGATTCTACAAAAGGGAGGGGTGTACTTGAGCTAGGGGGAGGGGATACAAACATTTATGAATCATCTAGTATATTCCAAACACTTTGTAAAATTATTTCATTTCATCTTCATAACAACTCTGGGAGGTAGGGGTTATTATTATTCCCTTTTTTACATTGGAGGAAACTGAGGTAAACTGAGGTTAAGTCACTTGTCCAAGGCTATACAGCAAGTAAATATGTGAGGTTGGATTTGAATTCAGATCTTTCTGAGTATAGGTCCAGCATTTTATCCACTATACCACCTAGCTACCTCTAAGGCTGAAGGGGTACATTCTAGAGAGAGGGGATAGCCTGTGAAAAGGCATAGAAATGGAAGATGAAATGTGTGCCAGGAATGATGACAAGTGGCCACGTTTGGCTAGAATGCAGAGTACACAAAGGAGACTCATTATGCAGTGATGCTGGAAAGGGGGTCTGGAACCATATTGTGCAGGTTTGGTTTGGTTTTGTGGAGAGGGAGGCAAGGCACTCAGGGTTAAGTGACTTGCCCAAGGTCACACAGCTTCTACGTGTCAAATGTCTAAGGCTGAATTTGAACTCAGGTCCTCCTGACTCCAGGGCTGGTACTCTATTCATTGTGCCACCTACCTGCCCCTTATGCAGGTTTTAAATGACAGAGTACTTTGCATTTTTTCATAGAGGCAAGAGGGAGCCATCAGAACTTTTTGAGCAGAAGAATGACATGGTTAGACCTGTACTTTAAGAATATCAATTCAGCAACTGTGTGGAGAATGGATTGCAAAGAGGGAGTGAATGGAGACTGGAAGGTCAATTAGGAGTCCATAATTTTTCAAAAAATCAGAAGACAAAATTAGAATTAGCATAGAAATAACTGGAAGGTAAAAATATTGGTTATCTTATCTGTGATGATTTAATTTGTCCTTTTAGAATTATTAAGTTAAATGTTTGTCCTTCACCTGCCTATATATTTATCTAGATATATATTTATTTCTCCTCTATTCCCTAGACTCTCTTTCTTTCTCTCCTTTTTTTCTCCTTTCTCTCTTTCCTTCTATGTCTCAATACCCCTCAACATGCTGTTTCTCACAAAGCATTTGTATACCTCAAATAAGGGAAAACGTCATCTGTCCCCACTGCTAAAAGGAAAGAAATCCTTCTAAATCACTGGAAGCAGAATATTTTCTTACAGCCCTTTTATTGTTGGAGTTGTTTTGCCAAGCTAATGGGAAAAGGCTCCATGTCTGCCTTATCTCAGGCCAACCAGAATTTACCTTCAGGTTTTTTTTTCCCTCCAGTCTGGTTCCTTACAAATGTACACAGAAGGTCACTCCTGGGTCCCCCTGATAGCAATGGGTAATCAATCATGGCCAGGATATCAGCATCACAGAAGATAACCACATCAAGGAAAGGATTTGGGGAGGGAGAGGAGAAAGGGAATGGGAGTGGGGGCAGAGAACTACTGTGTTGCTCCTACATCGTCTGCTTAGGAAAGGAAATCTGATTGATCCTTATTCTAAAGCTCACTTAGATAGGCCATGACTGAATTTCAAATCCAAGATCCTTTCCTCCCTCATTTTATTTTCATTCCCAATATATGAACCACAGATGCAAATACTTTCCAGATGATATGTAAATCATTCATATTTAGATAGCCCCTTATAATTCTGGAGTACTTTACATCTCATCTGATCCTTACAGGAATCCTATGAAGTAGTTTGCCAAATATTATTATGCCCATTTCACAGATTAGAAAACTGGATCTGCCAAATCAATTGGTCAATTCAATCAAACAATTTAATTTGAGGGACTGTTTTTTTTCTCTGCAGTTGTTTCTTAAAAAATGAATTGTTTTAACATCAAGTAATTATACTTCATATACATGTAGCCATTGAGGCGAGATAACTAAAAATTACTCACCCAAGGTCACCAAACACAAAAGAAGAAGAGTCAGGGTTTGAGTTCAGATCATCTGACTCTTTCCACCAGACCGTGGAAGGAAGAAAACAAGCAGTTATTATGTGCCAGACATCGTGCTAAGCACTTCAAAAATATTTTGCTATTTGACCATCATGACAACCGTGGGAGATAAATGCTATTATCATCCTCATTTGTAGTTGAATAAACTGAGGCAAACAGAAGTGAAATGGTTTGCCCAGACTCACGCAGCTAATAACTGTCCAAGGCTGGATCTGAACCCTGTTCTTCCTAACTCCAAGCCCAGAGTTCTCTCCAGAGTCACAGTCCAACCTGTCATCCACACTTCCTCCTAAAGGGTAAAATCTTCTACCAAAATTCAGCACAAAGGGGCAGCTAGATGGCACAGTGAATAGAGCACTGGCTCAGGAGTCAGGAGGACCTGAGTTCAAATCCAGTCTCAGACACTTAACACTTACTAGCTGTATGACCTTGGGCAAGTCATTTAACCCCAATTGCCTTGCCTTCCCCTTCCACAAAAGAAAAAAAATACAAAAAAAGGTCAAAATTCAGCACAAGGAAGAACATTCTTCCTTCTGGAAGAAGACTATGTCCTTCTAGAATCCTGGTAAAAACCTTTCTTCTTTCAAGATTTAGTATAGATGTTACCTCTTCCCTGAAGCCTTCTTTAATCCTACCAGACAAAAATGATCTCTCCCTCCTCAGATTTTCTGAGAACGCTTTGTGTGAATTCACCTCTCCTTTGACACTATACATTCTACATTGAATTATGGTATACATGTTACATTGACTGTACAATTTTTCTCTTTGGATCTGAAGCATCAAACAGAGTGCCTTATATATACTAGATACCTCAAACATATTTCTTAACATTTAACACATATTTCTTAAAGCGAACTAGTTTTAAACTAATTTTGAAAGCACAGTAATAATTCAGAGACCCAGATAATCTTGCCTCAGCATTCACACCCGATGGAAGTTCGTATAAGAGAGAAGAAAGGTCACTGACTCTTGATTCAGAGGACCCAAGTTTCCATCCCACTTCTGATGTTTATCATCTGTGTGACCTTGGGAAAATCACCTGTGTTCCCTAAGCCTCACTTTCCCAATCTGTAACATGAGAGGGGTAGGCTAGATAGTCTCCAATTCCAGATCTATAATCCTATTGTCTGAATGGGAAAACTCTTGGACAGAGACTATTTCTAAAGCACTCAGTGTAATAATTGTTAACAATAACCTCTGAAAGCCTTGATCCCTTAACTGGGGTTGTGAGGAAAGGGAGGTCAAAGTGAATGTAGTCCTACTACACAAACCCAGAACTCTCAAGGGATTAGCTTCATTTTATTATTATTATTATTTCTATCATTGTTATTACTACCAGTAACAGGAATAACAATCATAATATTAAGGAATTAAGTCTCTCCGAAATGGGAGGAGGGGGGAGCAGGATATGGGTGAATCAAACAAGAGAAACCAAATGTTTTTCTTTATTTTTGCCATACTGTTGCGGGAAAGAGAAAATCAAATTTTGTCATTGAAAAAATTTTTTCAAAAACACAATGCTCAAGAATCTTTTGACCTTGTATTACTATTTTCACTGCAAAACAAAACTCCGTTGCCTAGGATTCAAGTCCCTCCCTAATCTGTCCTCTCTCTACCCACCCGTAATTGCCATTACCTTCTCCCCTCCCCCATCTCACTTGGACTGCTTCTTAACTGGGCTCCCAATCTCCTCTTCCCTCCAATCCATCTACAAACTTGTTCCCTAATTTCATTCTGCCTTCTCTGACTTCCCAGAGTACTGGCCCTCCTCCCCTACCTGGAATACACAGTCCTCATCTCCATCTACTCAGTCTTGTCTTCCTACCAGCCACAACTCAGATGCATACCACTTCCTCCACTAATACCTTCTGGATCCTCCCAGCTGAAAGCAATCAATAAACCAAGTATTCATTAAGTGTTTACTATGTGTGAACATCAGAGTTGCAAAGAAAAAGAAAAAGCAATCCCTGCCACAGGGCACTTGGGTTCTAATGGGTGTTATACACCTAAGTCTATAGAAGGGTAGATAGAAAGTAACTTAGCGGGAAAGGCAGGAGCAGCCAGGGGTCCTGGAACAAGCCTCCTGAAGAACATGGTTCTTGAGCTCAGTCTTGAGGAAAGCCAGAGATTCTAAGACCTGAAAATTAAGAGTGAGAACAGTGAAAGTGATTTTTTTCTTCCTTAAAATACTTCCTTAAAATTTTTCTTCCTTAAAATATCCTTAAAATACTTAAAAAACTTTTTGTTCAATTGTTTTTTTCAGGTGTTTCTGACTCTTCATGACCCCATTTGGGGTTTTCTTGGCTGAGATACTGGAGTGGCTTGCCATTTCCTCCTCCAGCTCATTTTATAGATGAAGGAACTAAGGCACACAGGGTTAAGTGACTTGCCCAGGGTCACACAGCTAGGAAGGGTCTCAGGCCAGATTTGAACAGGGGAAGATGAGTCTTCCTGACTCTGGGTGCATCACCCTATCTATCCACTGCCCCATCTACTGCCCCCAGAAAAATAAAAGTAAGTAAAAAGTCACTGGCTATGACATCAAAATCAGTTAGCAATGAAGGTCCCTGGAGTCATTTCACAGCCACATTTTTCCTGACCAAAGGGCCCACAGCTGAGTCCCAGGTCAATCCACCTCAGAGCAAAATCAGCCACCACAAGTTCACTGCACAGTTGCCCAGCCCACAACAATCCCCAGAAAGGTCCTATGGGAGCACAGGCCTCTCCAGTTCCACTTTCACCAATGTCTTGGTCCAAAATAGACTTTTACTAATATTTATTTGTGCGCTTGTCTTATTTTCACATACTAAAATATAAATTTCTTGAGGATAGGGACTCTTGTAATTGTTTCATTCCCAGCAGGTAGCACAGTAACCTACATGTTATAAGAGATTAATGTTTCTTTAATCATATTTCAAAACTATATGTAATGGGGTTTAGCAGGACCACAGGTACCCTGTGTTGCAAGGATTTACTCGGGTAGATAGGCTTTTGGATCTGGCTTGCCCCATTCCATTTTTCCAAAGGAGACAGTCATTTCAATGACTCCTTTTTCGAGATGGAAACAGACTCAAAGAGGATGAAGCAACTTTTCCAAGATGGCAAAGTTAGACTTGAACTCAGGTTATCCAACAAGTTTTTTGACCTTCATTTCCCACCAGTATAAGAAAGTTATTCCTTAAGGAGTTAAAAAAAAAAAAAAGGCAGCTTAGCTTGATATATTTATGTACCCTCTATGCAAGGTCTCACATTTTTTATTCTCCCTTAAAATGTAAATAGATTATCCCTAGGAGATGGGTTGGGCCCTGGAGAAACATTAATCACAGTCAGAAAAAAAGGGTTTTGCTGAGCGAGATGCAAGTCTAGCATTTTGTGCACGGATAGTTAAGATTTGTAAGCATTCCTAGCATTCAGGAGTTCTTGAAAGGGGTGCATTTGTTTTCAGTTAAAACAGAAACAAATTACAGTCATTAATGGGCTTTTCTGTATGTGTCCAGGAAAAGTGTCTAGAAAATGTTCCACAGACCACTAGGTGTCAGAGAATCCTTGTTTAACAGCAACTGACTCTTGGGCACAGATTTGTGTCTCAGGAAAGTAACTCTACTATGGGCTCACTCAGCAAGAGTAAAAAGAGAAAATGTTCAGAACCGTATTTCTAAGAGCTAGAGTGTGTCTCATCCACTAAATCAGTTAAAGTGTGAAAGAAGAATTAGTCTTAGCTTATGTGACTCCAGAGAGCAGAATTGGAGGGAAGGGCTAATAGAAGAGGGAGATTTCAGTTCAGCAAAAGGAAAACTTTCCTGACAATCTAAGTTGTCCAGCAGTAGAACGGATTACGAGAGAAGGTAGTGAATTCACCATATTTGGAACCACTGAAGTTAAGAACAGGGATGTCATACAGAGGATTCATCTTTCAGGTCAAAGTTTGGACAGGATGATTTCTAAGGTCCCTTCCATTGTTAAGATTCTATTGCTTTTGTGTTTAGGGCTGAAACACAATTAAAAATATTGGGAGGGGGAAATAAGGGAAGGCAAGGGCAGGAGTGGAGAGGTGAGGCTTGTTCCAAGTATTTTGAAGGGAATTTTGTCTCAACTGCTTTATTCTTACAGAAAGAAACTTTGCAACTATTTGCATTTATTTTTGAAAGAGGATGTTTTTCCTGCTGCAGAATAAGTCCAGGAAATGGGTGAAGCACTCAGGAAATTAGCCAAATACTGATGTAAATCCAAGTGGAAGGCCTGTTGTTTTTTTTTAAAGGAAAAAATTGGAACCAGTACTCCCACTTATTCAGAAAGACTAGGGTAAGGGGAAAAGGCTTGGGTCCAGTTAGTCATCCAGTTAGGGCCTTGTCCTGATTATGGTAGCTAACAAGTAAACTGTGTCAAGAAATGAAATTTGCTTGGAAGATAAAACAAGGATTAAGTTTGAACTAAATAAGACTCTTACTATGGAATTTGAATCAGCTATTCTTGGAGGTATGTCTTGATCGGAAATTCTGAGTCTGGCAAGAACTGTTGTGATTTCATAGTGCTAGATAAACAACCAAAAACTAATTCTTTCCCCCAGGACCCTGTCACCTACCAAAACTGACAAATGGTACCATTCTGACCTATAGACTGGAAGGTTGAGGCACAGGCCAGGGTAAACCCAATAGCTCTAAGGGTCATTGCTTGCTCAGTGGAGCAATCTATGGCGGGACTCTATGTAAACTAAGTCATAATTTTTACAACATTCAGAGAGCTGAGGGCATAATTTGTCCCCCAAAGAGGTGGCATATTAGAAGGTGAAAATTTGGCTTGGTATACCGCAGAGAAGAAAACTGCAGAAACTGATTCCTATTGGGCATACCCCAAGGAATGAATGCCCCTAACAGACCTCAAACTTTCATTGATCCAGAATCTAAACAACTCCAAAATGTATTGTTATTCTGGTCATTAATAATGATACTGTTAAATGACATGAGGGGGCCTATTAAGGCCTGTTTTAGGCCTCACTGAAAATTCATATTGGCAGTATGGTTAAATAGAGGGAACTTTATAGGTGCCTCTGTCAAAGAATCTTGTACAATTTTAAGATGGATTTAATAAGGATTCACCTTATTGGAAAAGAGCCTCCCAAAGAAGTTCTTAACTTTTTTTGTGTTGTGGGCCTCTATGGCAGTGTGGTGAAGCTTCTGAATTCTTTCTCAGACTAATTATTTTAAATACATTAAAATACACAGGATTACAAAGGAAAATTATACTGAAATATAGTTATCAAAAAAATTTTTTTTCAATTCCTGGATCCCCAAATTAAGAAGTCTTGTTTTAGAGGCCCCATTTTACTCTATGGAGTCAAGTGTTTTTCAACAAAATGTAGGCACTGAGATTTTCTTTTTCCTGAAAGCTTTCAGTTACTTCTCTGATGGTAAAGGTGTACTTCGATACAGAGAATTGTATGTTATTACAAAAATCATTTAAATTATTAACATTATTCTTATTTACAACATGCCTTATGATCCCCACTCATAGATACTAAGTACTTAATAAATGCTTATTAAATTGAATTTTAAAATTCTTTCACATACATTATTTCAGGCAGGGCTGGTATTATCATCCTATCCCCCTCCCCCCTTTTTTCTTTTTCTTTCCTTTCATTTTTTTCTTTTTAACAGATGAGGAAGTTGAAGATAAGAGAGTTCACATGAAGGTGAAGCTACTAAATCCACACAGCTACTAAATCCACAGGTGACTAGAATTTTCTTTTTCTTTAATGAGAATCAATCAATCAACAAGTATTTATTGAACATGTACTATGTACATAATAAGTAAATACTTTGACCCTGGAGATATATAGAGACAGATATAAAAAAGCAACTTCCACATCATGTCCTAGGACCAATATAGATTCATCCTGATCTCCTTGTACCTTTTGCATCTATGATGCTAAACAGCCATGTCTGAGATTCATGAGGATAATCCAGGAGCACTGTAAGATCCTAAAGGTGCTTTGGAATCACTGCAGAAAGGATAAATTCACTTGTGAATATACTTTGTGTTAAATGGACTGTTTGTAAGATAATAAAAAATAATGAATGCAATGAGCACCGAATAGGGTGCACCAACACAATAGAGATCCAACCTAATACAAAGAGTCAAAGTCCCTGCTCTCTCTATTTCTCATAAGCTTTGGGAACTGAGACAAGAAGAACAAATCATGTTGGTATAGTAAGTACTTCAAGGCTTCAAAAGCACTTTCTTCCTAACCACAATTCAAAGTAGGTCATGCAAAGATTGTTGCTCACATTTTACAGAGGAGAAAATCGAGGTTCATGGGCTTGTCCATGGTCACACAGAAAATTTCAGTCACCAGAATTCAAACCCTGATTGCCTCTCTCTCATCATATTCTAGGTTGTATGACAGTCATTTGTACCTTTATCTCATTGTCCTACTATTAGACTGCAAGCTACTGGAGGGCAGACTGTGTCCTTTTTCTTCCCTGTATTCTAGTACCTAGAAGTGGTGGATTCTGTGTTTTTTAACTCAACATTGCCTCTTACCTAGTTTCTCTGGGCTTCAGCTTTCTTTTGCAAACTGAAAGGAAAGAAATTCAGAAGAAGATACAAACAAGCCAGGCAATTTTGTTACTATGATGTTTGATTAATAAGCATGTTTTCAAAACTACCTGTACCTTAAAGAAGTTACAGTTTCATAAAGAAGGTATTGCCCCCTTCATGTTTTCATATAAAGCAATTTGGTGCTAAAATAAGCCCCCCAAAATTACTTTTGAATAAAGAAAAAAACTACATCAACCAGCAAAGGATTTAAGTTGTCGTCCCTTTCCTAAGTGAACAGTTTGACACATGAAAGGAGCATAAAAAGAACTCTATTCAGTCTAATAAAAGCTGCTAAAAATCTATGTATAAAGAAAAACAGTTTTTAGAGAGGGTATGAGCATTTTGGTTGCATAAGAGACAGAAAATAAGCTGTGGAGTAAAAACAAAGGCTCAAATCACCTTGCAAAAGATGTTGGGTAATGCTTCTCTTATAGGAATAGTTTGTTTGTTTAAATGGGCAGAGAAAACACTTTTATTTATTAAAAACTGATAAAAATCAAGTTTTAAGAAATACAGTTGTCAAAGGCATAGACTATCAGATTGGATCTCTTTGAAGACCACAGAATGTTTGGAGCTTCAGGACATCATGGTCCCTTAGCTCATTTGCACATGACTGTTAAAAGATTTAAGAGGGTAAAACTCACAAAATGAAAAATCATATTCATGTAGGATGATTAAATAAGGATGGTTGATTTCATAGGGGAGAGTTAGTGAGTTTTTATCTCATAAGTGAAAGGTGACCAGGAAGTTTGCTTTAAGCAGCGGAAAATAGAGAGTGAAGATGAAAGAACCTGGCCACTGCAGTTTGAAGAAGTAGCAAAGGGTAAAAGGCCATTTCTGCTGGAGCTTCAGGAAAAAGCGACTGACAGAGCAGTCAGTTGACAAAAGGATTCAGCTAGTGGATTCCCGATTGGTTAGGGATCATCTAAACCCCATTGGACAAAAGCTTCAATATCAGTCACTGCCCATCAGTACCACGTAGAGTTTCAAAGAGTTGAAGCCTCTCTGAAATGCATATCGCTATCTGCCGATACTTCTGGTTTGAGAGGGGAAATATATTTTGCAACAATTGGTGGAAAGGTCTATTTGCTAAAAAGCTTATTGGATGATGCAGCATCTTGGCTGGTTGAGCTTGTCTGCATTGCCCAGAGAGAGTCAGTCTGATGAGCTTTGTAGCTCTATGGTTTAAAGGAAACTGCTAGCTCAATTAAGAGAATAATACTTTCTAGGCACTCTTAAGAGTAAGTGTAAGTGCAGCAGCAACAGCAGCTGTGGGAACTCTCAACCCAGAAATGGTAAGGGGATCAGACATTTGGTAAGAAAGAGATTAATGGGATCCTTTGCTAGCACTGCGTGCAACTGGCACTAATTGCAACTCTATTACCCATAAGCAGTTCTGGGTTGCAGTTCCAGGACAGAGAGGATAGCCTGTGATCAATGACAAGGAAGAGGACACCCTGGTTACAGTTCCAGGACCAAGGGAAACACTACCACTTGTGATTGCAGGAGAGCAGAAGCCATTCTTGGATACCAGGGCACAGACCAGGAGAACAGTAATTACACTTGTTTCAGAATACCACCACTTTGAAAGTACCAAAGACTTACAGATCCCCAGAATTATCTTTGAAAACAGGAGCAAAAAAAAGCCTGAAGGTTAGCACAAGTGAACAGAGCCCAAATTAAACATAAAGTTCAAAGTCAAAAAAAAAAATAGGCTGGGAAAATGAGCAAAAGACAAAAAAAGAACTTGACCATAAAAAGTACCACAATTATTTACTAGCCATGTGACCCTGGGCAAGTCACTTAACTCCAATGGCTCCCTACGAAAAGAAAAAAAAAAGCTACCACAATGGTAGGGAAGACAAAAAAAAAACTTAAGAGAAGATAACATATAAAATAGTTATAAGCAAAGTCTCTAAGAAAAATACTAATTGGACAAAAGGCCAGCAAAAATTCAGGGAAGAGTTAAAGAAAAAAATGAGGGTGGTAGAGGAAAAAAAACTGGGGAAAGAAATGAGAGTGATGCAAGAAAATCATGAAAAATAAATGAACAGTTTAGTAAATGAGGCACAAAAAAATACTGAAGAAAATAACACCCTTAAAAAACCAGTATTGGCCTACCAGGTAAAAAGGCATAAAAATTCACTGAAGAAAAGAATTTCTTTAAAAGCAGACTAAGCCAAATGGAAAAAAAGATGCAAATACTCACTGAAGAAAAATAATTTCTTAAAAATTAGAACTGGGTAAGTGGAAACTAATGATTCCACAAGATTTCAAGAAACAATAAAACCAAATTTAGAGAATGAAAAAGAAGAAAATGAGAGCTATTTCATCAGTTAAACAACTGACCGTAAAAGAGATCAAGGAGAGAGAATTAAGAATTATTGAGCTACTTGAGAACCATGATAAAAAAAAGAGCCTCAACATCATATTTCAAGAAATTATCAAGGAAAACTGACCCAATATCTTGAATCTAGAGGACAAAATAGAAATCGAAAGAATCTACTGACTGATTTCTAAAAGAGATCCCAAAATGAAAACTTCCAGGAATATTATACTCAAATTACATAGCTCCCAGGTCAAGAAGAAAATATTACAAGCAAGAAATAAATAATTTAATATAAGAGAGAGCAGATAGGGGGAAGGGGTACTTAGGAGGCTCGTTATTTTGGGGTGGGGATAGGGTAAAGATAAGGAGAAAATTTGTAACTCAAAATCTCATGGAAATGAATGTTGACAACTAAAAATAAACAAATAAAAGATGGAAAAAGAAATAAATAATTTAAATATCATGGAGCTACAGTTAGGATAAGACAAGATTTAGCAGCTTTCACATTAAAGGAACGGAGGGCTTGGAATATGATATTCAAAGCAAAGAGGCTAAGATTACAACAAGAATAATCTACTCAGGAAAACCAAGTATAATCCTTTGTGGGAGGAGGAGATTGGATATTTAATAAAATAGAGGACTTCCAAGCATTCCTGATGAAAAGACCAGAACCAAATAGAAAATCTGACTTTCAAACAGAGGACTTGAGAGAAGCATAAAAAAGTAAACATGAAAGAATAATCCATAAGGTTAAACTTTTCATACTCCAAGATGGTATACATGCAACTTTTAAGAACTTTATCCTTATTAGGGATAGACAAAGGGCATTAGTGTGAGTCAACTATGTTGAGATAATCACAAAAACATATGTAGAGATGAGAAAGAAGAATTTACTGGGAGAAAGGGAAGGGGAGAGGTAGAATAGGGAAAACTTCCTCACATAAAAGAAGAACACAAGGAAGACATTTTATAGTGGAGAGACAGCGGGTGATCAATGCTTGAATCTCATTCTTATTGGAATGGGTTCAGAGAGGGAAGAATATATATGAACACGCTCAGTTGGGTATAGAAATCTATTTTACCAAATAGGAAGATAGGAGGAAACAAATATAAGAGATATGCAGGAAGAGGCAGGATGATAAAAAAGGAGAGTATATTAGTAAAGGCAGCAGTCAGAAGCAAAACAGATTTTTGAGGAGGGAAAGGCTAAAAAGAAAGAGAGAAGGATAAACGGGATAGAAAGTAACACAATTAGTAATCATAACTATGAATGGGAATGAAAGGTGCTAACCCATAAAACAGAAATGGATAGCAGAATGGATTAGAAACCAGAATTCAACAATATGTTGTGTTCAAGAGACACACTTGAAACAGAAAGACACACATAGGGTTCAAATAAAAGGCTGGAGCAAAATCTATTATGTGTCAAGCTGAAATAAAAAAGGCAGAGGTAGAAATTATCATCTCAAACAAAGCAAAAGCAAAAATAGACTTAATTAAAAGAGAAAACCAGGGAAACTACATTTTGCTAAACAGTACCATTGACAATGAAGTACTACCAAAATATTTTACAAATTTCTCTGAAAAAATCATTTCTCAAATATATAAGGAATTGAGTCATATTTATTTTTAAAAGTGTCATTCCTCAATTAATAAAAGGTCAAAGCATACGAAGAAGCAGTTTTCAGAAGAAGAAATCAAAGCTATCTATATTCATATAAAAAATGCTCTAAATCACCAGTAATTAGAGAAATGCAAATTAAAACAACTCTGAGGTAACCCCTAATACCTATCAGAAATGACAAATGCTGGAGGGGAGAAGGGAAAATAGGAATATTAATGCACTCTTGGTGGAACTGATGAACTGATCCAACCATTGTGGAGAACAATCTGGAAAAATGCCCAAATGGGTTTAAAGTTGTGCATATCCTTAGATCCAGCAATACCACTACTAGGCCTGTAACAGATCTACTGCTACAAACTACTACTAACTACTAGGCCAAACAGATCAGAGAAAAGGGAGAAGGATCTATAGATACAAAAATATTTATAGCAGCTTTTTTTGTGGTGGCAAGGAATTGGAAATTGAGGGAATGCTCATCAATTGTGGATTTGCTGAACAAGTTGTAGCATATGATTATGCTGAGTACTAATGTGTTGTGAAAATGACAATGGTGGTGGTTTCAGAAAAACCATGGGAGGACCTATATGAACTGATTCGAAGTAAACTGAGAACAACCAGGAGATGATTGTTCACAGTAACATATATAATGATAACCAACCGTGAAAGATAAATACAATGATATCTAAGACAATTCTAAAAGACAATGAGATGAAAAAATGCTAGCCACCTCCAGAGTAGATGAACAACTACGAAACTCTAACTGCAAATTGAAGTATAATTTTCTCACTTTTTTTCAGTATGGCTAAAATGGAGATATGTTTTGCATGATTTCACATGTATAATTGATATCATACTGTTTGCTTTCTCAGTGAAAAGGGCAATAGTGGGGGAAGAGAGAATCTGAAAATCAAAATTTAAAAAAGTAAAGAATGTTTAAAACAGTAAATTGAAAAAAATTTAAGTGAGCATAAGTTGAGAGAGTTTATAAATGCTTCATTCATTTGAGAGTAGAAAAGAATTTGCCCAGCTGAAAAGTGGTGAAGATCACAAGTGCAGCAGAGAGCAGATAGAAGCAGTTTTGCTGTAGTTTAGATGTTCCTGAATGGATCAATAATTCCAAAGCCTGAAATTCAGAGTCATAAAGTGTTGAGGCACATGGGTTTCCTTCACTCACATGTTTCTCTGTCAGGTTTCTGAAGGTGTGTGTTCATCCACCCTGAAAAATTCAGCGTGCATTGGTGCCCCAGGTTTATATGTGTATTATGATGTATTTATTATTTATTATTCCTGTATTTGTTTTACTGTTAAGTAAATGATCATATTCAAGATCTAAATATGTTGTTATCATCATGATAACTAGCATTTATTTAGTATCTTAATGTTTTCAAAGTAACATACATACATATATGCACATGTACATATATATGTGCATTTATGTGTGTGTACATATATATTATATATATATATACACATACATAAAATTTGATCCTCATAACCCTCCTGTGAGGTAAGTACTATTATTGTCCTCATCTTACAGATAAAGAAACTGACACTGAGAGGTTGTGACTTGTCCAGGGTCACACTTCCTATAAGTGTATGAGTTAGGATTTAAACTCAAATCATCCAAATCAGCTCATTGTCCACTATTTTATCTAGTTGCCTCTAATGTCATTATTGTGAGTGGTTGATTTTGTATAAATGGAAATACACCAGTGGGGTCTAAAGAACTAAAATGATGAGAAAGAGGAGTATATTCCCCTATTACAAGGTTACACCTAGGATCCTAAGACATTTGGAATGTATATGGTGGTGGTCCTTCTCTGAGAACCTTAGTCTGCCTCCGTTAGGAAAAGTAGAGAGAGCCAGCCAACCTAGAGAGTCAGTAGAAGTCCATATGCTCTGTGTGAGAGGTATGAGGTGCTACTGTCACCCCACACATATCACATCTGTACACCTTTTTGTTTTGTTCCTCTTTTTCTTCTTTCTTGTCATCCTCAACTCCTCACTCACCTTACATAGCTAATCAATTGCTAAATCTGGTCATTTTTATCTCCACAATATCTCTGGAATCCACCTGTGCTTTCTACTCACCCAACCACCAACCTAGCTCAGACCTTCACTACCTCTTACCTGAGTCATTACAAGTCAACTAATTGGTCACTTTGCATCAAATCTCTTCCCATTCTAATTAATATTACACAAAATGGCCAAAGTGATTTTCCTAAAAATGATCTGACTATGTCATTCCCCTATTCTATAAACTCCAGGGGTTCCAGGGGATCCTGCCTCTAAAATAAAATATAAATTCCTCAGTTTGGCATCTAAAGTTCTTCACAACCTGGCCCCAACCTACTTTTGTAGGTCCTTTAAACTTCACTCTACAAATGTTTTAATTCATCCAAACTGGTCTTCTTCCTTTTCCTCTAACAGAACTCCTATCTATTTGTCGTTGTACTTCTTGAACCTTATTCCTGGAATAAGCTTGCTCCTCCCCTTCACCTCTTAGAATCCCTACTTTCCCTCAAGGCTCAGTTCAAAGGCTACTTTCTACATGGAAACTTTACTGACTCCTCAGCTGTTAGTTCCTTACTCCCAAAATTATCTCCCGTATCTCCTATATTTGTTTCCTATAGATACAAATATCTATTTTTGTACATCTTATCTCTCCTAACCAGATTGCAAGTTTCTTGAGGACAAGGAGTATTTCATTTTAGACTTTGTGCTTTGCACATAGTAAGCACTTAATGATTCTGGTTACATTAGTATGTAAGCTCCTAGAGGGCAGAGATTATCTTTCTTTCTCCTTGTATGGATATTCCCAATACTTGGTACAGCATCTGGAACATTTTGTTGTAATTTAGTCATTTTGCAGTCATGTCAAACTCTTTGTAACTTTATCTAGGGTTTTTTGGACAAAGATACAGGAATGGTTTATTTTTTTCCTTCTCCTGTTCATATTATAGACGAGGAAACTGAGGCAAACAGGGTTAAGTGACTTGTCCAGGGTCACACAGCTTAGTAAGTGTCTAAGGCCAGATTTGAACTCAGGAAGATGAGTCTTTCTGACTCCAGGACCAATGCTCTATCTACCTAGCTACCCCACCTAACTCATAGTGATTAATAAATGCTTGTTGATTGACTGACTGATATTCTTTGTATAGATATGTGTTAATTTCATAATAAATCATTTTAAAATATTTGTATAGTCCCATCATTGCACAGGGAAGAAAACTGAGGACCTAAAAAGCTAAGCGACTTGTCCAAGGTCACACATCTCATTAATGGTACCCTGTATACCTTTTTGAAGCTTGAGTTTGACTCTCTAGAAATATTACTGTGACACCACTTTTCATACTGGCAATTAAAAAAACACTTGGCCTGACCTTGTCATCCACTTCCTATGCAGCAGCCAAATCCATCAGTCACCATTCCTGTTTCCCCATCTGTGAGGTATGGCTATGCAGTAATTATCCTGACATGCCTGGAGTTTTGTATGGCGCTAATAAAACTGAGAGGGGGAAGGGAAGGAGGGAAGTAAGTATATTCTCAGGCCCTAAAGGAAATCAAGTCGTGCTTACAGAAACTTGGGCAAAGGGCCTAAAGGAAAACCAGGCAGCAGACAGAAAGGAAGTTTGAAAATTCATCACTACACTCTCTTTCCCATTCACTGAAGAGATCTGTGCCAGTTGGGGGAGCTTTCTTCTTATGACAGGATGACAGAATTGGAAGATAATCTCATTCATCTCCCATTTTGGTGTGTTTTAAATGAGTTTGTCTAAGGTTATGAAGGTAGTAAGGAGCAGACCCCATATTTAAACTCATGTCATCTAATGCCAATTCAGCATTCTTTCCATTCCTCTAAGCTTCCTCACAATGATCATAGAATGCAGAACCCTAGCTAGACTGGCCCAGATGTGAGAAGCACACACTCCTTCTTCTCCCCCAGAACACACAAGTAGAATAGAAAAGAAGGAAGGGAATAAGCGTTTATTAAACACCTGCCAGACTAAGTGCTTTACAAACATTATTTCATTTGATCCTCACAACCCTATGAAGTAATTAATATCTTCATTTTTCAGTTGAAGAAACTGAGAAAGAGGTCAAGTGACTTTCTGGGGTCATACAGCAAATAAGTGTTGAAGGTCACATTCGAACTCAAAGTCTTCTGGACTCCTAGACCAGCGCTATCTCTATGGCTAAAGATAAGTAGGGAACTCCTCCTCCTTCTGCGAGTAAAGGATAGACACAAGGAATAAGCCTCCCTCTTTGACTGACTCTTGTCTGCTCTGTCACACCCAAACCCATCACCCCTTACTTCCTCTCACCCATCCTCAGCCCAGGCACTGAGGCAGACACCTTCAAAAGTTTGGACTAGCCATACACCTAGGGCCTTACACCACTCTGAATGCCCAGGAGCAGCAGTATCAGCAGCAAACACCAGCCTTTTAAGAATTTTTCATTCATAAGTTGTCTTTAAACATATGAAGAGCAATCACATGGAAGAGAACTTAGATGTACTCAGTGCAGCTTCAAACGGCAGAAATAGGAACAAATAGGTGGGAGCTACAGGGAAATTAATTTTGGCTTAATATAAAGATTAACTTCCTAAGAATTAGAGCTGTTTAACTATGGATTATCTGTCTAGGGAGGGAATGAGTTACAAATCACAGAAGATCTTCAGAAACTGGGATAATCATTCAAGGATATTGTCAAGTGGAATCATCCATCAGGCAGGGAGTTGGACCAGATGAACTTCAAGGCCTCTTCTGTCTCTAGCATATCAAGACTCATTCAGGAGCCTAATTAAGAAAAGGGGGGACAGGGGCGGCTAGGTGGCACAGTGAATAGAGCATGGGCCCTGGAGTCAGGAGGACCTGAGTCCAAATCCAGCCTCAGACACTTAACACTTACTAGCTGTGTGAGCTTGGGCAAGTCATTTAACCCCAATTGCCCTGCCTTCCCCTCTCCAAAAAAGCAAAAAAAAAGGGTGGGGGAGTATCTTCCCAGATCTCAATAAGTTATTATTATTTTTTAATTAATTTCAGTTAGCTTCTATACCTTTGTAATCAATTCATGGACATTTCACTAAAAAAGTAATAAAACAAGAGGTGTCATATCACTTATTGGGAAGAATCACAGCTGACTCTAAAAGCCATTCCAGGTGACTTTGAGCAATGCTCAGGTTGTAAGCAAGGCCAGGGGCAAAGGAAATGCAAGAGCTGATATCTGGGAATTTTGGATAGTAGAACAATCAGGATCTGTGTATGTTTGAGTTATGTCTCTTTCTACATGATCTGGATGGTCAGGTTTCCACTGTAGTTTTCCCTTTTCTCACTTTCTCTCCTCAAATATCAGATGAAATTACTGTCCAATAGGGGCCAGCTTGTGTATTGATTGACTCAACACTTTTTAATGCTGCTTTTAAAGGGGTATTATGGCTGTGATTTCCTACCCCTTGAGAAAGTAAATATACATTCAACAGAACTTGTATAGCTCAAAGAAAAAAAGTGCAAAAGAAAATTTGAAGTTATATGGAAAATGAAGGGACAAATCTTTCTTTTTATAAGACCCCAGGACATGGAAGGTACAAAGATAGTTATGAGGATTGACATTTTTTAAATTTTATTTTTCTTCAGGTTTTTTTTCTGCATATTCTTTCAAAACATTACTAATATAGAAACATGTTTTGCTTGACTGCACACATATAACCTTTATCAAACTGCTTGACTTCTCAATGACAGGGGAGGGGAGGGAAGGTGGGAGAGAAGGTGGAACTCAAAATCATAAAAAAAAAAAGGGTTAAAAATTGTTTTTGAATGTAATCAGGAAAAAATACTCAAATTCAAAAATAAAAAATAAAGTGAAGCAAGCAGAGGCAGAAAACATACACAATAACCATAATAACAAAGTGAAACTGAATACTGTGATATAATGACCAAGCTTGATCCCACAGAGGTCTGAGAATTCATCTTCTTCCTCCCTTTTTCACAAAGGTGGGATACTATGATAGGTGTGAAACACTACATATGTGAGAACTGATCGTGTTTCATTAAGTTTTGTTGAAATTTTTTTTCTTCTTTGTAATAAGAGAGCCTTCGGAATGGGGATGGGGAGGTAGGGTACATAAATATTGGGAAATATGGGTGACAAACAAAATGGCAACAAAAATGTTAAAAGAAAAAAGATATTCCTTATTCACACAAGAGCTAATAAACAAAACTTTATTTTCCTTTGATACAAAAATTAAATAGCAAAGTTTCTTTTGTACAGTGATAAATTAGAAATTTACAGTACATACATTAATGCAGATATGCTTTTGTACATCCTAAAAACATCAGTGTCCACCGTCTTTGAAGTTCAGAAATTCATTCAGGACATGTTGAATAGACGGGTACCTCTATGTCCAACATCTCAGAATCTTCACAGGTTGGCCTCCAGATGGCTGGTAGTAGGGTGGGAAGAGGGGATACGAGAGACGGCTGCCTGGCTATTAGCTGCAATACCATTTACAGTAGGGCTAATCACATTTCAGCTGCTCCCTCTTCTAAATGCAGTCAGTACTCACAACACCTTCCTTCAAGGAGCTCCAGGGCCTTCAGTATTGACACTCATGGAACCTCACTCACAACACCCCTGGGAGGTAGGTGGGAGCCAAGCAATACCCACAGGTAGAGACTCTGGCACCAAGTGGTTTAAGAGACTGATCTAATCTTAGGTACAATAATTGAGTCAATCATTCTTTCACTCAGCAAGTACAAAATGAGAAAGCACCTTTCATTTATAGGACTCCAGTGACAGGTACTGAGGAAGACATGACCTCAGCCTTCATAGACTTTATAATCAAGCAGTAGAATGACAACAACAGAGTTGGGATGAAAACATTTCCAAAACAAAGTCCACCTGAAAACAAAAATGGACATCAGCCCTTCGTTGACCAGAAACTTTCTTCTTTAAAGTAGAGAGGGGACAGATAAAACCAGCAATGAAAAAACCAAAAGCACTAGCCTACCTAAATGCCACAATGAATGATGATGGTGATTTTGAACACTGTTGAAGACCAAGGAGAAAGAAATTCAAGAATAATGGAAATGAATGAATTCAAGCCAAGCCTCTCTACTCAGGGCTTACCTTGAATCAACACTGCAGACTCTGCCAATTTAAAAAGGAAAAAGAAAAAAAAAGAGAAGCTTAAATGGGGCCCAAGTCACTGCCATCAGGGCCAGTTAGCCTTAGCAAAAGAAAGCATTACAGCAGGACCTTTGTTACAACACCACTCTCAAGGGCCTACTTCACACTGTGTAAATTATGTTACCCAAGTGGCTGGCAGGAAGTAGAATAACCAGATTGGCTGAGAAAATATTCTAGTGAAATCAAATAAATGCCACTGCTTTAAAAAATGGGCAGCATATTCACTCCCTGGTCATGCAAAAGGTTCTCTTAGCAGCTGTAAAGAGTGCCTATCTTGGGTCTAAGGAGGGGATAGCAAAGGCCCTTTTTCAAGCAAGACACAAACTGAAGTTAGGAGCCAGGGCCCAAACACAAGAAAGAAAAGAATAAGAAATTTGCCAAGGAACAATAAAGCATGAGTATTTAAATCAAAAGCCCTCTTTAATATGCCTGCTATAGCACAGAATAATAATAATAATAATAATAACTGAGATTTACATATGGCTTTAAAGTTTATAAAGCAGTTTACATGCATCATATATCATTTGAACCTCAGAAGAAGGTAATAGAGGTATTGTTATTATTTCCATTTTGCAGATGAGAACACTGAGGCTCCAATAGGTTAAGTGACTTGATTGAAGTCAAACAACTAGTGACCAAGGTAGGATGTGACCTCAGGTTTTCCTGACTCCAACTTCAGCACTCTCTCTACAGTTCCATATAGCACTCATGCTATACACATGCATGCAGTATACAAAGGTTTATTAGACTTCTCTTGGTTCACCCCTCAATCTTCCAGCTCTGGACTTCACGGATCCTCTACCCTATGGAGAAGTACTGCAGTTGCAGTTTTTACAAGCAGCCAAAGGTTGTACCATAGTGGTGAAATTTGTTCATACTTTGACAGTGGCTGCTATGAGAGAGAATTATAGGCTCGCAAGATGTAGAGCTGGAAAAATTCTCAGTGATCATCTCAATGGGGTGCATTACAACCTAAGTCAGGATCCCTGCAGACCTGAATTTGACTTAGAAAAATACACATTAAAGTGGGCTGCATGTTTGGAGCTTCTCATCTAGTCTATCTCCCCCATTTCACAGATGTGGGAACTGAGGCCTAGAGAAGGGAAGAAAGGGCAGGGCTGGAGGACTTGATGTGGTTCTGTTAATAGTAATGCAGTCTCAGGATCTGAATGCCAAGAAGACTGAATAGAGTGCTAGACTTGCAGTCTGAAAAACTTAGGTTAAAATCCTGCCTTAGACACTTTTACCTGATTTTAGGCAAGTAACTTAACCTCTATGTGCCTCAGTTCCCATATCTGTAAAATGAAAGATTGGTCTCAATGGCTTTTAAGGTTCCCTTTCAAATCAAAATCTAGATCTCCAGTGTATGGGAGAATCAGTGGGAAGATGTCAGAAAAAAAGGCAACTCATGGAAATGAAGCTTTTTCCCCCTTTGTCCAGTTCCAGGATACCTGAGCAAGCTGCTAATCCAGCAGCAGTCCAAGAGGACAGAAAATGGGTCAGCACTAGAGAAAAAGGATGTGAATCAAGTTCAGGCAGACCACCTGGCTTGCCCAGACTCCATAGTAACTCATTCTATTCTGCCCTGAAATTCATCCTGGCCTGAGAAGGGGGAGGGGTGGAGGAAGGGAGGGAAGAAGTTCAGCAGAGATTCAAGAATAGCCTGGTTTAATGGTTTAGTAGATTCCCGTCTGAAAGTGGATGGAGAAGCTTTGGTTTTTATAGCTAAATTCTCCAGCTGCCGAAGAGTCTTCCCAGAAGTGACAGATGACAACTTCTCCCAAGTTCCGAAGAAAGAAAAGCAGTCTTGGCTTGTTGCCAGACAAGATACTGCCCCAACATTAACCAAGATAAGCCACAGTGAATTCCAATACAGAGGAAAAGAAATGGAATTGCCTGCCAGTGGAATTACCTTCCCCCCCAGACCTGTACTCACAAAGCACTTTGTTTGCAATTGTATGATGCATTTACCATGTAATACTGTATATTAAAGCCATCTGGATTTGTCTTCTCCCCCCAGCAGAGGCCAGAGGCCATGCCTTATCCAAACTTTCTATCTCCCCTGTAGATGCTTAATTTAATTGAAAAGGAGGGTAAAAGATACCTGGCCTTCCTGAAACCAGCAGAGATGGATCCCAGCTTTGCAAAGGAAGACTGTTTGCATAATGATCCGTAAGGTTTCTCTGCAGAGTTGCTGCTGCTTTCTTCCACCCCCACTTCCCCCCAATGCCCATACGCCTACATTAGGGAACGATCTTTAAAAAAAAAAAAAAAGGGGGCACCTCGGTGGCGCAGTGAATAGAGCAACGGCCCTGGAGTCAGGAGGACCTGAGTTCAAATCTCAGACACTTAACACAAAAACTAGCCACGTGACCTTGAGCAAGTCACTTTACCCCAATTGCCCTCCAAAAAGCAGAAAGAAAAAAGAAAACTCACTCAGGGAGGTGAGAGGGTGTGTCAAGAGTGGAAGGCCCCACTTGCCTTACTGGACTAAAAGTCTATGGAACACATGGACAGGCTTTCAGGTAGGCTCCACCCCACTTCGCAAAACGGACTAAGCAGTTCAACAGACCCAAACAGAGGCCAGTATTAAGCCATCCTGTGATGAAAACCTCTGGCAGTAAGATAAAAATGAGTGTTACACCTTTATGTCAACAGACTTCAATACATGATAGGTATTCTTTGGGTTCAAATGCCAAATGGAATAGAGGTGCTTCAAAGCAGATATAGACTGGCTGGGGCTCTGGCTACAGCAAAAAGCCAATTTACAGACTGTGGAAACACAGATGCAAATTCTACCAAATACCTCTGCCTACAGCAGGGGTTCTTAACCTGGAGTCTATATATTTAAGAAAAATATATTTTAATAACTATATTGCAATATAATTTGTTGCAATGTGCTAACATATTGCAATAGAAACTGTTTCCTTGGTAATCTTGTGTCTTTTCCATTTTGCATTTAAAATCATTATTCTGAGAAGGGGTCCATAGGCTTCTCCAAACTGCTTCCAGAGGGATGGGTTCATGCCACAAAACAGATTAAGAACACCCTCTCTCAGTCTTAAATATATCATTCATTTGAAAGACAGCAGGAGAGAAACTTGGCACAGTGATCTACACGGTCAGAGTTTCAACTCAGCTAGCAGAGGTGACCGCTACTGATTGTACACATTTTTACCTTAGAAGGCAAGAGACTTGATGATCAGTGTGGTATGTCGGCACCTAGCAAATGACCAACACTCCATCACGTGAAAACTGGTCTCCTGACTTTCCCACTCAAGTATTCTCTCTTACTGGATTAGACTGCCCAAGTCACAAGATCACTGAAATGTTAGGATTAAGAGTTATAAAATCCGGAACTGTTAACAGGCAGACATTCATATTAAGTCTTAGTTAAGTCATTTTCCCTCCTGAGTGGTTCTTCCTCATTTCCCTGGGCCAGATTTGATGCACAACTCCCTAGGCACTGTAGTAGAGCGTGAGTAAGGGCAGATTCTGCCCCTGTGCAAGCATTTGGTGGCCCTGGACATTTATGGGAACTGTCTCTGTACAGAACAGGGAGTTCAAGGTTGACATTCTACATGCAATACAGTCTCTGATTTAAGCTAAACTGATTCACATCAGCCTTTCCAAGGATCCTTTCTCAAACTCCTGGAATCCTGACTGACCATACCACAGTCACAATGTTCAATACTTGATAGAAACAAGCACTAAAAAGAGCAGATTATCAACAAAATCTTGCCACTTATTTGGCATTCTGAGACTGGATGCATTTCTATACAAAGCAGAGGGGCCAGGGCTTTCCTACTTAAAAAATAGTTAGTTTAAAAAAGAAAAAGATGAATGAACCTAGGATATGCCATTGCTAAGTAGGGACTGAATCAAAGGCTGGTCATGAATTGGATGGAAAGGAACAAAAGTATGCTCAGTAATAGCAAACACTGCATACATATGCTGCAGACTAGAAGCCTAAAGGTCTTAGGCAGGTTAATGCCTGGGACAGCTATGTTTTCAAAAGAACTGCTATTTTCCAGAAGCTGCTGAAGTGTTCTCCTTCAACGTGAAGCAAGTTTTCAAACAGTCCAAAGTATGGGGTCGGTCAACAATGAGGCAATTAAGACCTGTGAGTTCTCAGCCCTCGGCAGGTTTATATGGTTTACACTATGTCCCCTGTTAACCAAACAAGGTCCTTGTTGGAAGTCAGGAGATTCATTAAGCACCATATAAATACTGCAGGTCATGCTGCCTCTGAGGGAGCCAGCAAGTCATCGCCAATTACTAGGAAACAATTGTGCACCAAGGAGTTGAATTTGCTTGCCTTAGATCCCTTTACAGAAGGGAAAATGTCTCCATTGTTGAATGGAGGAGACCAGACTCTCTGATAACATTCTTACATTAAAAAAAAAAATGTGCTATCATTCTGAGAATGCAAGCTGACCATAGCTTAAAGTCAGGCAGGGGACTATGTCATGGTCGGAGAATGTGCTTTTAATTGTAATTGACACACACAAATTACACAGTTAATCTGTGTGAGCACAAAGTTGCCAAGAAACTTAACATTTTAGTCCTTCCAGACTGGCGTCTGCAGAGATGCAATCACACAAAGTGAAATATATTAAGCCTTAATTGCTCAATGCAATGGGTCTCTGGGGTGTGTAAGGTAAGGAGACTTGGTAAATCTCGTTTTTCTCTGAATTAAGTGATTGTCGGAAAGCGAATCACCCTTAATTCCCCGTTCCCCCACCCCCTTGGTCATGCTGTAATTTCTTTTAGAATTAGCATAAAGATATGCATTTAAGTCATTAATGTAAAATGTAAGGTGGAGAGGGAGTGGAAGACTAACATCCTGGAACAGGAGATACTGAAATAAGGTTTTTTGGTTTGTTTTTTTTTTAACCTACAAGAAAAATCCACTGGACCCTCTATGTGCTTTTACACTTTGCCTCACAATCCTATTTCCTGACAAAGACAATGAAATATTTTTACACCACCATTGGGCGTATGACTGGCATAGCTCTGAGGAGCAAATTGGGCACCATGGAAAATGTTTAAGTTATGCTGTATACACTTTCGAGAAAACCAAACTAGAAAACCCTTGTAACACTTCTCTGAACTCAACATTTCCAGTGTTTATTGGTTGGGTTACTATTTGAAAGACCCAGTTAGTTAGTATTCCAAATCTTAAAGGGTTTTAAAAAGTTAATCTTTCTCCCTGCAAGTTACAAAACATAGCTCTGATAACTGCTGACTATGCAAGAGGCAGCAACTTTGCCACTAAAGCTTCAGGGTCTGTACACAATGTCAGGACTGCAACCTGCTAAAGTGACCAGAGATTTGATTTTTCACAGCTTTGAAAGCCTCTATTGGCCTTTCTACTTGGGAGAACACCACTGCTGACAGCAGAAATGCTATTCTTGGTTATGTGTTTGGGGCTGTTTGTTGTTGTCGTTTTAACATGTGTTCAGTACTCATGCATACAAGCCTTGTTCAAATGGAGTTATTGCATAAAAGGGGGGCCCACATTTCTACCAAAATGCAAGTATTTCCCCCTTGGGGGCTTGCAAGTTGGCTGTGTTTATACTACAGTTTCATTTCCTTTCCCGGGCTTTACCCAACCATCTCCCCTCTTCTCTCGTTTTACCTTCCCTGAGTTCACCAGTCTGTTGGAGCATTTCTGCCACGTGTGGAGTGTCTTAGCAGACCAGATCCACATGCCAGAAGTGATTCCCACCAACAAAGACATAAAGATTTTCAGCATCTCAACTGCCATGTTAGAATCATCTGCTGAATAGAGGAAGAGCGTCCAGTTGGAGATCTCATAGAAATAGCAAGCAATCACACATGTGGCAGGCACTGTATATAATACCGAGAAGACTCCAATTTTGACCATCAATCTTTCTAGCTTGTCGGTTTTTGTCCCATCTTTTTGGAGATTGGATCGGATTTTGAATAAGGCCACCAAGCCAGCAGCGATGAATAATGTTCCAATCACCAGGTAAGTGAAGAGTGGAGCAACTACAAATCCTGTGAGTGCATCCAAGTTCTGGTTCCCAACATAGCACAGGCCTGTAAGTTCATCAGCATCTACCAGTCTCATGATCAAGATGACAATGGTTTTCACTGCTGGGATCGCCCAGGCTGCAATGTGGAAATAAGAGCTGTGCATTTCAATGGCCTCATGACCCCATTTAAGACCTGCTGCCAAGAACCAAGTGAGTGTCAGAATAACCCACCAGATGGAGCTGGCCATCCCAAAGAAGTACATCAGTAAGAAAATTATAGCACATCCTGTGTTCTTAAGACCTTCTTGGATGAGAACTGGTTCTGCTGCCTCTTCAAAATCGCAGGATATCCTTTCCCTGCCCACGGTCAGCCTCACAATATAAGCAATGCTATAAATATTGTAGCACATACTGAGAAAGATGATGGGACGCTCAGGGTAAGAAAACCTGGATGAATCAATCAGGAAGGTCAGCACTGTGAAGGCAGTTGATATGAAGCACAAGCTGGCCCACATAGCCATCCAGATGTCAGTGAACTCCTTGGCTGACCTGCTGTATAAGCCAGCATCATAGCCACACTTCAGGACACAATTTAGGCTTCTTTTCACCCAGATGTACTGATCTGAATGTGTGCCCATGGTATGACATTCTTCCCCAGGCTGAACGGGTGTCTTATGGGGTAGAGGAACTTCTTCATCACCTGGGCCTTCCATGCACATATGATTATGGTCATTCTGTGGGGGGAACTTGCTGCAGTTGAGGCTGTCAGGCCAGGCAAACCCAAATTCCTTCAGAACAGGTTCACACCTCCTCTTGACTGAAAGGCACATACCTCCACATGGGCCAATTGGGATGTTGATCTTCTCTGTGCACATTGGCACATACACAGAACAAAGGAAGAACTAGATGAGTAATGAAACAGAAGAAAACAATTATATTTGGCTTGACCTATACCCCAGTGAGCAGAATTCAGGCAATGTATGTGTATGTTTTTTAAATGGTCCATATTTGTATTTTATTTTTATCTTCTAAAGGTAGAATACTAGAGCAGAACCTTAGAAGGAACCTTAGAAATGGCCTGGTTCAAGACCTTCATTATACAGATGAGGAAGTTGAGTCCTCAGAAGTAGGTGACTTGCCCTGGCACAGGCAAAACTTTATTCCAAACTCAGTGTCCTCCCCATATCATGCCACTTCGCCAAATAGCACAAATGATGTGTCATCCCTAGTTTAGTTTATGCACTTCTTTGCAGTAGAGAAAGGCACCACAGATTAGTGAGTAGACTATGGACTTGGAATTAGTAGACCTAGAGTCTGATCCCTGGGTCCTGGCTTAGCTACTTACTAACTTGTACAAACATGAGCAAATCATTTACCTTCAGTCAGCCCCAGTTTCCTCCTCTGAGAAACAGGGATAATATTTGCACTATCTAGCTCAGAAGGTTATGGCAAAGATTAAATAGGATAAAGATACAGAAACCATCCATATAAACTCACAGAATTTGAGAGCTGAAAACTGATCTTAGAAATGAGTTTAGTCCAATCCCATTTCTACAGATGAGGAAACTGAGACAAGAGAGGCAAACTGACTAACTAATCACTGGGAGAGCCAGGGCTCAAATGCAGCTCTCCTGACTCCAAGTCTAGTGTTCCACCACTGCTTTATAAACATAAGATATTATTATTATTATTAATTATTATTCTAGTATAACAAAAGAATTTGAGGGACGTGATTACACAATCCATTTTAGAGCAATATATAAGTAAAAGCCAAGCCACTCTAACTGATCTTTGACTCTCATTTGAAACAATCAATGATAATCTATTTTTCTGTAGCACTTCATGGTTTTAAAACCACTGTTCTCATGACTACCCTTCGAGGAAGGCCATGCAAGATTTATTAATCCCATTTTATAAATGAAGAAACTGGAGCTCAGACAGTTTAGCAGACTTGTCCAAGGTTACATAGAGCTGGGCTTCAAGCCCAGTTAGCCCAATTCCAAGCCCATCACTCTTGCCACTGTACCCTTTCTATCCTGCCACACACCAGTCACTTAAAGCTTGTTAGTGATTGATATACTCCACTGTCTAAATTATGTTGACCATTATTGGAAAGAGATATTTGACTTTCTACCACATCATTATTTCCCTCAAAGTAAAATGAAATGATCTCTTTTGTGTCTCACACTTTCCGACCCTCATATCCCTCTCTTCCTAAATCATCTGCAATGAAACAGACATTTTGATATAAGCCTCAAATCATTATGCAGTTGAGACTTTTTTTGGACCCATGTTTTAGTCACAGGAACTCTTTCATAAAATGACTATTTTAAAAACCCATCCAAAAGCCCCTCAAAACTTTGCTGTCACCAACTGGAGAGTATAGTCCCTGTCTTCAACTCATCCAGCCCTGAAAAACAGTCTCCATGGCTCCTTACAGATGTTGTCTATGAAGGCTACAGTTACAAGTGACTGTTTTCCAACATGAACAGAGAGCCAGTCCTGTCCTTCAAACCACTTGGCCACTTCCCCAGCATACATGTAATTAAAAATACATATCCCTGTGGAAGCGTTTTCCTCCAGCAAAATCACCACTGAGGTCAGGCTATGTGTTGTTTCCAAAATAAGTGTTGGAGGATCACTTCTTAAGCTGGTATAAATTGTCTTTTAAGCCACCTCCAAAGTTCTGAATTTCCAAATGCAAAAAGCCTGCTCCGTGGTAGACAGCTCAACAGGGAAGAGGACCCAGCCAAATATCTCTTTAAATGTAAATCTTGGCTTAAATTCATTTTTTAAATTACTTCTGTAAAAAACTATGCACCTCATTCATAAAGAGGTTCTCTTTGAGCAAAGTGATCAGGGGTTCTTATCCTGGGGTCCATGGACTCATGGGGCTCAGGGCTAGTTTTCAACTTGGATGGGAGAAAAATATACATCTCTATGTCATATCTCTATGTCTGTTTCTTTTGTAAGCCTACATGCACAAAAATATTATTCTGAGAAAGGGTCCACAGGCTTCACCAGACTGCCAAAGACAGCCATGGCACACAAAAGAGTTAAGAACTTCTGCTCTATGGAAGTGAACTCAATAAAGAGACAGTAGCTTCTGGCTACCTTATCTGTAGATGTTACACTCCAGAGGCTAGAGATTTCTGGAGCTTTCAAACTGGACACCTATAATTAGGATCACAGGATCTGGAGCTAAGAGGGAGTTTTTCAGTCTACCCCACACATCTGACAAATAAGGAGTCAAAGAAGGTAATTTGCCATTCCTATCTAAGGGAGTGATCTCCTATTAAGTGCCTGAACTGGAATTGGAAACCAGATGATCTGACTCCCAGCATGGTCTTCTTATATATTAAATAAATTTGAGCATATGACCCACTTCATCACTTCCATCTTTTCACAAGTAGCTTCCTTCTCCTTTAAGTAAATCCTTCCTGAGGCTGTGGAAGGTCTAGGCATCGCCAGTGTATGCAATGTGGGAAACTATGTGAGTATAACAGGATTTGTATCTCGAAGTAACCTGATAAACGTCAACTCCTGTGGTTAGTTTTGAAGAAAAGAGAATTAAAATAAACGGGTCTCAATTTATTTAACTAACAGATGAACTGCAAAGAGTTCCTATGTTACATATAAAATAGAAACGGGGGTGAGGGGGAGAAGAGAGAGGGAGGAATCCACTAACCCTTATGTTCAAATAGAAGTTGCAGCTGGCTAGGGTGGCAGGCACTCTGTTGCACCAATCCACCAAACGGTGACCCCCTAATCTCTGGCTGAGATAACAGCCTCCAGTCCTTCCCTCACTCTGCTTCTCCGGGATTAGGGGCTTGGCCAGACGGGGTGAGAAGAGGAGAAAAACGTTAGGGCGGGGTGCAAGAGTGGGTTCTTTAACAGGCCAGATGACTTACACAATATTTGGCTCTCAGTCTCCGAGAAGAGGGAGTAAACGGGGAGCCACTTTTCATCCAGAGTTTTACCCTTCCCTTCAGGCTGCAAAGGTAGAGCTCTGCTCGATCTGGCGAGACGTTGGAGGTGGGAACGTTTGATACCTAGCCCCCGTTCTATGCTAAAGGAGTTGTAGGGGAGATGGGGGGGGAGAGGGTTTTAGGGCACGAGTGGGGACGGGGAGGGAATCGGGAGGATCAGTGCCCACCTGTAGCTGGCTGGAGCAGCCGTACTGAATGAGCGGGGTAAAGGTGGTGAGCTGCAGTTCGGCGTCGGTCTGCAGCTCGTGCCCCACCAAATTGGGCATCTTGGTCACGTTGTACCCCAGGTTCTGGCACATCGAGATTCGAATGGGGTCGCAGCGCCTCTCCTCTTCGTCCCCAAAAGCCCGCGCCTGCCCTAGCAGCAGCCACAGCAGCAGCAGCAGCGGCGGCGGCGGCGGCGGGAGACTGAAGCAGACACCGCCGGACGCCCTCGGGACCCTCAGTCCCAAGACCCGCCGAGCCATGGCCAGGGCCAGGGGGAGGGGGAGGCGGCGGCGGCGGCTCCGGCGGCGGCTCCTGCCGCTGGTCCAGATACCCCCAGTTTGCAAGAAGAGCCGGCAGGCGAGGGAGGGGAGGCAGCCCCCACTCGGGGGTGACTGGAGCAAGAGAGCTGAAGCAAGAAGTGGGAGAGGGGGAGAGAGAGCAGCAGGAGCAGGAGGACAGTGGCCACCTCCAGGGGCAGCTGCAAGCGGTTGTGCAGGGTATCAAATGCCCCAGCCCCCGGCGGAAGGGGCGACTCCCGGGGTCATGGCTGCAAGCCGCAGCCAGCCCGGCTCCTGGCTCTTGGGTTCTCGTGCTCCGCTCCGCTTCTAACTTCGCTGGGCTGCTCCTCACAGCTCTGCGCCGCCCCTGCCCCGGACCTAGCTCCACACGGCTCTCCCAGCCCAGAGCCCTCGGCCAGGCGCTGTTTTCGCGAGGCGGTGGCTGGGACTTGACGAACTGCAAACAGCTCCAATAGGAGGGCGCCGCCGACCTGGGAAAGGAGGGGTCTGCAGGGAGAAGGGGGTGCTAGACAGAGAGAGGGGCGGGGCGACTGGGCTGTTAGTAGAAGGGTCAGTCCCCTCCACCCCCTCCCTCCCACCCTTTCCCCAGTGCTCCGCCTCCCTACACTTTCCTCCCACCCGGAGCGCGGGGCTCTACTGGGACCAGGCGGGGATGGAGCGGAGTCGCTCCGTCCTCACCGGCCCCTCCCCCTCCAGTCCCAGATATCTACTTCTGTCCCAGGTGGGAAGTGCTTGAGTCTCTTCTCTCCACCTCCTTCGCTTCTTCTTCCAGCTGTCAACTTTAACCCACTGACTCTTTCCACGTCCTCATCACTCCCACCTCCTTCCCCCCCAAAAAAACCTCCTTGACTCTCTGGATAGTCTTGAGACCCTTCTTAGTCCCTGCGAAATTGCCTCCCCAGCGCCTTCGCGGCTCCGAATCCTCTCCCCACAATTGAGAGCCTAAGCAGGGGGGAGGGGAAAGAAGGGGGGGGGAGCGAGAAGGGATTCGGGGAGTTGGGGGGAGATGGCAAAAGAGAGAAAGAAGCAAGACTCGGGAAACAGGACCCGCCGAAGATCTTGCTCTCTGGTTTCCTAAATATATGAAATGAAATTCCACATGGGGACCCAAAAGGAAATGAGACCGGGACGCTCTGTGCTTCTCTGCTCGCCGCCCTTCCTGTCTAGGGGACGTGATTTCTAAATAAGGCTGGGGGAGGGAGAGGGGATGCTTGACCTGTGCAAAGAGGGCGATATTTCCATCTAGGAGGAAGGGAAAAAATGTTAAATTCCGGCTTCCAGTTCTCCATCTCCCAGTCTTTGAACCCCAAACCTAATAGTTGGCTCCCCTTTCTTTCTCATTGTTCCCTTCAAGTTAATAATAATGGTAATAATAACAATAACTCACCTTTATATAGCGTTTGGGGCTTTACAAAGTGCTTTGTTTATTACACTATAAAGCAGCAAGGTTTAATGGAAAGCGTGCTGTATCTGCTGTCAGGAGAGCTGGCATGGAATGCTGCTGAAGGCTTTGACACCAGCAGCATGATCCTGGGTGCAAAGCTTAAACCTCTAGAAGCCTCAGTTTACCTTGGGGAATAATCATACTTGTACTTGGTACCTCATAGGATTATTGGGGGGGGGCAGGTTTTATAAACCCTAAAGTGCTATGTAAATATGTATGTTGTAAAAGTCAAGTCAAATAGGGCCTACTAAGGGCTGGAAACAGCACTAAGTGCTGAGAAACGTAAAAAACAGCTCCCTGACAACATAACCCTAAACAATGCAGTCCATCTTTGGACCCACACTTGAAACTTTTTCAGCGTGGTAGGATCTCTCAGGGCTTGTATTTTGCTGGCAAAGCACTTGTCATCACAGGGTCACCTTCACACCACCAAGAGGCATCAGAGGAGGACCGATGTGAAGAAGATATCTGTGTGAAAAACTTACACATTCATATGAGGGAGACCACATGCAAATAATTAATTATCTTTTAACTACTAAATGGAGTTCTGAGCAAAAACTCCTCCCGTAGCCTCCTTTTGGGAGAAGGCACAAAATCCCAGCCACCTCTTCATTTGCCCCTTGTTCAGCTTGGTTTCCGATTCAACCTCCATCCGCTGAGTCTGTCAGTCCCTTCCCACCCACCCCCCCCCCCTTTTGGCTAATTGTCTTCCCTCTCTAGGTGGTAGAGCACCTTGTGGCCTGGAGTCAGGAAGACAACTTGCTGAGTTCAAATATGACCCAGACACTTACTAGCTGTGTGATCCTGGCAATTCACTTAACCCTGTTTGCCTCAGTTTCTTCATCTGTAAAATAAGATATAGAAGGACATGGCCAAACCACTCCAGTATCTTTGCCAAGAAAGGGGTCTCAAAGAGTCAGACACTGGACTAAACAACAAACTTTAGACTGTAAACTCCTTGATGGCAGGGACTGTTTTTATTTTTCTAATTTGTATCCCCAGCCCTTAGCACAGTGGTTGGCCATAATTCATATTGGCATTGGTATCATTTAGTCAACTCCACATCATTTTATAAAGGAGAAATCTGTGGCCCACAGTACTGAAATAACTTGCCCAGGGTTACCTAGATGGTTAGGGCTAGAACAAAGGAATCAAAGCATAAATGTTAACTTGGGATATAAGGGTCATGCTGACATGCATACATTCAGAAACATCTCCTTTTCAAATGTGGGACTATTTGTGCACTTCCCATGGCAGAATCTTCTGGAGCTCTTATTGGTTTGACCTGCCACAGTGAGACACACTGTATGTTGGCCCCAACATTGTGATGTCATTTTGGTTGTCTTACAGAGGATAATAACATGGGGTCATGGACTTGAGGCTATTAGAGATCTCAGAGGTCAACTAGGTTAAACTCCTCAATTTATAGCTGAGGAAACTCTTATAATAAGCAATTATTGTTTGTGATGCTTTGTCATTTGGCACATTTGTATTGCTGGTAAGTTCTTCACGAGGATATCTTCTTCACTACAGTCCTTCTCTGATGCCCCATAGTGGTATGGAGGTGACCCTGTGATGACAAGGACCTTGTCAGCAAAATACAAGCTCCTATAGATCCTACTAAGCTGAAGGAGCTTCAAGTGTGGGTCTGATGATGGAACGAATTGTTTATCTGTAGTCCCAGGAGCAGTTCCAATAAGTAGAAGAGGAATGTACAAGTTAATGAAAGAGTCAAAGTTACTCATGAAGACCATCAAAATCATGGAGGAGTTGATATCTGCATCAGTGGAGAGAGTATCCACACTAAGGAAATCACAGTTCCTTGAAATATGAAAGAATATCTTCTCTAAGCAACAAAGTTGTAAACTCCTTAAAGACAAAAATCAAAGTTTATGCTTTTTTGTTTTCCCCAATGCTAGATCCACAAATATTTGGATATTTTTTAAACACTAAAAAAAGGAATAAAATTTTTTTGTGAAAAAAAAAAACCTGTTTGTTCTTTCATGCTCTGTGTGTGGTATTGGGCAAGTTACTTCACTGTACATCTCTAGGTTTCAGTTTGCCCATCTATAAAATAAGAGAGCTAGGGGTAGAGCCAAGA
Organism: Pseudochirops corinnae; assembly: GCA_028646515.1. Taxonomy (NCBI): domain Eukaryota; kingdom Metazoa; phylum Chordata; class Mammalia; order Diprotodontia; family Pseudocheiridae; genus Pseudochirops; species Pseudochirops corinnae. Next base: position 94,244,948 of record CM053588.1, on the reverse strand, counting down.
TGGC
>CM053588.1:94233950-94244444 GCA_028646515.1 Pseudochirops corinnae | reverse complement strand
AGGGGCTCTGCTTCCAGAAGGGAAAGCTCTGTCCCAAATTGCTGGGGTCCTCCCGGCTGCCGTAGACTTCCGGATAATGAAGACTCCAAGACCGAGGCCCAAGACAACGATCCGGATCCAGGCCGCTCAATGCGAGAGCACTGGCCTGAAAACAATCGCTCAGTCCCCCTGCTGTTTGCAGGCCGTGGGCGGGAAGCTACAACGTGGAGGCGGGTGCAAAACCTCTGCCTTTTGCTTTTCCACTCTGGAGACCTTTCCACCGGACTGCTTATCTCCCCCTTTCACAATCCCCACTCTCAGCTGGTGCTAATCCGCTCACCTGAGAGGCTTCTTTGCACCTCCTGCCCAGCCACCCCCGGGGGAACAGCCGCGGCTTCAGGCCAGGCTGGTTTCGGTTCGCTCCTTGTAGCCGAGCTGACTTTAGTGGGAAGTATCCTTGTGTGCGTTTTGGAGTTCTAGGATTGGTTTAGAGTCCTATTTTATGGGTATTTTGGGGTGGCTATGTGAGAGCTGCGATATGTTGCTGCTGCTACGCCGCCATCTTGGCTCCCCCATTTGGGATTTTTTTGGCAAAGATACTAGAGCAGTTTGCCATTTTCCTCTCCTGCTCATTTTACAGATGAGGAAACTGAGGTAAACAGGGTTAAGTAATTTGCCCAGGGTCACAAAGACTCATGAAAATGAGTCTTCCTGATTTGAAGCCCAGGGCTCTTGTAGGCAGCTAATAAATGTTCTGCTGAATTGTAGAACTACATAAGCAAACTTAGATAATGCTTTAATTGAGTCCTCTAACTCTATTTTCAAACTAAGAATTGCTCAAGTCCTTTTAAAAAAATAGTTATTTTAACTGGGTTAAATCTGCTACAGACAAAAAGTTCATCATGCTGCCACCAACACAGCCACTTACAAGTCTCTTCCAATTCAGCAAATTTAGTACTTGGAAAAGAGACATACCATCAGTCAGTCCACCACCACGCCAAACCTCAAAGCCTCTCCAGTCTGGTAGGCGGTACCTGAACATTAATTATTCTAGCATGGTCCTAGAGAACTCAGGTGTAGCACCACAACATGAAGGAGAGAAAAATAATAATGCTTTACCTTTGTACTGTGATATGTAGTTTATAAAGCACTTTGATATATATTCTCTCAATGGATCCTTATAGCAACACTGTGAGGAGTGTCTTATCCTCATTTTAAATAAGAAAACTAAGGTTTGAGAAGGTCAAATAACTTGCTGACTCTCTAAAGCTCATATCTGGCAATAATAAACACAAAAGCTCAAATGTATTCCAGAAGTGATGTACTCCTCTATAAAGTTCTACTCCAAAGGAGATGACCCTGAGTTTTTCAAAGACTCATCCAGGATGGCTTAAGGTTTGACAGTTCCTACTAAACTGCAAAGCATAGATACAGACCCAGCAAAGGTCTCCATATCTGTTATGTACAGCTACAAGCTCATCAACAAAAAGTTAATCACATGACTTTTTTTTTTTTACCTCTGCAACTCATAAAACCCTGTCATAAAGCATAGAGGAATTGAGACCTGCTTCAGAGCAGGGAACCTCTATACCCATAGAAACTATAAATATTTTTTAAAATTTAAAAACAGTACGTGAAGCACTTTGCTCACAATAACCACATAAAAGTAGGCAGTCTAAGCATTATCTCCATTTTCAAATATAGAGGTTAAAAAATGTTCATATAGCTAGTTTAGAGGTGGAGACCATGAGACAAACCTAGGTATTCTGACTTCAAGTTCAGTGCTCTTTCTATTGCTTCATGACATAATCTTTCATGACATCAGGGTCTGAAGGTCAAAAGTCAAGTTCAAAAATGAATCATTGTCAAGAAAGGTTTAATATACAACCTTCTCTTGAAGAGATTAAGAGTGGAGTCTGTGGAAAAGGAAGAGACAAAGCAGGTAGGGCAAGAGTACCTTGCATCCATCTATTCTTTCCACTTGTGGCTTCCCACCTGTGGCATCTCAATGAAAAGCCTTGTCTAAATGTGTACAGAACATGTAACCAAGATTAGGAGGAAAGTAGAAAATTGGGAAAGAATTTTTACAACAAGTGTCTCTGATAAAAGCCTCATTTCTAAAACATACAGAGAACTGAGTCAAATATATAAGAATACAAGTCATTCCCTAATTGATAAATGGTCAAAGGATATATACAGGCAGTTTTCAGAGGAAGAAATTAAAGATATCTATAATCATGAAAAAATGCTCTAAATCACTACTGACTATAGAAATGCAAATCAAAATGACTCTGAGGTACCACACCTCACTGGTCAGATTGGCTAAGATGAGAAAACAAGAAAATGAGAAATGCTGGAGAGGATGTGGGAAAACTGGAACACTAATGCATTGTTGGTGGAGTTGTGAACTGATCCAACCATTCTGGAGAGCAATTTGGAACTATGCCCAAAGGGCTATAAAAAATATTTATAGCGGCTCTTTTTGTGGAGACAAAGAATTGGAAATCAAGGAGATGACCATCAATTGGGAAATGGCTAAACAAGTTGTGATACATGAATGTAATGGAATACTATTGTGTTATAAGAAATGATAAGCAGACGGACTTCGTAATAACCTGGAGAGACTTATATAAACTGATTTTGAGTGAAGAGAGCAAAACCAGGAGAACTTGGTACACAATTACAGACACATCGTATCTATGACTAATAAATTTGATAGACTGGGCTCCTCTCAGCAATGCAAGGTTATAAGACAATTCCAAAATACTCAAGATGGAAAGGATATTCACATCCAGAGTTTGAATGCAAACTGAAGTAAACCACGTGCTCTCTTTTGTGTTTAGTTTTGTTTCGTTCCTTCTTTCTCTTTGTTCACTTGACTGATCATAATTCTTTACAACCTGACTGATGTTTAATGCAAAGGTATTTGTAGAGCCTATATCATATTGCATGCTGCCATGAGGGAGAGGGGGAGAAAATTTGTAACCCAAGGGATTGTGGAACTGAACGCTGTAAACTACAAGTAGATAAACAAATTTAATAAAATAAAATTGAAATGAATAAATAAATAAATATGTAACAGAAAAGAGAGGCCATTCATTTTGTTTTCTCTACCAATCTATACCACAAATCTCTTCATCATTATACACCATTCTCCTTTGCTTTAACCTAGGATAAAGAAGTAGGTTTTCTCTACACTAAGGTCAATCCCTCTACTTGTGCCCTTAACATCATCTTCCTATTATCCTTTGCTCTGTCAATCTAGTTAATTTTTAACACTATCTGATGGCTCCTTCCCTGTTGCCTAGGTTTCCTAAATCTTTTATTTAAAAAAAAACCTTCATTTGACTCTATTCTCCCACAACCTATGTGTCTATATCTCTCCTCTCCATTCATAGTCAAATTTCTGGGGGGGGAGGAAAAGCCATCTATTCTTGATACCTGTACCTCCTCTCTGCTCCCTTCTCAATCTGTTCCAGTTTGGCTTCCAACTTTCAACATTCAACTGAAATTGCTTTTTCCAAAGACATCAATGATTTCTATCTGTATGAAATGATGCAGAGTAAAGAAAGCAGAAAACAAACAAAATGTAACTGAATGACATTAAAACAATTAAGCAATGTAATTAAAGACATTAAAAGTAATCAAAACTCAGTTCAAATATGATGAATACAGTAGTTCCAAATTACCAAAGTTAAAATACATATCCTTTTCTAGTTTTAAAAAAAAAAAGGTTTAACAACAAAGATAGAAAAGTTACAAGTGCCGTCCACTGCAATCACAATGTGCAAAAAAGCAGACAGGACAAAGAATGTTATATGTCACAAAATAGTTAAGTTTGGCTAGAATGTAGAGTGCATGAAGGGAAATAACAAATAAGCCTAGAAAGGTAAATGGTGGCCAAATTATGAAGAGCTTTCAGTTCCAAAAAATCTCTGGGAAACAACTAAATGAATTGTGGTACATGAATATTGTGAAATATTACTGCACCATGACATACGATAAATATCAAGAATTCAGGGAAGCATGAAACAATCCAAAGAGAAGTAAAGTCAAATCAACAAATCAATAACCATGTATTAAGGACTTACTATGTGACAGGCTTCAGGCTGGAGATAAAACTAAAGGCAAAAGGCAGTCCTGGTCCTTAAAGAATTCACAGTTTAACAGGAAAGACAGGACATAAACAACTATGTACAAACAAGATTAGATAAAGATGTAGATTGTGGATGTAAATGTAAATACAGATGACAAACTGGAGATAATCAACAGAGAGAAGGTAGTAGCAACAAGGAAGACTGCGAAAGGCTTTTTGCAGAAGGGGATATTGATTTTATCTGGGACTTGAAGGAAGCCAGGGAAGCAAAGAGACAGAGATGGAAAGAGAGAGCATTCCAGACATGGGGGACAGTCAATGAAAAGTCTTATATAAGGAATAGTAAGAAGGCTAGGGTCACTGGATCACAGTATATGTGTGAGGAGTAAGGTATCAGAAGTTTGGAAAAGAAGAAGTAAGCCAGGCTTTGAAGGGTTTTGAATGCAAAAATATATTACATTAGGTCCTGAAGAAAGTCAAGGAAGTTTACAGAATGGGGGGGAGGGGAGAGGGAAGGTGTCATATGACCAGACTTTCATTTTAGGAAGATCAGTCTGACAGGTGAGTAGAAGATGGACTGGACTGGAGTGGGGTGAGATATGAGGCAGGGAAACCAAGAAGAAGCAGAACCAGGAAAACAATACACTACTACAACAATCTAAACAGAAAGAATGAAAAAACGAAAATAAACACTAATTATAATGACCAAGCTTGAGCTGCAGAAGATTTGAAACAACACACCTCTTTCCCTTCTTTGAAGAGCTGTAGAACTCTAGGAACAGAATATTATGTATACTAATAGACTCAGTTTGACATCTTGTTAGTTTTGCTGAATAGCTTTTTAAAATTTTTTCTTCTTTATCTTACGTTCAAGAAATGGAGGGAGGAAAAACATTCAGAAATGAAGGTGATATAAAAAGAAAAGATTCTAATAAAAATTTAAATAAATAATGCCAAATAGGAGAGGTTGAATTTTATCCAAGAAGTAATAAGAAGGTGCTAAAGCTTCTTCAGCTGAGGGCTGACACTGTCAGGTATCAATTAGAGGATGAACTAGAGAAGGCAAAGGTGAGACAGAGAGACAAAATAGAAGATTATTATAACAATCCAGGAAAAAGATGAGGAGGCCTTTAACTAAGGCTAGTGCCTAAATGAATGGTGAGATACATGGAGGTAGCCAACGAGATTTAGCAAAGCAAGAACACTCAAGGTTACAAATCCGGGCTACTAGAAGGAAATAAAGTCTTGCCTTGTGAAGTGTCAACTAGATATCTCTCCCTCAATGGTGGCCATATAAAGTAATTAATTTAGACCCCTGGTTTATTTCCACTCAGGATTATTCAGTCTAGTGTGATTCCACAGGAACAATGATCATTTCTGCTATACTTGTCTGGTACATACATTTAGTCAATATAATCAACTAGTATGAACACATTTTCATATATATATATGTATATATAAAATATTTGGGGATAATTAGACAAGGTTAGACAGATTCTCTCTTATAACAGGCCCCAAACTTTAAACTACAATATTATATGTTCACTTGCTTGTTATGAAGTTCACTTGCATAATCATAGGAAGCTAACTAGAGGACCTCCACCCTTTCTTCTTGCTAAGTAGGTGACCAAGCCCCGTAGGGCAAAGATGATCTGATGATATGGAAAGTCTCCCAGCTATTCTTGATAGTCTCTCCACCCTTATCATCCTTGAGATGGAGAAACAGGTCTATGGGCACTTGGCCAACAGGCCCATAAGTACCTAACCAAGAAGACAGGTGACCCTGTCTTCACACTGCCAGAACTGCCTACAGCTCTCTATTGCCCAACATGGGACTAGTGAATGATTACTGGCTCTGCCCATTTTTTGGACATCCTCCACCTGTTACTGACTGTAAACAAGAACTTAACGCTCTCTTGGAAGTTTAAGATGTAGGTCTATCAACCAATGTTACTGTATTTTATTTTGCTTCATCTGTACCATCTGGGTATCAAGCGCTATAAAATGATGGCCCTGGAGAAAGAGGGCGTTTCAGATCATGAGGAAGATCTATGGTCCCACTCATTAAATTGGGCCATGTTCCTTTAATTAAAGGTTATAGGCTTGGAGCCCTGCCTCAGTGGTTTTTATTGCAGGTTGAACAGTTTTGTGGCCCACAATGGGCACCTCAAACTCAGCAGTTCTAACACAGAGCTCATCTTCCCCCACAAAAATACAGGAGGAGAAGGTAACCAACAGTGTCAAATACTGTCCACACACAAAGACTATTTTGCTATTATGTACTGTGCTTATTTCTTAATGAGATGTAAGAAATAAAGGAGTTTACTCAATAGGACTGATAACTTTTCATTACATTTTCTTAAACAAAAAATGTGCTGTTATAAACTAGGGCATATCTACATTTCTAAATATTCTAAACAATACAAGTATAACCACTAAGGTAGAAGTAGTCTAAAAGGAGGTATTAAATACTTTGATGTTTAAAAAGTGCACATGTAGATGCAGTTACAGATAGAGTGACAAAGAGCAGCAGAATTCAGTAAAATGCACACACATAACCAAGTAAACACAGTTCTGAGCACCACATTTCAGAAAGAATGACAACATATTGAAGATTGTCCAAGGAAAGGCAACTGAAACAATGAAGAGCCTCAAGTTCATGCCATGTTAAAATCAGTTGAAACAAATGGGAATATTTAGCCTAGAGAAGACAAAATGTAGAAAGGAATGACAGCTGTCTTCAAGTATTTGGGGGGTTGTCACATGAAAGAAGGACTGGGCTTGTTCTTTTTCACTACAGAGAGTACAATCTGAAGCAACAGGTAGAAGCTGTAAATGTAGTCTTAATGTAGGAAAAAAGTTATAATACAGCTATCATCCACAAGAGGAATGTTTAGTCATTTCTTTCATTTCCAACTCTTCATGACTACATTTGGAATATTCTTGGCAAAGATACTAGAGTAGGTTGCCATTTCCTTTTCTAGCACATTTTACAGAAAAGGAAACTGAGGAAAACAGGGTTAAGTAACTTGCCCAGGGTCACGCTGTTAGTGTTTGAGGTCACATTTGAACTCAGGTCTTTGTGATTCCAGGCCCAGTAGTGTTCTATTCACTGAACCATCTAGCCTCCTTTTCACTGCCCTATACTGTTTCAGTTAGTTAATTCAGTTAATCAATGTCTTTCTTAAAATGTGGCACCAAAACTAAACAAAATATACTAGATATGACCTCACAAGCACAGAGTATGGTAGGCTAGGCCCTCCCTTTTATAGATACTATATTTCTTTTAACTCAATTTAAGGTTTTGTTAACTTTTCTAGCATTCATATCAAACTATTAGCAAATACTGAAGTTGCAGCAAATTAAAACTACTGGCAAACCAGGTCTTTCCCATCATATAATTCTGCTTTTGAATATTTATATATGTATACATTATACATAATATAAACATACACACACATATGCCTATGGCTATATTTATACATATGTGTGTCTATGAGTTTATATCTATACACAGATACATACACACATATATATATATGTGTATATGTATGTGTAAATTGTATTGTGCATATATGTGTGTAATTATGTATAATATATACGTATATGTGTGTGTGTGTGTAAATTAGCACAAAAGCATACCCATATCCCAGTTCTGCTACTTAGTAGCTAGTGACCCTGAATCTCATCTTATCTAAAAAGTTAGTGGGCGAAACTAGTTGTGTCCTTCTAGTTCTAAATCCTATCATTCTCTCTATATGTAAAAAAGTATATACATAACAGATAAATAACAATACAAGATAGCCTATGCTCCCAAATAAGATTGGTCTCTAGAGAAAATAGACTTGAGTCTTATCCTCCTGGTAATTCCCAAAGCCTACAGAAGTACCTAGGGAATGAGAGGAACTCAATAAGGGTTTATTATTAATTATGAAAAGAAAACCATGTTTCAGGAGTGCCATTATCTAAGTTAACAAACAAGTAACAGTCTATCTGAACCAGACACAATTAAGTCTGAATTTTCCAGTTCCATGAATAATATGCTACCTATCCTACTCTATTTGATGAAAAGATTAAAAAAACAACAACAAAGAAACTTGGCAGCTCTTCTTAAGCTCAATGTTAAAAGATAACTTTTTTTCAAATTGTACTACAATGATGGCTCACATAACTCAAGGTTTGTATTAAGTACATAATTATCATCATTCTTACTATAAATGAAACTAGAAGATATAAAGAGGTTGCAACTAAATAGAAAGCAAGGCACAGATTTGTCTTGAAAATAAATAAAGGAGCTGTCCAAGTTGATTTCTTTGCACAATTAAAGACAATAAGAAATTTCAGTTCATGGACACTTGGTCACCTTCCCTTGAAATGCTCATAAACTACATGGGGAAAAAACATTATTAAAATAAATGTGCAAATATCTACTGCAAAGAACTCTAAATGTGAGATAAGTGAACAATGAATGTACTACCAGAGGAACTGAATAACAGGCATAGCATAGACCTTAATTAAAATAGGGTCTCAGACACTTGCCAACTGTGTGACTTTGGGTCCTGTTTGTCTCAGTTTCCTCAATTGTAAAATGGGGGAATCATAGCATATCTCACATAATGGGTGGGAGAATAAAATGAAAAAAACAATATCTCATTATTACTACCTTAGAGGGTATCTGCCAACAAAGTATTTCTCATATATATATGTCAAAATCCCATAAAATTCCTTGAAGAAATAACTGTTCGATGATCCTCTGATTAACTGAATGGATAACCCCTAGACTTTATCCATTCACCATGAAAACTACTCTCTTTGAAAGAATTAAGCTATACACTACCCAAAAGGAACATGGCAGGACTAAACAGACTACAACATATTACCAATGACAACTGTATAGAAATAATAGGATGAAGGATGCTATCAGAGAGATATATGACCAGAAAAGAATGTGAGTCAGTCACATGTTAAGTGTGAGGAATAAACAATAGGCAAGGTCCACAGGATGCCAATAGGCATCCACCCTCCAATATGTTGGATGGGTATGGTCAAGAATCACAAAAGATACCTCACAGCATGGTTAGGATGAATCAAATGAAATAATATATGGAAGTCATTTGCAAACCTTAAAGCACTACAGAAATATCACCCATCATTATTGGTATGGTTGCTATTATTATTAGAAGGCTTGGATGACTGTGAAGTACACCACTGAAAAGAATACCAGCACCAATCATATCATTCATCTGAACCTCAAGCTAAGTACCCACATGAATGAGAGAGCACAGATCAAATAATTATGCAAATTATTATGCTAGTTCCCAGTATCATGTCTGCTAGTTGGGATTCCTGATCCAGGCACAACAGTTCTGATGGAATGGGACCTAAAGGTGGCATCAAGAGAAACTGAAATGAAATTGTGAATAGCTTTGTTATGAATTTCTCAAAACCTGTCCTTTGCAGCATATGTTTATATGTTTATGGATTTTGAAAAGCCATCTTGCCATTTAGCAAAATGCAATTTTTCCTTCTTTCAAGGGTTATGATGATTGTTCTAGCCCAGTCTGGGACTGGAAAGACTGTTTCCTTTACAATTTCCACTTTGCAACATACTGAACTGGATTCAAAGGCCATAAAAACCCTGGTTTTGGCATCCACTATAGAGCTAGTCCCACAGATCCAAAATAAGTGATAGTACAAGAAGACTACATGGATGCTTCATTCCATGCCTTCACTAGAGAAACAAACATTGGGCTGGGTTCTCCGCCCCCATCATCACAGGCATCTGTAAAGCCAAGCACTAGCAGCTTTTCCAGAAGAATGGTACTGTGAACAGCTTTTAAGGTTCTGATTACACAATATAGTGAACACTCATTTATTCCATAATAAATCAAAGCAAAACATTCACACAAATCAAGGTACAGCATTCACAATATCACAACTTATCACAGATAATCAAAATACAGCATTCACAACAACTTATCACAGAAAATGGCCACATAGTTTTCACTACAGTGGCCACAAAGTTTTGAACAAAGAACAATCATTTGGTAACTCAAGCATTCACAAAATCCTTAATTCAATCACAAAGTACAATAGTCAAAGTTTTCCACTCCTGGGGCATACTAGGTTACAAATCAATTACTTACTCAGTCATCAATCACTAAGTACAATCATTTAGCCAATCAATCATCCTTCATTATTCACTATTCAATCATTAGAAACTACACAGACCCTCTACCCCTAGGTCACTAGTAAATTATAATCTTCTTAGTCAGTGCAAAGTATCCAAGTAAAGCCTTCTTTCAGCTTGACTTGGGGTGGTCCCTCAGATTCCTTGGATCCCCTTCCATGGTCCCAGACCCTACCTGGATTCACCAAACTGTCACCTGGGTTCAAAGGCAGATAGCTCCCAGGTCCTT